>CM075852.1:29150267-29750267 GCA_037975125.1 Latrodectus hesperus
GTTTTTTCTTAATTGCAGTTTGAGACAATATCCCTAATTATAATTTAAAAAAATTTCTTTTGATATAGTTAAGTACATTTTCAAACACTTTTAAAAACAGATTTTGCTGTTTTGATTGTCATTCTTAGGTCACTTCAATCCTATTTTGATTAGAATATACAGTTTAAAACAAATTACACATGTGTAAACATGATGTTATAAGTGTTATATTTTATCAAAAAATTTTACTTGATGTTTTAAATAAGGTTCCTTAAAAGTACCGTAATAATTTTGGTATCCATTCACATTTTGTTAAATTTATTTCTAGGAACAAAATCTTAAGCAACAGCAGTATAAGAGATTACAAACTGTTCAGCAACAGCAAGTATCCCAAGCAGCCACTAAAGTTGCTATTGGTGCTGGTGGTACTTTAACAGTGGCTGCAACACCTCAACAACGTATAGCTCAACAGGTTACAATGAAACAATCTGTTGGTCGAGCTATGACTGATGCAGAAATGGCACAACTTGTGAAGCGCCAACAACTGCAACAGCAGAAACAAGCACAAGTAAATCATTTTTGAATATTATGAGTAATTTAATTATTATGGATGCATTAATATATTCATATTTTTGCTGCTTAATTTAAATTATAGAAAATGTAATTCAGAAATAAAAATAATGTGTCCCTAAATATTTTTAAAAAATTCACATTTAATAAGTGTTTAAAAAAGAAGTTTTCACTTATTTACGTATACCTGACATCAAAAATTTCAGTAGTGCTAATCTGTTTTAATAGAGATTTCTATTTAATCAGTAATAATAAAGTTATTAATATTCTCACCTTCAAAAACATCCAAATCCAAACAATCTTTCACAATCTTGTTTATCAGTGAGTTGTATTCCGTTGCTTTATAAGCTGCGGTTTTTATCTTGATAATATTTCATTGCATTTTACATTTCTATCAATGTTAAAAAAAACTTTTGTAATAAGAGTTCTAATGATTATGTTTATTCATTGAAAATGTTTAATTGCATCAGGTTTTAAATATCATCTGATGTATTCCTTTAAATTTCTGCAATTACATCTTTTATTTAAATGTGAAAGATACATAATATATTCAATCCAACTAGATACTATAAAATGTAGTCTATTGAGTATGCATATTTAAAAGTTTTCTTCTTTCGAAACTAAAAGTATGATGAAAATATTTCTGTGTTTGAATGCTGATACTTTTATCCATAAATTGTAAAATTAAAACGACATTTGTGAGAGATACTACAGGAATTTCTTTAAGATCAAAGGTGTTAATTCAAACAATGCAGCTGTTCAAAAGTAAAATTGCTTTGATCTCAAAATTTGTGATCTGAATCTCTGTCATTCTTGTAAATATAGATAATCATAGCTTGTTTTCAGACTATCATGGTAACTTACAGGATATTGTCATTTTGAAACATTTGAGATTCAAAATTTTCTGGCGAAGAATAAAGGCTGTTTTTCTGAATCAGCCATTGAAATTCTGTACAAATATCTACCACTGACAAATAGTTGACTATTGAACAAATATCTGCACATTTATCTCTTCAAAAAAAATCTGAACTCTAATGGAACTTTTAAATAAATCCTCTTTTTTTTTAACTTTGGAAACATAAGTTTATAAGTATTTACCCTACAGTACTTCCAGCATTTATGGTTCTTTAGTTTTGGCTTTCTGGAATCTTAAACAGCTTGGGTTATTTTGTATCAGGTCTTCAATATCTTTTCCAATTCCCTGCCAAAATAAATTTTCTTTTGCTTTATTTTTGCCTTTTTCTGTACCCAGATAACTAATGGATTTTATTCAATATATTCTTTAGTAGACTTTTAAGGAGAACCACACCAAGAGTTTCTTAAATCAATCCATCTGCATTAGCTAATTCTTGTCTGAAATCAAATATGGTTTAGCCAAATCTGGTACAAGTTTATCATTCAGCCTACTTTCTTAAATGATTTTTGAAATAGTTAGCAGTTTCAGGCTTAAACACAGTAGCAGTTTTGAGTTGGACTTAGGAAGACCAGCTGTGATTGGACTAATGTGACTCAATTCCCCATCAAAAAAAAATCAATATGTTTCCTACATTCATCATATGGTATGCTAAAAAATGCTATTTTCCAGGTTTATAAACATGATTAAAATCATGAAACTATAAATGTATTCATATTTGCGGTAATCCATCTAAGGTTTTTAAAAGTTGCTTCAAGAAGTTTGTAATCAGTTTCAACAGTAAGTGATTTGCCAAAGTTTCTTTTTCAATTTGTGCATAATTCTTTTGAGTTTTGTTCAAAGCTACAGATTAAGTTATTTTGCAGTAGCACAGCTCCTAAGCTATGTTTGCTAGATATATCAACAGGTATAGGCTTTGAAGGCTCAAAATATTGTAGAATTGAAACTTACATTAAAATTTTTCAATGCAGTAAAACATGGTCAACCTTCCAAGTTTTTTATATATTTGTAAATAGGTAAATAGTAGTTTATTTAGAAACATTAGTGATAAATTTGGAAGAATTAGTTATCAAACCCAAAATAGTTTGTAATTCTTTTAATTTTGAGGAATTTTCAGTTTGCCCTTATAATTTTTGATATCATAACAGAAATCTTTTAAATATCATAATCCATTAAATAAATCATTAAATTCTTTCACATGATCAGTAATGTTAAGCTCTGATTTTATAGAAAATACTCTTTCTGCCAAAGTAGGTTAACCCAAAACCGAAACAACATTAGAATTATCCACTGAATTATCTGATGAACAAAAATAAACTAAAACATTATCTCATTCACATTATGAAATATAATCAACAAATTTATTTTATCATTTGAAAATATCAATGCTCAAGTTACATTTGTATGCAGTATGTCATCAAAACTCCATAAACTGTTGCTATTACTATAGTGTAAATAAATGTTATTATAGTTGGTTATTTTGAAGACCTTCTCAACATTCTCAAAATCCTGAATCGTCTTGCGTTGTACCCATTTTCTAACATCATTTTGCCAGATATAATTCACGTGGGATGCTGAGCTTGTTGCATGTTTTTAGCTCTCAACAATCGAGGAATTTGCGGGCTGCCTAAGATCAGGAGAGAACTGCTTATATAATAATATTGCTACAATTTTATGATTAAGATTTACATATATGAATCTATCCAAAAAATGGTTGCATTTTCCTCATCTCTGTTTTCAATTATTGTATTTGTTACCTTACTGTCCTCCAAATTTTATTAAAGATCAAGCCATATCTTTATTTCTATTCAGATAACTGTTTAATGGTTTCAAATCTTTGAGGCAAAACAATTTCAGGGTTCGCACAACTCCTTAAATTCAAAAAAATATATAATTAAAGGCCCTTGAATCTCTTGGAATTTCGACTTGACTCCTTGAAAATCGTGAATTACGCCTGGAATTTTTTCTTACCTTGATGCATTTATTTTTTTCTACAAAATATTTTATTTATTTTTTTAATATTTTTAATAAAATTGTCGAAAAACTTAATACAATATTAATTTTTATTGATTCCACTAGATGGGGACACGATCAATATTAAATTTTTGAAACGTTTCAGGATCTTGTGCAGCTACAACAATTTCATGATAATTCGGTTTAGTAATATTTAAATTTATGTAAAGTGAAGTGAAACATATGTGAAATGAAATAATTACCAAACAAAATAAATTTGTTGCGCAATTAAGACCGGTGGTTTTAATTGATTCTTTTTCTATTTGCTGCTGCTTTCCTTGTATTGTATAAAATTCTTTGAATATTAATATTTAAATATAAAATTTTTGAGTCAAAACATATTTTCCATGTTTTCTTGATGAAAATTGTGTACAATTCAATTGAATCGTAATAAATTTGTTTATTAATGAAATAGATACTGAAGTAAAAATTATTTAATATGCCTGGTGGAAAGTGTCTTTTCAATGACCAATGGACTCTGGAAAAGCATACAAAGATTGGCTTTTGCGTAGCTTAGAAAAACACGTGCCCATTGTCTGGTATGCAAGAAAGACTTCTGTATTTCAAATATGGGCGAATCAGCAATTAAATCCCATATGAAAGGAAAAAAGCATATATATTTATTAGAATAAGTTATACCTGCTAAAAAATCTACTCATTTAAAAGATTTTTCTCTTCTGCTGATCTTGTTGAAGAATATGGACCCAAAGCATGCTCTGAAACTTTAGTTTCATTTGTTTCTTCAAGAGAAGTTTTTAAGACTGAAATTCTATGGGCTCTTGAAGTTTTAAATAGTAAATTCAATTACAGTTCTTGTAACAATATAAATTACCTCTTTCAAGCAATTCTTCCAGACAATATTATTGCAAAGCAATTCAGGTGTGCTAAAAAAAAGTGTGCTTATTTAACAGTTTTTGGGATTGCACCTTATTTTTCCAACTTATTGAAAGAAAAAGTGAAGAATGTTTCTAATTATGTGTTTCTCTTTGATGAAAGCTTAAATAATCATCTGCAGACAAAACAACTGGACTGCCATGTAAGAGTTTAGGATAATGATACAGTTAAAACACAGTATTACTCATCTGATTTCTTAGGTCATTCAACTTGAGATATTTTGTTTGAAAAAGTGAATGACAAGTGTTTAGAATTTGGAACAGGTGGATTATTTCACTTGTCAATGGATGGTCCAAATGTGAACTGGTCTGTTTTGAATAAAATTGCCAATTTCTTAAAAAGTGAACATCATTCAAATGTATTGTAAATGATGGAAGCTGCAGCCCACACATTCTACATAACCCTTACAACCATGGATGTTCCGCATTTAAAGATGTTAAGGTTAAAACAAGTGCAGTTTCAGACTATTTAAGAACTCAACCGCTCGTAGGGATGACTAATAGCCTTAGCGCAGGCGTAAAATTTCCCTTAAAGTTTTGCAAATATCGATGGTTAGAAAATATAAGTGTTTTCAACAGATTGCTTTAAATGTTACTGTATCTTAAAACATATATGCCATTTGTTCAAAACAAAAAATTTCTTAATCTTGGTACCAAAACTTTTGATATTGTGCAGGAGTGTACAAAAGATATACTTTTTCCTGCTAAATGCAATTTTTTTATATTTATTGCTCAGGAAGTAGAACCTAATAATCAGGTAAATAGTAATCTTGGAAAATAGGAATTAATAGGAAAATAAAATCTCTCATTAAAGGCAAAGACATTATTAAGGCACAACATTTATTTTGCTGCTGCTGCCACATCAAGAGACAAACTAATAATCGTTTGTCAAAATTTTTACACTGGAAGCCCAACAGACCATGGGGAAGAGCATAAAGCAGATGATGTGCTGAATGACCTAAAATGTTTGAAGATAACTCTGGAAGTAGAATACAGTCGTCTGGAAAGAGATTGGGCTGCGAGCTCCCCGGGATGTAAAGTCAATCAAGAAGATTCTGAACGGACTAATAGATCATTAACCAAAATCGTTCAAAAATGAGGAATATATAATGTCTAATGCTGTAAATTTTCTTATTTATTTCAATTTAATTTTTTTACCTATTGAAGTAAATTATTCATATAAAATTTCAAGTTTCTAAATTACTTTCCAGTTTAATAGTGCTTCATATTCCTCTCCTTTATTCCTGGGCTTAGATTCCAGTGAAATAATATAAATGTTAATTAATAGCATTTTCTAATCATATTTAAAATCGTTTCTAAAATTTATTTATTATTTCATCCTAGACCTCTGTTGATTCCTAAAATATAAACAAATTTTGTTTTTTTAATAATGAGTGATTTGTAAATTGACAATAATTTAACACTGTTATAAAAATATTAAATTGTGATAACTTACTGTCAGATGTTATCTCACCACTTTAAATAATGTTTATCATAAATAAAAATTAACTTTCCATTACTTTAAGTAGAACTATTTATTCATTGGTGTTAAAATTTTAATATAATTTCTATTGTCAATATATGTATCAAATTAAAATTTATAATTTCAGAGCAATTTTCCTCTTTTACAGTATGGTTACAATATTCAATTTCTCTTTACTAATATCATGCACTTTAATTTTATTAAAAATCTTCGCATTATATTTCTTTCAAATTAACTTTACTAGTAAAAGTAGTATACATAAATAGTTTATATAAATTGGAGATATTATAGCTTGAAATCAATTACTTTAAATTTTTTTTAGTTGGCAACCGCTCAGATACTAGCTCAGGCCCAGCTCCAGCAAGTTCAACCACAACAAGTCTCCATCACAGGTGGCTCAGCAACTTTGGTAAAGACAGTTTCAGCTCCTTTGAGTGGTGGCTCATCCTTAGCTATACCTGTTTCTGCTGTTGCCATGGGTGGCGTCAATATTAATGTTAGCTTACCTCAGGTATTTATACTATCATGTGTTATCGGTTTCATTCTATTTGTCAGACGACGAGTCAGTAGCTTAGGTGGGAAAGGAAGAAATTCTTATAAATTTACTAATATTTAAAGATTTATTTACAAAATTATTTATAGATTACTTTAAGGTAGCTCCTTCATACAATCTCTTCTCTCAATTACTTGTACATCTCTTTCAATATGACATATTAAGCACTGCCATCTAGTGGCCACTCATTTTTTAAGTAATATTACAGCTTGATGCTAACATTCGGCCAGACTGACCTTACAATTGTCCTCAATTGATGTAATAATACTAAATTACTAATTAATACAACAAATATTAACATTAACAATTAAATTAAACACATCAGATTAAATAAAATTATTAACTACATAACTATCATTATTTTTCATTCACACAAACACAAATTCTGTAATTATAATCATTAATAATACACATCTTCCATTAAAATTAGAAAATTATTATGTTAGATTACAAAAAAAAGTATAATAATATATAATACACTTTTTTCCACAAAAGTAATTCTTAATACAATTCTAATAAAACTACTTACAACAAAAGTTTACTAGAAAATAAATAAACTTAGGAAAATACTAAATCATTCACAGAATAAATTTTACAAATTTTCATAATATTTGATGACTTCATTATACAGTAAATGATCTTTAAAGTTATTTATTTTTAAAGTCAATAGTTTATGATAAGTTCATTGCCTTTTAATTGCAACTTTTTCTTTAAATAAAATTGAAAAGATCTCACCATTTAGGATTCAGCTTTAGTCCTTGCGAGTGGATCTATGTGGATTGCGTCTAGGGCTGTTCAGAGAATAGTCCTCATCATCACTATTGGCACTATCGGTATCACTTATCTTCATCCGAATCTGGTTCATTTAGCCATGGTTTTAGTTCACTAATGTGAGCTGTTGTTGCATAGAAGTTGCCTTTTTTGTTTTCTTCCAGCTGAGTCACACGGTAGACATCGTTTTGCAATACCTCGGTAACAATAAGAGGGCCTCGATACTTAATTTGTGTCTTCGTAGGTTGACCTGAAGATTTCGGGGCTCTTTTCATTACAACAATTTCTCCTCATTCAAACGTCATTGCTCTACATCTCTTTTTATCATAATACTGCTTCATTTTTTGTTGACTTTCTTCTATTTGTCTTCGAGATTCTTCCTGCACTATAGATGGATCTTGCCAACTCTGAGCTTCTTCATCAGCTAACTTTCTCAAAATTCCATCGTTGAATTGTGGAGAATAACCATGGAGTAATTCAAATGGTGTCTTGTTCGTTGACTTGTTTACAAAATTGTTCAAGTTTCTCTCCACTTCATGTATTTTAACATCCCAATCTTTATGATTCTGATCTTCCATACCAGTTGTTATGGTAGACAATATTGTTCTATTAACTCTTTCAACCATTCCATTTGCACATGGTCACTTCGTACAATTGAGTGTATGATGTATACCATTTTCAGTACAATATTGTTGAAATTGATGCGAAATGAAACAAGTTCCTCAATCTGTTATTATTTTCTCAGGTAGACCATAAATATTTACAAACTTTTTCAGAGCCTTCAGCACATGTGATGTTGACGTACTCTTTACTGGAGTCAATTGGACAAATCTTGTGAAATTATCTATTATGACTAGACGTTCTTGATTACCTTTAGAACTCTTAACAAAAGGTCCTAAATGATCCATATGTATAATTGAAAAAGGTTTACGACCTGCTTTAATTGGATTTAACAAACCAGGCTGTTTTCCTAATGGCATTTTGTTCATTAAACATTCAAAACATTTCGAAATGTGCCTTCGTACATAACATTTCATATAAGGAAACCAATACAATTCTTTTATCTTATTTACAGTTCTGTCAACAGAAAAATGTCCCATAAGATCATGGAATTTAATTACTGTACTTTTTCTCATATTCTTTGGAATAACGTAGAGAAATTTTTCTTTTCCATTTTCATTTATGCATCTAAATAATCTGTTTCTCTTAAAGATGTAATTTCTTATAAGCGGTTTTTCTTCTTTTGTTCTATCCTGATCTTTTTTCTGAATATTTCTATTAATTTTTCGTATTTCTGGATCAGCCTGCTGTATCATCAATATTTGCTCATCTTCACTCAAGGTCAAACAAACTTCAAATTTTCTCTCAATAATACTGTGCAAAGTATCTTCTGGCTCTTCAACAGCTGCTCTGCTTAGTGCATCTACGTGTTTCATTCGTTCACCTGATCTATGCCGGATCTCAAAATCGTATTCTTGCATGAGGTTAAACCATCTTGCCAGCTGAGGATTTAATGATTTTTTAGCGGTTAGATACACAAGTACTTGACAGTCTGTAACGATTGTGAACTTTATTCCTATCAGAAACTGCCTTAACCTTTCTAATGTCCACACAATTGACATCAACTCTAATTTACTCAAATGGTACTTTTGTTCAGTTTCTGTAGTTTTCTTGCTTATGCAATAAACCATCCTCCAATTCCCTTTACTATCTCTTTGAAACAATATCCCGGCCAATCCAATTGAACTTGCATCACAATGTACCTCAGTTTCACTTTGAGGATCATAATGAGCTAGAATTGGGGTTTTAATAAGATTACTTTTAAGTTCCTCGAAAGCCTCACTTTGCTCTTTCTCCCAAACAAACCTTGCATCTTTTTTCGTAATTACAAGTTCAGACAATAGTGCTGCCTTGAGAGAATACTTAGGAACAAATCTTCTAAAGAAACTAGTAAGGCCTAAAAATCTTTGGATGTTGTGCAAATTTTTCGGAACAGGAAATTTTTCAATAGATACTACTTTACGTGGTCCAGGTTTCAAACCAACTTTACTAAGTATGAAACCAAGAAATTCAGTCTCTAATTTTCCAAATTCACATTTTGGTAATTTTAAAGTTAAATTGGCTTTTATTAAGCATTCAAATACTTCAGTAATCTTTTGTATCATTTGGGTCCATGTTTTAGCTGGAATCAATATATCGTCTAAGTAGCACAGTACATTTTTGTTGAACAATGGACCCAAAACAAGATTCATGAGTCTTTGGAATTCTGCTGGAGCATTCGCCAATCCAAAGATCATTCGCTCAAATTGACCTGTATCGTCTGGAGTTATGAAAGCAATTTTTCAATTTGGCTTCTTCAGTCAATGGTAACTGTAAATAACCACTAGCTAAATCTAAAGTAGTATAAAATTGGCTTCCTCCTAGACATTCTAAAATGTCATCAATTTTAGGTAATGGAAATTTATCCTTGATTGTTTGAGAGTTTAATTTCCTATAATCTATAACCAATCGCTGTTCCCCTGTCTTTTTCTTAACTAATAATACAGGACTAGAATAAGGAAATCTTGTATCTGAAACTATTCCATACTTCTTCCTTTCGGATACAATTTCTTTTATTTGTTTCCTCTCTTCAGAATTAGTTTTATATGGTTTTTGAAAAATGGCCTTACTGCCCTCTATTTCTTTTATGTCCATTTTGCATAAATTCGTGCAGCCTAACTCGCTTATGTTTAAAGCAAAACAGTCACGATATTTATTTAATAAATTCAAAAGTTCCAATTTTTTTATCACTTTCTAAGGATTTGTCGAAATTAATATCTTTCATTAAAATAGGAGACTTCTTTTGTTAATTGTTATACCTTCAACTTTTTCATTATTACTTTTAACTTTATTGGATAGGGTTAAGCTTTCCTCACTTACTTCCATTCCTCTACCTAAGCACTGTCCTTTCCTAATTTTTAAGTTAAACTCTTCTATATTTATTACTGGTACAACTGTTTCACTGTTAACTACTTCAAGAATAGAATCGAAATTCTGTCCTATACTTTTGACTAAAATTGTTCCATTAACTATCGAATTTTCGGTTTCTTCAATTTTCGCGCTAATTAAATTAATTGACTTACTTTCGATTTCTGTTTCATTTAATGTTTTCAATTTAACTGTATTTTCCTTTAAATCTACTTGAATTTCTGAAAAAACATCGTCATTTGCGTATCCAAATTTTAAATTACCCCCAATACACGTAAAAGCAATGTATGGTAAATCTAACCATGTTCTACCTAACATTAAATCGCATGGTTGGGAATTATCTTCGACAATATTAATAAAGGAATGCATTTTCCAACTACATCATCTACACGAATATTTACTACAACTTTTCCAAGAGCCTTAGTTACTGGGTTATTTTGATTTCCAAAACCGAATAAATTACTGCTATCTAGGGTTATATTCAAATTCATTTTTATTGCGATACTTTCTTTTAAGAGACAACAGCTGCTTCCTGTATCAATTAATGCAACTACTTTATTTCCATTAATATAACCATCTTTCAAATACTTCGTAGGCGCCAACGACGCACTTGAATCCGAATTGTTTTGACTGACAGATAAATTATTCCCCTCGCGCTTTTGATCGGTTTCAAACTTACACATTCGCTGAGAATGACCTAGTTTTTTGCATTTCTTACAGTAAGCTGAAGTCTTTGGCACCGGGCATTCACGAGTTATATGACCATAATCATTACAATTAAAACATTTAAAATCCCCTTTTTCATTTCGAATATCCCAACTGACTACCTTTTTTCGATTAATACCTTTATCTTCACTAAACGGAAATGATTTCTTTTCTACCTGAAATTTATCATTACGAGAATTATAATTCGAATTATTCATTTATCATTACGAGAATTCGAATTCGTTTCTTAATTTAAAACTGTTAATAGATCGAACATTATCATAATTATCCAATTTATCTGCTAACTTGTCTGGAGAATTAATTTTAGACTATTCATCTACAAAATGTTCCCGAGTTGTTGAATTTACTTGTTTTTTTAATTGTTCAGTAATAATTAAATTTTTTAAACTATTAAAATCTGAAATCTCAAGTCCTGTTATCCATTCCTCAAAATAGTTTTGTAATTCAAATGAATAATCCTTCCATGTACTTACTGGGTTTTTAACATGATTTAAAAATTTAAATCTAAACTTATCAGCACTTAACTTATATCTCTTAAGCAATAACGATTTTACATATTTATAATTATTTGCATTATCTTCGTTTTCACGCGCTATTAGTTGCGTAAATTCATATGGGAGCAGTCCCAATAATTGTGACACCCAATACTCTTCATTCAACCCAATTCGTCTTGCCTGCCGTTCAAATAAAACTAAATAAAAATTTATATCCCCATCTTTAATTTTATATTTGTGCATTAACTTTCGAAAATCTATGTGTACGTTTCTACTTTCATCGTTGCTACTTATATCTGAAATATTTACATTTTGAACTCTATTTTCGATACGTAAACGTTCAAGTTCATGTTCACGGTCAGCCAACGTTTTGGCGGCTATTTCTGATGCAATTCTATCTTCAGTAATCCTACTTAATAAGCTTTTACTAAACTCTTCATCATACGTCTCTGATTCCGTTATAATACGTTTTAAATCAATTATTTTAGCATCTTCCGGTACGGAGAGACCTAATTCTGTTGCTAATTCTATTAAATCTACTTTTTTAGTTTTCCCCCAAAAAGCCATACTTTACAAATTATAATACTTAATTACTTTATACATAAAAATTCTTTATCAATAACGAAATTACTTTTACTTCACCCAAAACGAAAATAATTGTTTCTTTAAAAACAAAATTACTTTTTGCAAACAAAATTAAGAAAATACTTTATACTTATACACATAATTCTTAAATCTCGTTTACTACTTCAAAATACGTTACTTAATACGTTAATATACAGTTCAAAATGAAACAATTAAAATTCGCCTACCTCAATTCCGAAAGCGTCGCGAGTTATATCCCTCTTCTGATTTGTTATCGGTTTCATTCTATTTGTCAGACGACGAGTCAGTAGCTTAGGTGGGGAAGGAAGAAGTTCTTATAAATTTACTAATATTTAAAGATTTATTTACAAAATTATTTATATATTACTTTAAGGTAGCTCCTTCATACAATCTCTTCTCTCAATTACTTGTACATCTCTTTCAACATGACATATTAAGCACTGCCATCTAGTGGCCACTCATTTTTTAAGTAATATTACAGCTTGATGCTAACACATGTGATAATGATTTTCTTATTCAATATATTTACATAATGTATATCCATTTAACATAATATGTGTTGTATCAAATAGATGATAAATTTACTTTTATTTACCTAGGGAAAAAGTGGAACAATTCAAACTAAAGGAGCTAATGTAACTGGCCCACAATTCAGACAATTCCATGTCCAACAAGTGGTACCTGGCAGAAAAGGGAATAAACTGACAGCTAATTTAACTCAACTAGCAAAAGTTGGTTTTTCTTTTTTTACCCATTTATTAAAAAACTTTAAAATGTATGTGCAAAATAATTTTACATAAATTACATGATTTAATTACTTAATGCATATTTAACTCATTTTATTCACAAAAAATAGGAACACTACTTCAAACAAGGGTAATATTTACTCAAGTTCAAATCATTTATAAGTCCCATTAATAATATTGAAAATACCTAATTTTTGTTTTTCAATAAAATTTTATTAAACTACCATTTATTTTATATTTCTGTTGATTTTATTATCAAGAGTATTTTAAAATATTAATATTTTCAATGAGATTATTAGTTTATTTTCTATTTTATTTTTAAAATTTCTCACATTTTTCTAGCTTAGCATATTTGTTAGCATCTCTGAATAAAAACTTTAAAAAAAAATTCTTAAATGTTATTTTGATTTCAGTGCAAGTATCTACTTAGAAATAATATGATCATTTTATTACAGAAGTGTACAAGTGTATTCATATATGAATTAACTCAAAAACTGCATTAATTTTATTACAAAAGTAATGCAGTTTTTGAGTTAATTCATATATGAATACACTTGTACATTAATTTGTTTTTGAATAAATGCATCATTTTGTAACATTATTTATAATAGTGTACAATTCAGGAGAAATAATAATTTGTAAACAAAATGTTTTTTCCCCCCTTATTTTGTATAAAAATACTGTTTTGCTCGGATTTTTATAAACAGTCCTCTATTTATTTAAATTTTAATAATGCCATTATTTACTCCCTAACTTTGTTTTAAAACCTCAATTTTCTTAAATTTTATTGTCAACTATTTTCCTGTAATTTATTTATGTAACATTAATAATTTAACTCATTAATTATATCAATTCTTTTTTTATTTTATTGTCATCTTTTTTATTCTTTCTTAATGTTTAATTAATAATATAGCTTTTTCATTATTAAAAACTGTATTGTAATGTTGAATAAAAAATGTTAGTGGTGAGATGGTCTTTATAAAAAATTTCTTAATATTTTAAGATATTACTCATACATTTATTGGTAAGAGACTCAGTGTTATTAATTCCATTTAACTGGTTTATTTTGTTAATAAAAATAATATATCTTATTATTTTTAAAATATAGGTTCAAGGAAAGGGAACTGCCATACAAGCATCTTCACTTTCTGCATCTATGAATGCTGTTCAAATTGTTCAGCATAATCCTCAAGTGGGTACTACACAACAAGTTAAAGGTTTAGCAGCTTCAATGACAGTGCAACAAATTCAACAAGCTATGAAACAAGCAATACCTCAAAATTTACCTGTGGTATGTGTTTTCTTATATTTTTCAAATATTTTAATTTAAGTAATATCAAAATTTTTACTTTTGACTTTTATTTTCTTCAGGTTGTCACTGCTACCCCAAGTCTGCCAGGAATACAGCAACAACATACTCCTGGAAATTTGCGTGGAGAACCTGGTGTTGCTGGGTCTGTGAAAGCTCAAACTACAACTTTACCTTCTACAACTCTTACAACAAGTGGAGTGTTAAAAGGAACACCTGCTGTAGTTGTTGGTCAACAGCAAACAGCAGCTATTCTTCAACAAGTTGCTGCATCATCATCTGGAATTACACCTCAAGCTGTAACACTCGCAGTTCGTACAGCAACACAAGCTCCGGGACAACAAGTTCAAATTCAAGTTCAGCAAACACCACATTCTTCTTTAGTAACTCCTCAATCCCAAGTTGTTTCAGCAACATTACAAACGTCTCAAGCTAGGATGCAACAGTTATCTCAAAGTGCTTCAGTAAATATTGCCCAGCCAATTGCCGTTCAGAACACTGGACAGACATCTAATATTCTTTCTTCTTCAGGAACTCTTGTGCAACAGGTACCTGCAGATTCAACTTTACAATCATCAACTCATGTTGTTATGCACAATGTTGCTTCATCCAGTTCAACACCAGTTTTATCAATACCTGCCACACTTACTGCTCCTCCTGTAACAACTCAAAATCCTGTTCAAGTTGTTCAAGCTGCCATACAGGCTGCAAAACAGCAACAACAACAAGCTGCCCAAAAGGCATCTCCATATACCATGAGGCTACGGAATCTTCCTAAATGATGAGTTTAACACCAGTTGTACTTGAATTTTAGGATAGTGCTATAGTTTTTTGAGAATCTGAAATAATCTTAACTGTTGCTGTAGCCTGTTGTAAGAACTATATTATTTAAAGCTGTGATTCAATTTGATTCTTAAATTGATTGTTCTAAAATTCCCTTTTCTTTATTCTGTCTGTATCATTGTCAGTGTAACATAATGAATTATGTTGCTGTTATTTTATGGTCTCAATGCCAGTGGCTTACTTCTTTGGTTTGTAATTTATTATTTTAACTCATTACTGTGATTTTTATACATTTAAAGTAAATTTAGATCTCAAAGCACCAAAAGAAGCAGCTAATGAACTCATCGTTTTTTAGAACAGTTAAATTGAATCATATCTACCTAACTATTTATGCAAGATTTGATGGCTGAGAAATTGATATTTTATTTTTTCTAAAATTTATGCAACTGCACTTTTGTTACTAAAATAAAAATATATTGTAGACTTTGTAAATAATAAGGTCATGCATTGACATTTATTACCATCTTTTCCCATACATTCATTGAAGAGTTTGTTTCTGTATAAATTGCTTATAAACATTTCACTCATCATCTAATTACATTATTCATGTGTACAGTTCTAAAAAAGTGAAAATAAAATACTTATTGTTATTTAATTGAGTTCTTATTGTCTTTTATTTATAATGTAACTATGAATCACAATCTTTAGTGACTAAATTTGCCTCTAACAATATTGAAGAAACTCTTAATTTTTGTATACACTTCCTATCTAAAAATTTTATTCAAATTTTGACAGTTGTACTTTATAGAGATTCTTGTCCATGAGTAAACAGTGTTGCTTTAGGCTAGGGTGGTGTAATTTCAAGTTTGTACAAAATAGGGTGTGCCACTTTAAGAAATTTCTGTGTGTAAAAGTATAAAATGTGATCTCAAGTATGTATTTATTATAGACTGATTATGGGATTTTTAAGCAAATAACATTCTTTATTAAAAGAGTACAAACTTGAATTTTCTTGTCAAGTTATAAAAGTTCCTAAAGAAACAAATTTATAATTTGAGCTATCTATTTTGGGTATTCTGAAAACGTTGTGTTAGGATGTATGGACCACACACACACATCTCGACGAGGTGCAAAGTTTTTCTGTATTGGGTTTTTCAATCGGTTAGCCACAGGATGTGAGGTTACCCAAACTTTATCTCCAAAAGAATAAAATATTTATCTTCCATTCTTATCGTAATAGCTTTCTTTGTATTCTTTATTTCTGTATGTTTTCGTATTTTATTTGTGACGGGAACAAACTTTCGCTATAAAGTACGATCCCGGAAACAAAATTATCATCTTTAATAACAGCTTTGAAGTCTTTTAAAACATAATCTGCAGCTCTTAATTCTATACTAAATTGTAGGAATACAGGTGTATGACCTCTGGTATCACATAGCAATATTCATGGCAAAACGAATGATTTGATAATATCGAATGCCAGTTATAATGGTCTTTTCCGATAAGGATTACGAAACGGGGTTTTAAATCGCTATTTTTACGCATTCTCTTAGATTTCATTCATAAAAATAGACTAAGATTCAGTTTTAAATAATTTTGAGTGTACAATATACTTGTTGAAGGACAGAACTAACGAACTGTGTAGTCCATAATCGCTGATGACTCGGTGAGGCATACCATGTCTAATGAAGTCTTTAATTATGGTTGTGGTACATATTCTTTTAATTGCTTGAGCAAGAGGAAATAATTTTCATCGATTAGCACAGTCTTTAATAATAAATATTTGTGGTTTACTAGTTTTAGCTCTTGACAATGGTCCAAAAAGACGAACAGAATTTCGAAGAAAACTTGTTGGTTTCTGATTAAGTAGCTTTGTAATGGTTACATTTAAGACAATTTTTTACGTATACAATAATATATTTACCTACATTTACCTTCTCATTGTGGTCTTATAGTAACATCTGGCAAGTCTTTATAATAAGCATTCTTCTATGTAATGGACAGGTATTGGATGGCAGGGGTGGTAGCTGAATTGATATCGCTCTTTCCTTTGTTTCAACAGTTTGTGGGTTTGAATCCCATCAGTGGCATGAATGTTTGTAGTGGTTTGGAACCCATTTGAAAACATTGGCTTTGTTCTCATTAACACTGAAGTGCAATAAATGACCGTTGAGTGACAAACAGTCGAAATCAGGCATCATGGTGCTTTTTCATGATGAATTAAAGCTTTGAAGATGGAATGACCAATTCAGCTTTTTTGGAATCCGGACCTAAGACATATCTATAGAGAAAGCATTGATTCATCAAAATCTTCTTCCAGTCTAATTGGCATATTATCTTCAGTGTTCTGGGTAGACTGAAACGTTTCAACGATTCTTCTGGAATTATCATCTTTGAGCTGGGGTTCTCGCATGTTTTAAAACATTTGACAGGCAGGACAGTTATGGCTATATATTTAAGACTTTAATAAGAGATTCTTATTTATCACACATATGGAGACAACATGTCAGCAACATTTGCTTTTCCAAGTATATACAAGAATTTAAAGTTGTAAGCTTAAATGTTAAGTACCCACGTCGAACTAGTCCGTTTGGAGACTAAATTAGGAAACCATCTTAAAGGTTAGTGATCGATGGCAGCGGTGATTTCTGATCTTTCAAAATAGCCCTGTAATTTCTTTAGAGCTTTTACAAAAGCTAGAGCTCCTTTTTCTGTTGATAAATAGTTGCGTTCTGCCTGAAAAAGTAATCTCATGATGTTAAAAAAAGAATATTCATCAGGTTAAACATCTGATACATTGCCTTGAAGAAATACATCTTCAAGTGCATAGTTAACTGTATTTGAGAAGCATCATGAGATTCGTAAGGAAATCTTCCCTAATAAATCCCTGACACTCAAATTAATATATTGGAGGATAGCCTTGTCGATACCGCATGCATAATAGGTAAGGTAGATCTTATATGATATTTAAATACTGAAGGCGTAATGCAGCTCAGGACTGCTGATATCCTCATTTACATGGGTGTCCAAATACCTATTGATAGATAATGTATATGGAGAATCTCAATCTTAAATAGACGAGAACTATTGAAGATCTACCTTGAATGCCTAAAAGTTTTTTTTTATCCTACGTCGAGACAGCGGCCTTATCGGCCATAAGTTCTCTTGCAGCCCAATAAAAATTAGCCTTATTATGAAAGTTGTCAGGTAAACAGTTCAAAAGAGAAAGCGCAGGACAGCTGGTCAAATGAATAAAGTCCATTAAAGCTCCTGAAAGACACTGGGTGCAGTAGGGTGAGTTGACCACGCAGATACGGCTTAAGTGTCCCTGGAGAAAGTCATGTCCAGTCAAAATTCTGAAATTGGCTGTGAAAATGGAGCGTGGAAGGCACATGGGGAGTGGAGAGTTCAACAGGTAACCCCAAGCCTTGTCTTTAGTAATTTCGCTATATGAATTATGAAGATCCCTGAGGAATTTGTTTTTGATTAAGTTGCAGATTTGTTGGTATGATGGAATAAAATCAGGCTGTTGCAGTTTACATCCATTCTTTGCAAGGTCATCTGATTTTTCATTCCCATAGACACCACAATGGCTAGGTATCCACTGAAGAACAATTTCCCACCCGATGGAAATGGCATGATTGAAGAGTGATTTTACTTCTTCCACGTGAAATGAATCGCTTATTGAGTATGAAGTGATGGCCACAATAGCAGACTGGGAGTCAATAAAAAGACAACTTTCTTTAGTAGAGTGCTCAGTCCAAGAAGATTCACAGTGGCACTCTTTATGGCCTCAATTTCAGCATCAAACTTTGTGGCCCCAGATCCCACAGATAAATATTCAACAAAATATCCCCTGCAGTACACACCAGCTCCAGTTGAGTCTCCTGTTGCCGAGCCATCTGTGTAAATGTAGAGCCATTCATCACTTGGGTATTTTTTAGCGATAGTCTCTAGGAAATAAATTGAGAATCTCTGGGTTAGCATTGCACTTCTTTTCTAACGTGCCGATTGTGAGACAAAAGGTTGGGAATTTACGATCAGGGGGAGGCTCAAATTTGACAGGGCGGGAAGGTTTGAATGTCAGGGCGTAATCCCTTTTGAGACTCTCAGCCTTGGACAAAAAACTTGCATGAGTTTTTAGTCTTAATGTGGAGGGGATATAATTCCTCCAATGGTCTAAGTCAAATCCCCTGCATTTCTCATAAAGCTTTAAAAGTTGTTTCTCTCTTCTTAATTTCAATGGCTCAATGTTGGCCTGGATTTCAATTGCAGTGATTGGGGTGGAGCCAGCTCCACCGGTTATGAGCCTAAGAGCCTTATTTTGAGTTAAGTCCACTATTTTAGAGCAACTTTCTGACGCAGTGGCAATGAGCTCTCCCCCATATTCCAAAACAGGTCGAGCATACGTTTTATAAGTGGTGGAAAGTGTATCAGAGGAGGAGCCCCAGGTAATACCAGAAAGTCTTCTCAAAAGCCTTAGTCTGTCAGTGCCTTTTCTCGTCATCTCTTCTACTTGTTTTCTCCATGAAAGTTTATTGTCTAAAATAAATCCAAGGTAACGATAGGACTTTACTCGATGTAAGATTTGCTGATTAAAATTTACAGAAATCCGGTGTTCCTTGGTGGACAAGTTAAAAAGTTGGCAAACTGTTTTGTCAACATTAACTATCATTTGATTTTCGGAGCACCCTTCCTCTAAGACCCTTAAAGCGTCATTAATTTTGGTGTTTAAAGTATCAATATCGGTACCAGTTGTGAAGACTACTATGTCGTCAGCAAATGCCAAGCATTTGATTCCAGGTATGTGAGCTAGGCTGTAGATAAGATCGTTAATCATGACATTAAACAGTGTACAGCTTGTGACTGCTCCTTGTGGTAAACCATTACGAAGTTGGAC
The DNA here is from genome assembly GCA_037975125.1 of Latrodectus hesperus. NCBI lineage: Eukaryota > Metazoa > Arthropoda > Arachnida > Araneae > Theridiidae > Latrodectus > Latrodectus hesperus. The sequence continues at coordinate 29,169,974 of CM075852.1, forward strand.
ATACTTGAAAAAGGCTTTTTGATACTTCACCCATGCCATTCTTTGAGAAAGTGTGGGTATTAGCCAGTTTAATAAATTGTCGTTGATACCAAAGAGAATCAATTTCTCAATGTGCATGACGAAGGGCAACATTATCTGTGGTGTTTCCTGAAAGCTCAGCTTTCAAGAGTGCTTCATCATGCTTTTCCTTTAAGACTGTAAGTTCGTCTGTCCAGAAAGGTCTAAATCTTTTTATCTTTCCTCTAGGAATGGATTCCTGAGCACATGCTCTAATAGCCTCCACAATGAAATCGTTGCAAACGTCAGGGTTAGAGAAGTTAAATTCGTTGGTTGTTAGGATTTTATCGGTAAGGGAGGAAAACTTTTCCCAATTTGCCTTCTTCAAATTCCATCTAGGGTACATATCTTCATTGCAGCGGGTATGCTGGGTCTTGTTAGAATGGTTCACTCTCAATATCTTGTGGCTATGGCCCCTACAGGGCTCCAGTAGATTGACAGAAACTTTATTAGATAACTTTGAGTGGGATATTACAAGCTCAGGGCTGGTTTTTTCCCCTTTAAAGGAGAGAAAAGTCTGCCCATATGTTGTGTGGACTGTAGTGGCAGTAGAGTCCAAAAAATTCTCAAAAGTTCTGCCAGGTTTATTTGTTTGCTTGTATCCCCATCTTGGAGAATGGCAATTAAAGTCTCCAACAAAAATTGTATTTTTGAATGCCTAAAAGTTATACAGAAATCAAGAAAAAATGCCCAAGAATCATATAGTTATTATACGGAATGAAATTCTGACTATTAGAGTAATAATTAATGATGTTAGATCAATTGAAATTTTGGGCATTAATAGACACAAAAGAACATTTTTTTGCTGACTGTTGAATACGTTATTTGGATCTTGCACTACAAATGTATTTTGAATTGATAAATATAAAAATTAATGATATGAATATAATAATTTGAAATCAAAAGAAATGAATAAATATGAAAGTTTGAAAAGAAATTTAAAATTTAAGAATTTACAAAATTTTCGCAAGTATTCATTAAAATCTCAACAGTTTTTAGAATGCATTAAGATTCTTATAGTCCGTGACTGAATGTGAATTTTTTCAAATACGCTCCCTATCTTATATTACCATTAAGATTTTTCTCAACTTTATGTGTTTTTATTGCATCATGAGAGATAAGCTTTTCGAAATTAAAATTGAGAATTATTTATAATATGGGTTGGCAACAAAGTAATTGCGGATTTTTTTTAGAACATCAAGGACAATTTTTTCATGGAACTAAATAACTTTATTCTGTAATATATTGCCTATTTTGATCAATGACCTTTTACCATCTTTCAGGCAGCATCATAATCCCACGTTCATGAAACTTCTGGTTTTTATTAGCAAAAAACTGAATCAGGTACGATTTGACATCATCATCATTATTGAAATTTTTACCATTCAAGGAGTTTTGTAAAGATCGAAACAAAAAGAAATCAGATGGTGCAAGGTCAGGTCTATATGGTGGATGTGACAAAACATCCCAACAAAGCTCCAATAATTTTTGTCGAGTGACCAAAGATGTGTGTGCCCTTGCATTGTCATGACGGAATACAAAATCTTTTCGATTTGTCAAATCGGGCCGCTTTTCTTTAACTACATTGTTTAATTTCGTTAGTTGTTCTATGTAAACATCAGAATTGATCGTTCGGTTGGGTGGTAAGAGTTCAAAGTAGACAATTCCTTTGTAATCCCACCAAACTGATTACAAAACCTTCTTTTGATGAATATCAGTTTTTGATGTTGTTTGAGTTGGTTCAACTTGGCCTGCTCCACGATCTTTTCCGCTTGATATTGTTGTAAACAACACATTTTTCATCGCCAGTTATCAGTCATTTTAAAAATGGATCATTTTCATTATGTTTCTTTAGCAAATAGCAGCTGTTAAAGCGTTGCGTCAAATGCTTTTCTTTCAGTTCGTGAGGAACCCCTGTATCGAGTTTTTGAACATAGCCAAGTTGTTTCAAGTGATTTTCAATGCATGTATGTGATACATGAAGCTTCTCTGCAATCTCACGAGTTGTACTGTGACGAACCGAATCGATTATTGCTTTTATTAGATCGTCATCAACTTCAACTGGATGACCAGAGCATTTTTCATCTTTGAGTGAAAAATCCCCAGAACGAAATTTGGCAAACCAATTTTGATACTGCCGTTCTTTTAAGGCTTCGTCACCATAAACAGCGCATAACTTTTTATGAGCTTGCGATGCATTTTTCACTTTGCGGAAATAAAAAAGCAAAATATAACGAAAATGTTCCTTTTGATTTTCCATTTTTCAACGAACGCCAAACGAAAACTTCGCAACCGATCAAAAAACATTTTTTACTGATTGACAGCTGAGTTGCCAACTATCAAATAACAAAATGTGTTTTACATTTGTACTGCGACTGCAAACCTTAAAATCCAACTGAAGCCATTTATGAGTGAAATCCGCAATTACTTAAGTCATTTATTCATGTTATCTATTCAAACTTGTGTTCCAAAAACCATTGATTTTAAAGACGTAATTTCAAAATTTGTAGCATAAAAAGTTTAAACAATGAGATTAAAAGTATCAAGTTCATCTAATTTGTTACAGTAGGGCCTAGTTATTGAAACATCTTATTTCTAATTATTTTTTAATTAAAATTTCATTAAAATGAACAATAATAATAATTAGGTTGCACATTAAACTGACTAATTATTAAACATGTTATTCATTATTCTCATTTATAAAAAAATGTTTACAAACTTATTATGATTTCAACTTAACCAATTAAATAAGAAAATTGCTTTTTAATATATAATTACTTATTTTATATTTTTAAAGTCATGAGGAGGATAGATTAAAGTATAGTACCGAGTACCCATGCCGATAGAGTTCTAGCTCACATGTTGATCACTTCACTTTTTAATGATTGAAAATTACGGTCGGTTGGCTGTGATTGCAAATAGGAGGGCTGGAGGCACTTTCGGCATCCGAAATGATTTTGTTTACCCATTTTGTTTGAATCAATTAACTATTTGTCTTTTTTCCTCAATGTGAGCTATAAGCACTTTTAGCAAAGAGCTCCAAAACTGCTGGCCACAACCCAACCCCATTTTGTTTACTTTGTTGTGTTTATTATTGTTCAGCCATCCATTTCATTTTATGATCCCAAATTATTTCAATAAAATATGGCTGTTGCTACAATGGTTCAGAATTTTAATTTACCTGGGGAAATACACAATAAATTTGCTCTGGATTGGTCTTCTGATAACAAAATAGCCGTGTGTACAGCCAAAGCTATATATATTTTGGTAAGTTAATAATTAATTTGCATATGAAATAATTTTGTGTTATTAGCCTAGGGGTGTTTGTGCTCCGGGGAAACCCCGGAATTCCGGGGATCGTCGTTCAAAAGGAAGTAGGAATAATAATGAATTATTTATTTTGATCTGGGTAATTTTGTTTGCTTTGAAAGCAGAAAACGCAATAATTAGGTCATTCAATACTTCATAATTATAATTTTTCATTTCTCCCCTCCCCTTTCTCGAAACTCCAAAATGTTGGTAGTAAGTCCGTAATAGTTTCCGGGGATTTTTTGGGGTCCCACAAACACCCCTGTTAGCCTAATTAAAAATAATGTGAATATGTTTCATTTTAAACAAACTTAAAAATTATATAGGAACATCCCCAATAGAAATTTATTTGATCAGTATTTTTAATACTGAATGGAAGAATTAATTGTATTTATTAAGAGATGTATATACAAATTTTTACATTTTAAGATTACTTAGAAGGACATTTTTGTTTAATTTTTGATATATATGAATATGTGTTGAAATAAATCCCACATAATTGTTGTTATTAGAAATATTAAAATTTCTTGCATCCAACTGTTATACTGTTACAGTTATGTGCATATCATTGTATCTATAAATATGCGTCTATGTAATATATATATATTTGATTTTTAAATGGAAGGTACATTTTTAAATTGTAGTAATATTTGAATATTCGAATAATTGCAAACGAAGAAATCATAAGTGAGAAAAAAATAAATGTAGTTATTTGTAGATAATAAAATAGAGTGCAAATTCTTTGTAACTTCTTTAAATATGTGTCTCAATAATAGAACTATGTGTAAAGATTATTATATATACCAGTTTTATTAATGCCGTGCTTACATATTATACTTTTTATAAAATTCCTATTCCATAAAAAATATGTATCACCAATATTGCTGTTTAACGCCAACAATCTTCACTTCATTTAATGTAAAATAGTATCAAATAATTCACTTGATATAGTCACTAAATTGTAACATTCATCTATGAATCATAACTTTGGGGATATTTTTTTTCTTGCAGAAATGGTCCAGGACATAATATATAAGTATCAACTGTGCATTTATGTTTTGTTGAAATTAAAATTCTAGAGATAATTTATTTTCTTTTATTATTCCAAGTTTTCAATATTGTATTCAAATTTTGTTACTTTTACACTTCAGTGAGCTTAAAACAAAAGCAAACAAAATCACGAACAAATTAAAAAAATTTTTACATTTGGAGCTGAATTTTTAATTTATAGCAAAATAAGATCCTAATGGAATTCTTTTTCTGTAACTGAGCAGTAATTTTTGAAATTTCTGTATTTATTGATTATTTGTGTTGATTTTGGCTGATTACCACGTCTTTTTTGCTTGTCATTGATTTTAGTATTTAAAAATCATACAGTTTCTTTTTATTGCAAACAGAAGAATCTTTTAGGGATAAAAATTAATTTTTGATAGACTACTTTTTTTATTTAGAAAAAATGTTTTTACCTTCCCCTGAAATGGAAAAGTACCTGAATTTTATATTAATATAGTAAAGGTTTGCAAAATTTTTAGTTGCAAACTTGTATTACATGCATGTACTGAAAGAAGCAGAGCATTATTTATTTTGCCAGATAATTTATGTGGCAAAATATGGTGGGAAATTAATTACATGGAGTGTACAGAATTAAAAAGTTACCGTTAATCATCTAGTACTCAAATCGAAAAAAATAAAATAGTGTATTTAAGCATTTGATAAGTAGACTGTTCTACAAATTTAAATATTTCTAAAATTATTGTGTTTTTTTTCTTATTTTTGATGAAGTTATTATTGAGTATTAGGTTAGTTGCATTTTGTGCAAATGCCATTAAACCCAATAATATTTAATTTCCATTTAATCATCTTATCTATATATAGAATATAACAGCAGCCTGCTCTATATTTTTACAAAGTTTGTTAGTTAAGTGTAATAATGCCGAGGCATAGAATTTCATGATTTAAAAGCAGGAACTAAACAGAAAACCCCAGGTTTGGCTTACCACCCCAAATTTTTCCACTTAGAGGACATTGTGATCACTATTAATTTTATGTGACACATCTGCAATTTCTAAGTAGGATGAATCTTCAATTTAATCCTATACAGAATCCAATACCTTTTAGTAACAATGATATTTGTCTCAGCTAGGTTAAGGTCATCCTGAATTACTGTGTGTCATGTATTTTTTAAAAAAAATTGTTATTCTAAAACAAAGTGTAGTTTAAGCTTAGGTTACTCAATAATGCTAACATATTCATTGGGTGTGATATATCTTATATTATGGAAATTTTTTATTGAATCATCTAAAGTAATTTGCCATGCTGCCAACCAAATAGTTTACACTCAGACCTTTTATACAATAGCCCCTGGGTCTGAATCCCACCTTGGTCATGGATAATTGGGTGAAGTTTGGAATTCACTTTAAACTGGGTCCTGGACTAAATAAGTCTTCATTTGCAAAAATGACTATTGAGCAACAATAAAAAATTATTATTGATAATTCAGATCTCTGAGAATATTGTTGTGATTCTATTAAGAATGAATTTTCCCAAATTGACGATAAAGAGGGAATAACTACTTATGAGAGGATTTGATGGATATTGTGAAACATCAGTAGTGTTTCTAATAAGTATGTAATATTGTAAATTTTTAAGAGTTTTTTTTTATTATAATTATCTATTGCAGTATGTTGAATCTCTCTGTCAACTATACAATTTTAATAGGATAGTGTGCATCGTATAATTCAAATCTGACTTGGAAATAATTTATCACCTTAAGAATTCCTGTGTTATATATTTCATTCTTTCTAAATCCACATCTAAAAAGATCCATATCATAGAAAAAGTGCATGCTTTGATACTAAATTGACTTGAGGTCTATATATACATCAACTAAATGCAATTTCAGCATTAGGTTCAAATGTCATGGAAATTAGTGGCAATATTTTATAGATATTAAACTTGTATTTGTCACTATTTCCATAAATATAGGTTATTTGGCCCAAAAGAGTTTATATTGTACCCATTTATATACTGATAGTGTTCTATCATTTTAAAAAATTGATTATTTTTATTCTTTTGAAATATTTTTCTAGTTTAAGCTCTGAAATGAATTCTGCAGCATTTTATTTAATTACATTTCTTTAAACTTTACCTAAAAAACTGGTCATTAAGTTTTTTTTCTGTATGATTACATGTGTAGTTCTATCATTATTTCATATATATATATATATATATATATATATATATATATATATATTGCTTTATTTGCAGACCTCACACAGTAGTCCAGTTGAAAGTGGTTTCCCTTCTCCTTTGCACAAACAAACAATTTTAGAACCAAAAGAACCAATGATTCTGAAAGAATTGCATATTCCTTCAAATCCATATAAATATGCTAAAACACTGGAAGATAGAGGTACTTATTTTTTTATTATTTGTTCCAATTCATAAATTTGAAGTATACAACTGGCCAAAGCTCTGAGCATTTTTTTAAATGTTTTAATTTTTATTATTTGATTACATATTATGTTTAATTATAGTGCTTGCTGAATCCCATTTCTCTTTATCGGTAAAAGTTTATAGAACTATATAGGTGTGGCGCGATTTAAAATTTTCCTGCCAAGCTCTCTACAGCTTTGTTGCCAATTTAATTAAATAAATCTAATCACTACGCAGAATATCCATGAACTAAGTAATGGAAACCTAATTTCACATATTTTATGAAAGTTGCTTATTACAAAACAAATCTAAAATAACTTTAAAAATCCATACTGTTCTTGCTTTATGAATAATATATAAATTAAACTAAACTCAGTGGCGCAACAGTCCCTAATGAGCCAAGATATATTAAAAGGCCCCTTAAATTTCTCCCAAGCATGCTTGTTACTCAGTTTTATTGTATCACAAGGGATGAAAGGCTGAGCCCAAGGATAGAATTTCGAACCCATGTTTGAAGCACAAAGCATTACTAATATGCAACTGGCCTCTATCAGTAATATATACATATAATTTTTTAATTGCTTCCTTTTAATTAATCAAAGTAACTTTAAAAATACACATACATAATATACCAAACACATATTAACAAGAGCATTATAAATCTAAATCAATAATATAAATAACATAGATTTTTATAAAAACTCAAATTCTAATTAACAGGCAATGACACTCACCTTGAAAATTTTATGCAATGCATCTCCACAGGAATTGCTGCAACAGCAAGCTTCCCTGTGCCTAGCCCTGAGTTGGGCTCTAACAGTTAGATGAAAGCACCTGTGTCATTATTTAGAAGCTAGGACTAAATAAAATGCACCGTGTTTGACCTGCCACCCATAGAACCATCCTTTCATTTTGAATGACATTATGAGAATGACCTATTTAACATTTCCCAGCTGCCTTTAATGAGTACAACGGATCTTCATTAAAGTAGAGGTTCAAACTCAATACCTTTTGATAATAAGAAGAACGCTGTAACCAACCAGGCCACTGTTGTCTGTATTTCAGCGGAAGTGAAGCACAGGGCAATAAAGCTAAAGCTTTATTGCTTGGTTATCTATCAATAATATCAATTTTTATGAGAATTTGGATTCTAGTTAACTAGGCAGTGGTGCCCATTTTTTTAAAAGCATTTTTTTGTGCTACACACCTTTTTTAGAGAGAAGAAATGGGCAATAAAACTAAATAAATAACATCAATTTTCATGAAAATTCTGTTTCTAGTTAACCAAGCTATGGTGCCCACATTATAAAAAATATGTTATGTAATGTACACAAGTGGGTGTGAAAAACTGGGCAATAAAGCTAAATCATAAAGCTAAAAAATTGCAATATTATAAAAACATAAATATATTTTTATAATATTGCAATTTTTTAATTAATCAGGCTGTGTCCCAAATAGTATTCTTGTCTTAATTTATACTATAATAACATAATATTATCTCTCATCTAACACATACTATATTAACATAATATTACCTTTATAATGACTATTTTTTTATTCCACAGCAAACCTACATCAAATATTTCTAATTATACTTAATAATAAGTCATAACTTAGTTGATTCAAATTTGCTTTTTTATGTATTAATACACATACATACATTAATATATATATATATATACTCACCAAATCATCATCAATTAAATATTGCTTATTCAGGTTGAAAAGTAAAGAATCATTTTAAAACCATTCAACTTAAATTTTTGATTAATAATTTTAATTTTCAAAAAATACTATTTAAATTTATTACATTTATGTTTACTCACAATTTAAAATATTTTTCCAAATTACTAAACAGAAAATTCAAGGGTTGTTAAAACTACAGTTAAATTGCACACATGTGAGAGCTGTTCACAGAATTGCAGATAACTAACATACACATCAATAATGATAGGACAAAAGAATTCATTGAGTAATTTCGAAGCTTGGCAATCATAAAATATGTTAGGATTTAATAATTATTGTTTAAGTTTATCTATAAAATGATCGCACAATGACACCTATAAAATTATAAAGAGAAAAATTATCATTGCTTATGTGTAAAAACATTATGATACCTTTTCCTATATAATGCTATAGATGTTATGGTTTTCAAAAACTAACTTTTATAATAAAAAATTCAATATAATGATGATTTTAGAAAATTTCTGATTTTTCCAAGTGCATCATTATTTACCAATCTAAATTTCTACATTTCTTGCAGTATCTACTTTTTAAAATATTTAAATATTGCACTCTCATGTTATTTTTGATTTCAAATATCAAAATTTAGAATATTTCATTGTATTTAATACAGGAATATTGAAAAAACATATAACTTGAAACTTATTTCTCAAATTTTACAAACAGTTGTAAAATGATTAAAAATGAATGCTACTATTCCTGTTCAGTCAATAAAAGTCTACATAATCAGCTTTATATATATATATATTCACACACACACACGCACACACACACACACACACATATATATATATGTGTGTGTATATGTGTGTGTGTCAAATAATTCTATGCTTAATAAATAAATTACATATATTAATACATGTGACAGCAGTTTTAATCAAATAACATAAAATAAAAGTGCTCACTTAATCATCACTTGTAAAAAAATTAGAAGCACCATTCAGGCAATATTCATGTTTGAAATTTAAAGGAAACAAGTTTAATTTATCAACATCTATACCTTTCACTAACTTCACACGAATATGAAAATTCAAATGTGTGAATTTTTTTATCACATCTTAAAACACAAACGTTTTAAGCTTAAATGTAAAAATAAACAGCGAAGAGTTCAAGGCTTACTATAGCTACAAACGAATTTTGCACATGCACATATCATGTTTTATCATAAAAGTGCATGAATCCATCCTGGCTCAAGTTTGTTGCATTTATCACCCATACCAGCTTATTGGATTTAGCCACAAATTGTAACAGGGTAATAGCCTTAAATCAATATAAATAACATTGGCTATAACAATATTTACTTTTTAGTTAGTCAAACAATATTGTTCACCTTTAATAAGCCTACCATGTTGTGCAATTAAGCGAGACTCACCACTAAATCAATTGATTAATTTTAAATAATTTACTAACAAAATAAAGACTTAGACAATTCTTCATAATATCTGATTTAGTAAGTGAATTTAATACATATTATAATTTTGAACTAACTGATCTATGTAAAAGTAAACATACTCATAATAATTTGTTATGTCATCATGTGGAGAGTAATTTTAATTAATAACATTGAAAAATTATGATTGTTTTATTATTGTTTTAGTGATTAGTTTATTTTTATGAAATTATTGCAGGTTCAATTTTTCAGTATCTGCATCACTTCCACACACAAGCTAATATTCCAATTTAATTCAATTTTAAAATTTTTAGTAGTTTTTATTTCATAGTTTCCTTTATTACACAGATCAAGCACTTACTAATTCTTAACATCAAGTACTTTTCAGAAATATATATATTTGAAACCTAGTGGCATGTGGTAGTGCTTCGGGTTTCCTAAACTCAAGTCTAAGGGGTTCCAGGTCTCTTTGGGTTGAGTAGAGTCAACTCCACCTTTCATCCTTTCAGTGGGTCAATAAAACTGCTCAGTTTAATTAAGCAGGCTTCAGAACTAAACTCAGACTTTCACATTGGGCTGACCACCTAAACAAAATATAGGCTTTACATATCAAAACTCAGTCAAAAAAACATATAGGCACTGTAGGTCTTGGCCTCATGGGGTCTATCATGCCACTGACTTTAATATATATATATTTAACAAATGTGGCAGCATTTTCAAATTTACTATTTGATTATTATGTCTAGAGACAACTGATTTGTTGAAGTTGATTTGTTGAATGCATATATTTCTTAAGATTGCAGTAACTATTAATTTTTTACTCTTGGTTTTATTCACTTGGTATTATATGCTGTCAAAAGAGACATTTGTTGGCACATAGAAATATATACTTACTCATATTTTGATGAAAGTGAATAAATAAATTCAAAACAATGCTTAAAACTATTATTGTTATAATCATATTATAGATCTTTGCTTATTTATGCAGTATTTTTGAAAATAAATGTTTTACTGCGAATGTTTAGACTATTAAATGATGAAAATAAATCCTATTTCATAAATTTCATGAAGTTTAGTGAAATTGCTGTTTTAGTTTCTACATTATTTTTACTTTTATTTTGTATTAATTTAGATAATCTACATAATGTTTTGATGGATCATACATTAAATCCAAAACCATCTGATAGAGCTGATATGTTTCGATGTTTTCGTAGCTGCAAATGGTCACCAAAAGGAGCTGCCAAAGATGGAAAGTAAATAACTTTTTATAACATCAGTTTGCTCATTTTTTCATATTGAAAAGCTGTTCTTAAAAAGTTTTCAAATAACTAATTTATGAGTAAATCTTAATTGATAAAATAATTTCAAATCTGAAAAAGTATTTTATTTAAGAGTATCACTAAATTATTAATGGTGAGAAATATTTTTCCAAATACATTTGTTTCTCATAGTCTGATCCTAATTGGAACCATCCCATCAAAAAGAAAAAGAAATGATGTACCAGATAATGAGATAACAATAAAATAAATTGCTCAATTTGACAGATTTCAAAGTATGGATTAATTCATTGCAATTCTATCCTAATTCGTGTTGTGCACAGGAGTTGATGACTGTTCTGACAATTCTTGCATCTTATGGGATATAATTCCTTGTGGGATTAATTCAAAAAGTTTTAAAATTGAGTTTGAAGGTTAAAATTTTAGTTTGTTATTTTAAAGTCATCAGTTAGAAAATTTGGATTTTTAGTTAATTTAATTTGAAATTAGAAATATTCAGTGTTTACATGAAAATATGAATCATTAATGTTAAGTTTGAAATTGGACAAATTGGAAAATATGTGTTGCAAGTGAGTGGTAGTAAAAGTGACATTTTAAAAATTGAATCTTGAAGTAATTTACGATGAAAGGGATATCACATATTTGGTGAGTTCATTGAATTTTTTATGATTTGGTACAAATCTTATTAGTATTTTATAGGCTAAATATCTAACAGGCCAAATTAAATACTATGTAGATATTTTAAAATCTTTTGTATTCATGAAGTTTTTATTTCATCCTGATTACATAAACAAGTAAAAAACTATGTTACTCACATTATTAATTACTTTTATTGCTCAATTATTGACTCCTACTCAGCAGTACTACATATAATTTTTTTAAAGATGTGTGGTACTGCTCAAGCACTGTATGTTGAGTTATGATTGAAAACTTAACACTGTTTTATCCAGGGATATTCACTTTATTAATTTAGCTTTATTGCCTAGCTTGCTGAACCCTGCTTAGTAGCACTACATAGGATATTTTTCTAAAATTGTGTGCTAAGGATGTATTAATTAAAATGAAATTTTATGCATAAGGAAAGATTATATATAAATTTTACATGTAAGAAAAATTATATTAAAATAAATGTCATTTATCAAGCACTAATAAACGGCATTTAATTTACAGTTACAACATTTTTTATCTAGATAAATATATTTTATCATATTTTCCAATAAATGTTTTGAAAAATTATACTTCTACCATTTTGTCATGAAGCCTAGCTGTCATAGGAAAAATAAAGAAGCTAATTAAAAATTAGCTATTTAAAATTATAAAAAAATTGCTTCATATTAGTTGATGAGAAAGTTGAAAATTGCACATATGTGGTGGGTCAAAATAAGAATTTATTTTTCCTTACTTTTATATAATAAGTTACTAATTTTTTAATTATTTGGTATTCCTAAAAAAGGAAGTAATAAAATTACTCAAAAATTATTTAGAAATGCCAGTTTAATTTTCTTTTTATTGTAGTAAGATAAAGCTTCATTTTAAGGATATTTTTTTGTGAAATTGCTAGATATTCTTAGGGTATTGTGTGTGTGTTTCTATATTTATATATTTCTTTTGTTATATATTGTTAGTGTAATTTATATTAGTGAAAATATTATTCAGTTATAGTATTCTACATTATTAAATATTAAAAATAATATAAATCATATAAAAGAATAATTTTGTCATTATTATTCTATTGGATGTTTATACCTTCGAAATATTTCTTGTTTGCGTGCCTAATCTTACATTTAGCTCAACAACTATAGGTTTGCTTTCATCTTAGATATGGGTGTTGTAGTCTGGAATCCACTTTATAACATAAGTCCCTGTGTTGAATCAAGCATCTTATGCAAATAATGATAGTAGAATAGTAAGCAAACCAAGTCGGCTATTATTCTATTACTAAAAGTATTCATTGCTTGTCTATTCCTTTGTAATTGATCTCAAGGCCTTTGTTGAATTGACTCTTGCATTGCTTTTTTATAGTGTCTTAAGCTAATTCATTGTCCTGAATTTGCTTTCAGTTTTAAGGCTCTTGTTCTGTATTGTGTAAAAAAATATAAAAAATTGTTATTTATTTAAGGCTATTCCTTAGCAGTTGACACTTGTCTTACAGTACTGACTCAATATTGCAAGACATCTTTAATAATAAAGGTTTTTATTTTGGTTTATTAAAAGCATGTTTTTACAGATATTCATGTTATTGACATTTACTTTTTTTATTAGGCAACAGTTGACTCCTGCTAGAAGCATTACATAATGTTTTTTAAAAATGCCTAATGCCATAGTTTAAAATTTTGCTAGCTGTAAGAGCCTTTATTCGTATCTATTTGAAAATAATCTAATAAATATTATGAATTTAATAAATAAGAAATCAATGACATTTAATTAATTATTAATTTACCTCTGTCATGTTAATGAACATCTGAATATATTTTTTAAGATTAGTGCCACATTTTGCAAAGTCTGTTTGTTGTCCAGATTGATATTTTTCTTTTGGAGTAGTCTTCTTATGGGAAACTTTTAACTGCATTATTCCACATGTTATTTAATTTATGAACTTAGTTGATAGAGGGCTGTGATGTATATGACAGATAGATAAGCAATGAAGCAATTTTTTTAACCATTAAGTATTTCATAATTCAAAATAGATTTGTAAATGAACTTTTAAATTTTATTGTCTTGTGGGACTCAAAATTTAAATCATTTAACGTTTGTATGCCAATATAATGAGTAAATGTACTATTTAATTAATATCTTCAAAATAAGCTGTTATAATACTACAAAAATAAAATGAGAATGTCTTTTAATACTTTTATTTTTGGCGTAACTTAATTTTGTATTTATATTCTTGTGCTATATACATTTATTATATATTTGCTTTTGTAAGATGCATTTATTTTTTTTATGTGTATTGTGTTTTTTTATATGAATTACTCACTAGATATATTTTTGTTTAGAGATTCACATTATGTTGCATATATTTTATTTTAAATTTGAAATTACATGCTTGATACTGTTCCGAGATTCTTTTTCCTTTTTACTATCATTTGATGTGTACAAAAGCATGATTTTAGTGATATTAGTATCATTGCATTGCATCTAAAAATTTTACAAAGAAAAAATATAAATATTTTGAGATATTTTCTTTAATTTTACTTGCAAGTTTCTTTTGTTGATGTTTTTATATCTCCAAATATCTGTTTTATGTATTTAGCTGTAAAATATGTATTGTGCAATATAAATAACATTAAAATATTTCCATTAAATTCCAGCTATAATATGTTTAACACATAATTGGAAAATTATTTGACCTACATTATTTACTCGTCATCATAAATTGCTTTATAATTTCAATATATAATAAAAAAAATTTTTTAATAAATAAAATACAAAAAAATTTTTCCCTTCATAAAATTAACATATCTAAATTTTGTTTCATTTTGCTTATGTGTACTTTTATTTCTTTAATATTTATGTAAAAATTGCCATTTATGATAAAATGTTTATTTTTAGATGTTTATTAGCAGTCTTGACTATGGATCATAGGCTCATTATTTATGAAGAGATTGACAAGGAATGGAAATCCATTTGTGACATAACTGAAATTCTGAAAGAAGAAAACGTGACCAAGAGCTCTATTCCAAATGAATTTGAAGATACTACTGGTGCACGTAAAAGAAGAAGAAAATTTAAAGAAAATAAATTACTCAAGCGTCAGGCAAGAAATCGAAAAAAATTTGCAGATGATTCTGATGAAGATTGTGAAGATGAAAAAGATGAGGATTTTGAAATTGATTCTCGTAATTTAAGTAATTTTAATATTTCAGAAAATTTAAATCACGAGAAATTAATGGCAGAAATATACAGAATGGCTCCAATGGGTAATATTTGTTTTGAAATATCTCCTATCTTGTATATAGTCAAATCAGTTTTTGCGCAAATTATTTAATTTTTTGTAGTATTTATTTGCGCTTTTTTTGTATACTGTATGATTTTTCAAAAGTTCCAGCAATGTAATACCATAATAAGGTTTTCTATCTAAGCATATTTCAACTGAAAAAGTATTAGTGCTTTATTCCTTTTTATGCTCTACATTCAGTTATTGTTAATCTTCTGATAAGGCATGTTTAGTAGTTTTATTTGAAGTGTTAACAGCATTCATTCAATATTTAGAATTTTTTACACATGTACAATTTTTATATCGAGATTTCATGTTGTAATAAAATCTTTATTTTTATATATTTATTACAAGTATATATTTATTATAAAATTAATCCTTAAAGATTAATTTTATAATGAGTTTGAAGGTATGGTTATAAAGAAATTAATTTTTTTCAAAAGGTTTACATGTGTAAATTAATTATTTTATTTGAAAACACTTTTTCACTATTTTGAAAATATTTTCAAAGTGTGCGATTTTTTTCGTATGTGGTTCCTCTGCATCATATAATTTATTCTCTTAATATGTTGTAAAGAAAATAATTTTTATAAATATTTATGAAATTTCTTCATATTTCTTGCATGTTTTCTATTATGTGATTCCTGTCCACGACAAAAATGAATTTGAAATGTTATGGTTTTTTTATTACTAAAATGAAAAAAGAGTTATAATTAAAGAAAATAATATCACAAATAATATTTCATGTAGTTTAGTGTGTAAAATACTAAGTTTGAGTAAAAAATATTTTCATTTTTTGCTATTCTTGATGCAAAGGTCTGTATATCATTTATGCAAATTATACTTCCTTAAATAAATCTTAATTTGTGTTTTGCTTAAATTTTTTAATTTGGTGGAGTAAAGTTTAAACTTTATGTTTGTTTACCAATTTAATTATTACTTTCAGATATGTAATTGTTGCAGTTTTTTTTAACAGTTTTAACATAAACTGTTTCCGCAATTTTTGAGATGTTTTCTAACTATATATATATTTAACCATTTTGTTATAATTGTCCAAAATTATTCAGTTTGACTGTTGACAGTTAATACTTTAAGTGTTAAAAATAAACAATTAAAACAATGCAAAACAAATAAATTCTTTTTTTTTTGCCTGTAAAAGAAAATGTTAACTTGGTAGATAAATCTAAATATGATAAATAGAATGTCACAAAAAGTTTTAATGTTAGTAAACTGTAAGTAAAATTTAATAGCATATACATTTTATGAGGACACAAGCATTCTAACATTTAAGTATTCATTGGAAGTTTTATTACTATTTTTTTCTTAGAGTTGGGTTTGTATGTCATTGGGCATCTCTGCTTTTATCAGCATTTTGTACCATTAACTCCAAACCCAATGTTTCCTAGTTCCAGTTGCTCGGATCACCCACTTTATTAGTAAAGTCTGATAACCCTTTAATGGAGTCTAGGTGTAACTCTCTAGTATGGATGATGCCTAAAGAAGTTAATCTAGGGAGGGCAAGAACCTCGCATTTGTAAATGTTATGCTTGGCCGTTTCCTCTTGTGTATGACATTTCCTGCAGATAAGGTCTTGATAAAACAGTCCCATTTTATGGAAGTGTTTTCTGAAATAGAAGTGCCCAGTTATGAAGCCTACGATTAAACATATCTTCTGCCTAGAGCATCTTAGAATTTCAGAGGCAATCCTCGCTGATGATCTACAGATCATACTTTTAGCGTGGGTTTGACCAGGAGTGTTGAGCCAAGCTTCATACATCTTCCGTTTTTCCAATCTAAGAACATTAGTTTTTGCTGTCTTCAAATTGATCCCACAAAAAGGTTCTGCACCAATGGGAGCAAAAGATGATCCTTGTTTAGCAAGTTCATCAGCCCTTTCATTACTTTCGATATCTTTGTGCCCTGGCACCCATACAAGGATCACCTTGTTTCTAGATGCCAGTTCTGTAAAAAGGTTTCTACATTCCAAAATCATTTTAGATTTGATTTTGAAAGAATTGAGCACTTTTAAAGTGGCTTGACTGTCACTAAAAATGAGAATCTGCTTACCGTGGGGTAACCCTTCCTCATATTTAGTCACAGACAATGTTTATTACTTTAAATAATGATATTTGGAATTTTAGTTACTTAAAAAAATCAGGAAAGATTCATAAAATATTGAAATTTTTTCTCAAAATACTCTCTATGTGATTATAATGTAATTCTTTTAAAAAAGTTTATACTGGAAATTATATGACTGAAATAAATATTTAAAATGTAAATGCATTTTAAATATTTATTTCAGTCATATAATAGAAAGTATGTTTTATGAAATAATGATATAAAATTATATTATTCATTCAATTTATCAATGTATCATTGCAGAAATCATATGGACTGGAATGTTTGGTACAAGTGATAGTTATGAGTACTGCTATCTAATTGTAGCTATGAAGAGTGGACATATACAGTTTTGGAGGGTTTCACCTAATGATGGAAGAATGTAAAATTTATATTCAATTTAATCTTAGCATATAATTATATTTAATTATTGTTTTCTATTTAATTTAATTCTGTTATTATTAATGTGTTTTGTGTAAAATTATCTATTTCAATTGTTTTTAATTTTATTTGCTTGGCAAATTCCAATTTCTTACATTTTAATATTTTTTTATGTTTTGCTATAAAAAATAATAAAACAATATAAATAATCCAAAATAAAAGAAAAATATTTGAAAAGGAGCATTTTATAATAAAAAAATACTTTTTTTAAATCTAAAAAAAAAAAAAAAAAACTAATTTATCATAAAATTAATATCTTTTTTTTTCAACAATTGTTCTACATAATGAATTATTTTAAAAATATTTTTTTCTAATGTTTGCTTGTTATTTATGAGAAAAATAAACATAACAAATTGGAAGTAAATAAGGCACTTTGTTTTACACATCGTATATTGAAGGAGCATAAAAAATGAATTTATTTTTAATACCATGACTCTTTGACATAATTTTGTATTTACTTCTGTACACAAAAAATATAAAAATATCCAGCAATATTATGATAGTGTTCTTGATACATACAGCTTTCTAATTATAGATCCTTACTGTAGACTGAATTGCTAATTTACATTTAACCAGTTTTTAATTGCAATTTTTTTTCTCTTGTTTACATTTGCATTATTTAAAGTGACTGTAAGTTTGTATTATGAATGGATATGAGTTTCAAAAGTATAATCATGAGTGAAAAACAGTGTTTAACAAAGGATAGAGAATCTAACTTAGGAGGGCTTTTCCTTTTGAAAAATGTGGTTATCACTTGGGTTATGCTGAGGTCTTTGTCTATCCATTAAAAAATTATGATCTAACATAAATTAACTAAGGTTATATGCCAGTAAATGAAAATTTATCTTAATTTAATCTTTTTTATTTGTCACAAATCTGAATCTCTTTTTTATGGAAGATTTTCATATGGTCTAGAGCCATAGTACATACAACTGAATACTTATTGTGTTAATCTTTTAGTATTCTGTTGTATGTACTATGACTCTAAACGAAATTTGAAAAATGAATATTTGTAAATAGGCGTTAGTATATGCATATAAATATATAAGTTTTCTTAACATTATAAATATCTGAAACCAAAATTTTCTGGTTATTTTTTTCAGAAATGTTTAAACTAAAGTGGATAAAATAAATTATAACAAAATGTATATAAATCCTTATGAAATTAATTTCAATAAGGAACTTTGAATTATTATAATTTTTTCTAAATGTTGCAGAATAACTCTAAATGTTTTTATAATTTTTTAACTATATTAACAAGGTATTTTCTTTGTAGTGTTTCTGTAGCTCATGAATGGGATACTGATTTAGGATTAATAACAGCACTATGTTGGCAACAAACAAGTCAATCCGGTGGTGAGTGTAAAAATATTATTTTCCATTGAATATGCTGACATTAATTTCCTCTTAAACACTACTGTTTTTTCTCCAATTGTTAATTTTAATAATGTTTTCAAGGTGATAGGCACATCTTATGATTAACAATTTTAGAAGGGAATTTATAAGAATTACCAGGATTACTTATATATATATATAATTAAATATTTGTAATCATACTCAAAAACATACACTCAGGGATGTAATATATGTAAATATTAAATATACTAACATGTAAGTTTATATGTTCATTTAAATATACTAAAAAATTTAATAGTGAAAATCGAAACTCTTGTAAAATTAACTTTTTCCTTAAAATAATAATAAAATTTTTTAAAATTTATAATGGAAAAGTAAAAAGGTATTTTTAAATTCTTTTCAAGAAATTGTTTTTTACTGTGATTAAAATTGAAAATATATTTTGGTGACTTATACGCACACACAGGATGATTACTGTTGACTTATTTCTAATTATTTTACCTTTTTCAAATTAATACTTCTAAGTAAATATTTAAAGGTTTCTACTAATACAGGTGGGTGTTTGTATTTTTAATGGCTTTTTTAAATTTGAATCCCTGAAAAATTTCACATGTTTGGGTTCAGAGATTAACAATCAAAGTGATTAAGTTTGAAATTAGATAAAAGATTATTGCCAAAAATCATTGCTTCTTCTGTTGAAAACTTATTAAATATTCATCATATAAAAACAATAATCAAAATTGTCGCACAAGGTGTTAGTAACATCATTTTTCATGATGATTTTTGAAAGGAAGGTTCTAAGAACTAATTTTGCTGATGCTTTAGAAAATATCTATAGGCAAAAATGTAACTTTGAAATCTAAAATCTATAAATATGATGTATTATGTACACA
This sequence comes from Latrodectus hesperus, assembly GCA_037975125.1. Taxonomy (NCBI): domain Eukaryota; kingdom Metazoa; phylum Arthropoda; class Arachnida; order Araneae; family Theridiidae; genus Latrodectus; species Latrodectus hesperus. Next base: position 29,189,930 of record CM075852.1, read on the forward strand.
AAACTGAATACAATGAGGTGGGGAGGTTACTTTATGAGAATGAGTGCTAAGAGAACAACTCTTAAGGTCTTTAATGGAATTCCTTTCTGTAAAAGAATTACCAGAAGACTTAAAAAAGGTGGAGGGAGAGCCTGGATAAGAATTCTGTGAAACAAAAATAAAGAACCGTGTGTGTGTGGAGATCCATTACTGGAAATAGGGTGCAATGGGAGACTTCAGAAGAGGGCCAGGGTCCATAATGGGCTGTTGTTCCAATGTTGATGATGATGCATTGTTAATAAAGAAATTTGAGGGAAAACATAATAGGAAAGTGAAATCATCTCTTGTTTGTAAAAAAATACATGTAAACATTATGTTTATATGCTCTGGCATATTTCCCTACACCTAGTTCTGATTTGGGCTCTACCATGTAGGTGGAAAGTATCAAAGGTGGGAGTCTTCATAATAAAGGATTCAAGCAGAAGACTCACCAACATTTGACCTGCCATTCCAAGAGGTATCATTTCACTTGTGACCACAATTTACTTCACATACCTTAGCTGCCTTTAGTGAACATGAGGGAGCTTTGGTTAAGTTAGGATTTGAACTCTCTTGTAATCATAGTAAGTTGAAATATTTTAAAAATTGTCAAATTTCCATCACTTCTGCATTTATATAAATGTGTGTGTTTAACAGGTAGAATGCTTCGTTAAAATTTAGGTCCTGGTCAGCAAATTGGAGAATAAGAAATTGTGTACTTCAAACAAACCAAATTACATTAAAATTTGTATAGAAATGAAATATAAATAATCTAATAATTTTAAATAATCTTTTCAGTAAAATTGTTCACTCTGATTTAAAAATTTTAATGATTTTATTCTTAGGTTTTATGCTGTGTGGTAGTTCTAAAGGTGTGTTAGCCTTTTTACCTGTGAGCATTCGCTTTGATGACAATCAGGAGCCAAAAGTAGTATTGAAACAGATGTGTAAAGTATGGGATGAGGAAGATTACTTAGCCATAGATCACATATCTGTTTTAAAAGTAATATTTTCTAATTAATCTAGTTTTAAATGCATAAATTTTTATAAAAGGTACCTTTTTTAATTTTAATGTAACTTTAATAGCTAATTTTTTACATACTAATATTTGATCAAGCTATCAACTCTTTAAGAAAACTTGCAAATAATCTAATTGTAAAAAATAGTGATTTTTTAAAAAGAAAATTATGTATAAAGTAACTTACAAATTTCTTTGTAGATTGCATTGAAAAAATATGTCATTATTGCTGCAAAAATGCATGCTCTTGTAGGATGTGAAATTGTTCACTTTGAGTCATCTGTTATAATAAAAAATGTTGGACATTCATATGGACTCCATAGACTTCCTGTTCGAGGTATTTCAAATTTTCCTAATCAGTTATTTTTGTTTATTAATAAGAATTTTTTTATGGATAATATTTTAAATATTATTATTGAATATTTTAGCTAATTTATCATTAGTACATTGTTATTACTGATAAAAAAACGGAATTTGAGTTTTTGTAATTTTATAAAAAAATTATATTTATATTTTGTTTTGAAAATCATATGTATGTACATATATATCGGATTGTAACAAAAAATTTTCACCACCACTAATATCATTTGTGCAAACAGTTCATGTTGCCATGTTTGTTTATATTTTGTCAGAGGATTTTTGGTATTTAAAGGAATGCTTGTTTTAGAGCACTGTGTGTTGTGAGATCTGTAAAAACATATTGTTATCATTATGTACAAGGTGTCTGAAATGGAATCATCACACCAACAAATTAGAACCTTCAAGTTATGTTGCAAAAAGTAAGCAACAGAATGTCATCAAATCACGTGTACAGCTTTAGGTTCTACTATTGTATCATATGACTTTGAAGGTTTGGTACCGAAAATTCAAAAACAAGGACTATGACATTCAAGAAGCAAAACACACTGTTCCACCTACTGTATTATATATTAATTTATAAGTAAAAGTTATTTTGTATTTTCATTAAAATGATCTTAAAATAAATGTTACAAATTATTTTAACGTTACAGTAGAAATATTGCAAGTGACTAAAAATGTATAAATTCATTTACGTACATATTTATAGGGATGACTGTTCTTGATAGTACTATGCCACAATATCGAGTGCTCATTGGAACAATGGAAGGCCTTATTATAGAAATTAAAGTTTCATTAGGAAATGAAGGTAATTTTTCAATTATTATATTGCTAATGCATAAAATATTCTTATGATATATGAACTTAATGTGTTCATTTTCAAAATATGAATAGCATTTTATTTAAGTATGGAAATTTATTTCAAGAAACTACAATTTTATAGGCAAATATATTATGGGCATTAAAATAATGAAATTTTTGATAGGAAAAATTATTTCATACCTTTTATTATTTGAAAGTAAAAAATGAAAAAATGATGGTGTTTTGTTTATTGGATCTTTTGTTTGATTTTTTAAACTTTGTATCTCCAAGAAACTTACAACTAAAATGTTTTTTTTTCAAATCTTTGTTCCATTTAACCATTTAGTTTAATTTACTTTATATAAAGGCTATTTTTTATTTTTTATGTGTTGAAAGAGTGCTTTTTAGGTTTACAATATTTTCATATTATATTTATCTTCTCTTTTTATTGCTACTATTCTAAATTCTCATATGAGGGTTGAAACACAATAAATATTTTCATTTTATGTTTCTGTAATTTTTCTTTATTGTATTTCCTTGAAATGGGTCAAAGATCCTTCAAATCCTCTGAATTATCGACCAATAGCTCTGATGAGTTGCTTGTGTGAGACTCTTGAACATATGATCAACACCTGTCTCTCGCAAGTCTTCGACATATATTAATCAAAGTACCTTCCATAAGGTAAGGTCCATTCTTGATAATATTACTTATTTGGAATTACAGATCTGCAATGCTTTTGTGTGGAAGAATCACCTAGTTTCCCTATTTTCTTTGATACAGAGAAGACTTACAACTGCACATAGCGTTATAGGATTCCCTGTAGGATGTATGATTTTGGTTTTCAGAGTAATTTGCCAAGGTTCCAATGTTTATAAAGAACATTTTATGCTCCATTTGCTTAAAAGTTTCTATTGGCTATATTTTTATCCAATAGTTTTAACCAACCTGAAAGTGTCCTTCAGGGTAGTATTTTAAGCAGCATCCTTTTTAATCTCTACATAAGTTGCATATTTAATCAGCTTCCATCTTCTGTGCATGGTACCTTGTATGCTGATGACAAATATCCTGTGAAGGCATTTAATTAAGAGACAACATGCATTTAATTAGGAGGCAACTACAAGCACTTGTTAACAAACCTGCTCATGGTGTGCTGAGATCGGCCATACCCTATTGCTTAGCAAGAGCAATTCTGTCCATTTCTGTAGAAAGACTAACCTCCACAATGATCCTGTAATTCTTATTAACAGTACAATCGGGTAAAATTCCTTAGAATGATGTTTGATAGAAGTTTAACCTTTCTTCCTCATGTTTTACATCTGCGGAAGAGGTTTGAGGGATTGCTCAATATCCTAAAGGTGCTTTCAAATACATCTTGGGAGGCTGATCCCACATCACTCCTGCGAGTTTACCAATCCCTTATTTTATCTCGCCTTGACTATGGTTGTGTTGTTTCTAGACCATTCTAGGTTTTCTGTTTTATGTAGATTGGACACTGTCTGTGCTGAAAATATGTTCAGGTGCATTTCGCATATCAACCGTTTATAGTCTCTATACAATATGCCTACAGTTGCCTTTAGACCTGCTATGTATACAGTTGTCTCTCAATTACTATTGTAAAATCATGTCTAACCCTCATCACTATGGTCCTAACTCCTCCTCTTAAAAGATTGTATGCTCATTTGTACAGCATCACAGCTTTTCTCACAAGAATTAAATCATATCTGTATCTCTCTGACCTACATGACATCTGTTTTGTTAAAACGGAATTATTATCACAACCACCTTGGTTTGATCTGCAGATAATTTATCCTTTTAATAACTACAGAAAATCAGACACGACTACTACTGTTTTTCAACAGCTATATTCATCACATCGCTCTTAGTATACTTTGTACACATTAATAATCATTGATGATTCTAAAAATGCAGAACATGTGAGTTGTGCTGTATTTAGGCTGGGATTCTTAGCTACAGCCTCCCTAGGTCCTGCTCCATCTTTGCTGCTGAAACAACAGCAATATATTATGCTCTACAGTAGGTGAATAAAAATGAGTCTTATAAACATTGTGTGTACACCAGTTTGAGTGTTTTGAAAACATTGAGGAGCATTAATTTCACATGTCGACAATTTGTGTCTAGAATTTTTAAAGAATTGGGTAGCCTTGCTGGCAAGGGTTACAAAATATTGTTCTGTTGGATCCATAGTCATGTGGGTCTCGATGGCGATGAAAAGGCTGATGCAGCGGGCAATCTGGTGCAAGGTGGAAATTTTATTTGTTGCAAAAATGAGTTTATTTTATTTTAAAAGGATTTGGAAAGTTTATAAGCAACATATAGAAAGTAATTATTATCAAATGAATGTTTTTTCACAGAGAAGAATTTTTGACTCTAGAAGTCCTAGGGTAACTGAGGTAGATAATTACAATTGTGCTGAAAAGTTATGATTTTTAGTTACGATATCTTATTTAAGGGTAAACGCTGGGATTTTTTCTCATGAGTAAAGTAAAAGTTCAACTTTCCAAAATTCACAGTCCAATCTGATTAGCAAAATTATCTTGTCATTTTTTAAAAAAATGCCATGTGTTACATGAATGTGTAATACTTGCTTAATTATTGTAAAATCTAATTAGTGGGGTCTAGAGACTTAGTCTCAGATTTAACATCAAGTTATTCATTTATTAGTTCTGAAATTGAAGGATTTTTATCGGGAATGTGATTTTCCTCAGGCATTGATATAAAAATAGTTAAAAATGACTTGATTTAATTTTTATTACATGAAGCTGAACAAGTTGTCTTCTCTAATGAATGCCTAAGTATATTTAATAATTTTGTCAAAAATGTCCTGTTTATTTCTTTTTTGTATTTTCTGTCATTATTAATAAATATATTTTTAGTGCTTTTATAATCGTTCTTTTTTTCAATTATGTTATTTTTTCACTTCCGATGCATTTCTGATTAATTATGAATGTGGTTTATATCAAAAAAGTTTATCACTTTCGATACATCTATATTTTTAAAATGTAGTTTTTCTATATATGTAGTTTTTGAGTAATTAAGGGAAATTTGAAGTAATACAAATTGAAGAAAATTATAATTAAGTGAATGGAATAATTATTCTTTATCTCATTCTACATATGTACTTTAATCTTAAAAGTACTGTGTTTTCCTGTATATAATCTGCAGATTTTGTAAAAAAAAAAGTTTCTGACAAAAAAATATTTTTCACCATAAAAGTTTACAATTAAGTTTTGAAAAAAAAAAAAAACGCCGTTTATTTTTCATAAAATAACAAATGGCGCCAATATTCAGTTGACTGATTTTAACAATAATCAGCATTGTCCAGTTACATTCAAGAACAAATTCAGTTCTTCTGAACAGTTATTAAAGTTGCAATTCGTTAACGTCATTTCGCATTCGGTTTTGACATGATCTGTTTCGCTCTGAAAACATTCAAATATATATATTGCCAAAGGGAAATGCAAATTATTAATTCACAGAGTAAATTTTAAATCGAAAGCTATAGAAATGCCAGATGAAAAATTGTCGACAAACGTGTAATGTAAGGTGAAGAACAAAACCTATGCGGTACAAAGGAAAAAAATGTATTTCATGTGCAGCAATCCATTTCTTTCATTTAACTATTAACAAAACAAATATAGTTTATTTTAAAAAGTATTTCTAAACCACGTTTTGAAAGTTATTAAAATCTAAAAACGATTGAGTTTTACTAGAATCTTCTCTGACATAGATTGATATCGAGTTTTCATCTCAGTCAATCGCTCTTTTGTTAAGGTGGATTCCAACAGATTTGTTTATTTTTCTGTAGAATATATTATATTTTTAATTATAATGAATGTATTTTTTATTTTATTTGGCACCAAATTATCAGCAGTCTAAATTTTCGATTATTCGTTTTAAAAATTGCCACGGATTATACGCCGCTGCAGATAATGCGACGCTTTTTTTTTCTTTTGCACGAATAAAGGGGCTTGCGGATAATACGTCACTGCGGATTATATACAGGAAAATACTGTACTTGAAAATTAGAAAATAAAATAAATTATTTTAATGTAAATAAAAAAGGCATACATATTTAATGACTTCAAAAATAAGAATGAATTTCAAGGTTTTATGTATTCAATTATTAGTCAAAAAGGACTAATAAAGAGTTTTTAATTTTAATTAAGAATTTTTTTATTTTTTATTTATTTTTAATTAAAAATTTTTTAATTTAAATTAAAAAGAATTTTAAATCTCATTAAAGTTATAACTTTTTTGTTATTTATGCATGAAGTTATTAATGAACTTAATTTCTCCATCTTCAAAATATTTTATTGGCCTTGAAATAAATGTAAATTAGGTAAATTACTAAAAATACTTAAGTTGTATATTCTAAAGATATTTGAGTTGTACATTTGTACAGGTTCACATACTCTTATATAACAAGAACACTTTCTTTCACATAATAAAGATAACTAAATTAATAATATTACTTATAATTACTTATTCTCTGAAAAATTTTTTTTGAATGTAAAATTCTCATAATAAAATGATCATAATAATCATTACAGCATGAAATGAAGTATTTTAGCAATAAATTAAGTATCTGAAATTTAATTTTGAATCATAACCTACAATTATGAAAATGAAGGCTATGTTTCCTTTTATGCTTTCTAATGACGTTTTGATACTATGCTATTAAATAGGGCACAAGTTTGAAAGTTCAACAAATATTAAAAATTAAAATCACTTTGATTACCAATACTAATGAATCCAATTTTATTGTTTTATATCTAGTTTAAATCTAGTAGAATCTGATATTTATTATATAAAATCTGGTTTTAAGATTTTTGAATGATTACTTTTTTATTTTGCTTAATTTCTAAAAATACTTTTTATCGTAGGACAATGGAATGGAAGAAATTCTAAATTCTTATCTCCTCTGCTCCCAATTTTATTTAATTTAACTAATTAGTTGCATTTATTCTGAATGTTCAAATATTATTGTGAAATTCTAGATTTCATTAGTTAAATGGTACTAATTTATAATTTTTTTAAATTTTACTGAAAAACAAATAACTGAAACTGTCAGCTATATATTTTTGTTGGTACATTAAAACCGTTATACATTAAGAGATTTTTCATATTCCAGATAATGGGCATCAATTTTCTAACTAATATTTTATTTGAAAAATATGTATCAAATTTCGGAAATACAAAAACAAAATATTTTTTGTGTATTTTTCATTAATGCTTTAAAATTTGTTAAATGATGGTAAATTAGGATTTTTTAAGTTGAGCATTTTTTCATTTAAGTAATATATAAATTTATCAAATAACTTACATTCTTTAATTACTATTACATATTATAATTTACTTAGTTCAAAGCAATTTAATGAGACAAAAATTTAATTTTTATTATTTAGAAAAACATTTCAATATAATGAAAAACATTGATAGAAAGGAATTCACTCTAGACTATTTTAAAAACTATTTAACTGCAGGTAGTCTTGTAATTTTGCTTAGGAATTTGTTACATTGTATGGTTTCAAAAGATAAGTTCATTATGTACTATTTGAAAATTTTTCTTCATAAAACATCTACAAATATGTTTTGTTTACATTTTTAAATTTATAGTTGTATTTCTTTTGTGTGAATTTTCATTTCTGTAAATGTTATTTCTGAATTTAATCTAGCTCTGAAAAAATTTAGCATTTTTCAATTAAAAAAAATTTGCATTATTATTCACATGTTAGTAAGTTATATTGGAAGTTAATTATTAATTTGTTGGAAAATAATTTAATTATTTTATTTGTAAAAAAATTAGGAAAATTGCAATCTTTTTTAATTTATGTTATTTATTAATGACTAATTAAATTAGAGGATGATTCAAGGTGTTCAGATATTCATAATGAATAAATTTTGTCAAAATCTTTTAATGAGTTAAAAGCTTTTCTTTCTTATATAACTTCAATATTATCTAAATTTTTAAACATATTGTCTACTTTTTTCTAATTGTCACTAATTTTTTTAAGATTACTTCAATTTTTTTCCATAGGCCATGTTCAGTCTCAAGGTCTATTTAATTATAATTCTTTATGATTTCAACATACTTTAAACATTTGCTCATAATTTCAATATTTGACTATGATCCAATATGTATTATATTGATAAGAATATAAATTCTTTATGATTTTTATAATTTTAGACATTTGCTCATAATTTCAGTAATTGATTCAAGAGTATGATTCAAGTTTAATACATGTTATTATAATAAGAATATATTTTCTTGATCTTTGTGTATATAATGATATGATATACATTTTAGTTTTATGTGTTAATTGCTTAATATAGTGCTAATATCAATTTTTGTTTTAATTTGACAATACATTTTATTTAGTAAATTTAAAATAGTTTAAATTTTGTTAAGTAAATTTAAAATTATGCATTGCTACCAAACATTTAAATAATTTTTTTTTAAGTTCTGATATTCAAATGTTATTTTAACTAAACAGAATTAGAAAAATATGTTTTAAGAAATTTGACTTTTTTGATTTAGAAATTAAGTTTCAACATGAAAAAGTATCTGTTGATCTTGACTTAAGGCATAATTCGATACAAGGATTAGCTGTATCCTCTAATGGATTTTTATGTGGATTAGTTTTGAGGTATGTATGCCTTGTTTTTGTTATCATGCTATTTATGTTACACAAACAAACTATCACAAAACAAAATTAATTTGAAATTATAATTATTTTCAAAATTTTACTTCCCTAATATCTTTATTTTATTTTATACTGAAATGAATTATTTTTAGGATATTAAATGTTTACATTATTTCTACATGCATATGTTTAAGTGCTCTTAATAGTTCAATGCAATTTTTCATTTGCAGATTTATTTTGGAACATTTAAGTATATTTTAAAAACATGTTATTTACGTAACACATCAATTTATAAAACAATGTTATACATTTGATTACATTTTGCTTAGTTTTAAAATTTCTTTACATATTTAGCACCACATCATATTATGACCACCTTGAAAAAAAAGAGCCTCTACAAGTGAGTAAATTGTCTTATGTTTTTATAATTATATATTTATTGACTTTGGAAAGAATACCAACATTTTTTGCATTGATTATTTTTATTGTGTATATTATTAGTCATCTTAATGTTTAAAAAATATTTAATGGGATGTTTAGGAAGATGCTATTGTATACAGACAATGTATGAATTTTAGCATTATCATGAAAAAATTACCCAGCACCAAATAATTTTTTTTACTATCCTTAACATGTTTCTTATCTGAAAAAAATTCAATGTGAACATGTTGATTAATTCATAAGCTTTAATGGACTAATACATTGTATGAATAAGGTTTTAATAATCACAAAACAAATTTAATTATGTGTGATTTCCCCACATGCTTTTTTATGTTGTGGAAGTCAATTTTTTTTCATTTTGACTTTATTGCATTGTAAAGTACATATTACATTTCTTGCTATTGTATCTTAATATGTAGTATTTTCATTTTACACAATAATAAATTTTTTTCTACTTTGCTGAAATTCAAGGCACATTGAGGACATTTTTTATTTTAAGAAATTAAGCTCAATTGTCATATTTGTTTGCATATGATGATTTAAATGTTAATTATTTACATCTATCAAAAAGCAAAGAAAATTGCAGATAGTAAAAAAGAAATTTTTTTGAAAAATTACTGCAAATCTTTCAGATATTAAATTTGTAAAAATATTCTTTTTGTGATTATTTCTTTCATTATTTAAATTGTAATTTCATTTGTGATGTTGATTTCTGAGGTATATGTATAAATTTGTTGATTGATTTTAAATCTGAAGATATGTGCTAATGATTTTGATATCAAGATTTGTGTATCATGACAATTTTTTGCACTTCAAAATTTTATGAACATAACAATATTGCTTAAAATTATTTGATGTTTTGGTTACTTGCATTTGTTTCTTTTAATTCCTTTGTTTCTGATATTATTTTAGTTTTATTATTATCATTTAAAAACAAAAAAGATACATGACAATAATTTAACATAAGTGAAATACCATTTGTCTAGCATTATAAATTGTTTAAAATGTTCAAACAGTGCTTATTTCATTTAAATTTCAAATAATTATTTAAACTGTACTTTTTTATTGCAATTGGAAAAATCTATCTAAGTTATTAGCATAAATAGTAAAATTTTCAGTATCATTCACTTTAAAACAGTTATATATTTATTTCTTACAGGTTTTTGCTGTTTATAATCTTACATAAACCATAAAAGCAATTATAGTTTCTAGTAAGTGATAGACAAATGTAATATTTGTTAGTTTTAAGAACTCAAAGAAAATAAAGTTTGTTGATAGAAGTGCTTAGTAATGATTTCACAATCTCTATAATTATTAAACTTATTGTTAGTTACATCTCTTTATGCAACTAATAAAAAGTTGCATAAAAGTAATTTCTTTTCTATTATGAAAAACCATAAGATATAATATTTATAGTTTGGAAAAAATGTGATTAAAAATTATTAGTATTCTTAACTAAATGAGAAATTAACATTGGAAAGATTTAAACTAAATATTTATGAATATAAATAGAATGAGTTTATAGAGTTCTTATATTTTCTAAATTTTGCAATGAAAAACTTCAGTAATTTAAGTTTATAACATTTGTGTGCGTTAGTGTGTGTGAAAAGAAATGAAACTGACAGTGTTATTCTACTCCTTTTATTACTAATTTATAAATTCTATCACTTTCAGCTGAAATTAAATACTTTAGCACAATTTTTTATTTATTTATTTTTATTATTTTCCATTATCACATTCTGTCAGTAATTTCTAATGTATTCTGTATGAATGTAGTAAACTATATATGGGGTTGTGTTTTTCACATAGAATTGCAATTATGTTTCATTTAAAAAAAGAGATATTATACAACTTAAATATTCTTATTTATGATTTTTTCCTTATTTTCATATTTTTTTACATTTAATTTTTACTTGTTATAAATTATGAATTAATATTATCATTTTGAGATCTTTGTAATTTTATGATGTGTAATTGAGTTATCACCTTTTTTTTAGATTTTATAAATTTTTGTATTTGAGAAATATTTTGTTTTTATTTTCTAACATCAGTTTTATTAAAAAAAAATTCTTCTATTTGCGAAATTATTTAAAGGGATAAGTTGTATATATATGAAGTAATAATATTAAACAAAATATATGAAGTATAAATTTACTTTATGTATTGGTTTTCTTAAATATGTTTTAAAAAACTTTAATTTAGAAGAAAAGTCTATATACTTTTTTTACTCTCTTTGTTTTAATTTTGCTTTTAAATCTGAATGTTTCCATAACTCATTGACATTATATTTAATTTTGTTCAATTAAATTAAATATAAAAATTCACTGTGCAAATGAGCTCCCTCTTAAATGATTTTTGTGTATCTTTACTGATTAATAGGTAATTATTTTTATAATTTTCTTTTGGGTATAATATTTGATGAAGTATTGTTTATTTATAATAATGCTAAGTGAAAAGCCTAAAGTTCAAGGGACTTCCTCTATTTAATACAATGTGAAATTGCAGTTTAGGAAGAGTTGTAAGAATTATATATATAATATATATAAACACCAATTTTTAGGTATGTTAGAATCATTTATATAAGTAAGTGATTAAGATTTCAAATAAATTTATTTAGCAAAAATTCATACATAACATTTTAAATCTGGAATTCTATTCCTGATGTAAATTTATGATACTAAATATGTTATAATGATAGCATAAAATATCTTTTTAAAGCTTTGAGGCACTTTTGTCAATAAATGGTACATATGAATCTTTATATCAGTTAAACTTGTTAGCAGTACAATTTTGTATAGTAACTAATTCTTTCTTCTTCTTCTTAGAGTTGGGTTTGTATGTCATTGGGCACCTCTGCTTTTATCAGCATTTTGTACTCCAAACCTAATGTTTCCTAGTTCCAGTTGCTCGGGTCACCCACTTTATTAATAAAGTCCGATAACCCTTTAATGGAGTCTAGGTGTAACTCTCTAGTATGGATGATGCCTAAAGAAGTTAACCTAGTGAACTCTCTATAAATCTTTGAATACTTGATTAATATTGAATCTAAATTTTATGCTGGTTATGAAAGCATTACAAATTTTCACTAACATTTTTGTCATACTCATTCTAAGTTTTTTTTCCCCTTGGATAGTGGACTTTTAGAGCAATGCTTAAAGAAATGATTCATATGGCAACAGGATATTGTTCTTATTTTTTATTTAAATTTTTCCTAAAATAACTGCTCAAAGTAACACACAAGAAATTTAAGCAAGTAGTATTAACTTTATCTTTAAGTTCCAGTTGTTAAGTCACTAAATAAATAAAAGCTGGTTAATCACTTAATTTTGAGAATCATTTAAAAAATCCTTAAGTGCTGAATCCAAATATAGTTTAAATTCTGATGGTCATATTCTGACATGGAAGCACCATAAAAAATTCTGTTGTCTTAATATAAGTAAGTATTAAATAATAATAAACATTAAAACTAATATTTTTCAATTCATAAAAATATTTGTTACTCACATTAAAATGTTTGTCATTTACATTCATAAAAATTTTTGTTAAATAAACAATAATTCTTCAGAGATTTTATTGATCATGTTATTGCTATTATATTATTTAAAATGTTTATTATCTGTATATTCTGAGAAACTATTTTCATTATTAATGTATTACTGATTTCTTGAATTTTTTTAAATTATGTATTCTTGGCTTATATTATTCATTTTCTTTTAAATAAAAAAAATTGTTTTAGTTTGCAATGTTTGTGACCAGACCTTTTGAGGAAATATATGCAAAGTTAAAAACTATATTGAAGCCTCAATTCTCATTTTTACCTTCATCAAATTGTACCATCAGCAGACAAACTGATTATCTTGAAATTATACGCATAAATCTCTCGTGTGGCACGTCACTTCCAGAATGGTTGACAGCATTTATAAATAATGATCCCTCAACATATGAAAATTGTTCAACCTTGGAACTTTATTTCATGAGGTATATTTTATGATTTTTTAAATTTGAATTTTTTTTTTAACTATTGTTACATTTCTTGTGAAAAATATGTTTTTAAAACTTATTAGTGTTAGTTTCTAGATTTTAAAAATTTTTTTCACTTTTTATCATTTTCTATAGAATTTTTCTGAGTAATTTTAGTACATTATTGTAATGTATTAATAATGTGCAAGCATAAATGTCACAAAGTGTTTGCAAGCAAGTTCTAAAATTTATCACATCTAAAAAATATGTTTTTTGAAAAAAATGTGAAGTTATTTTCCATGTTTATATTTTAATATTTTAGCTATAAAATTCTTTAAATGAATTTGGCTAGTTATCTTACAAAAAGTATAATACTGCTTAGAAATTTTTTTGCATGTACAAGTATGTTTTACTTGACTTAAAGAATTTTTTTAGAACTAATCATTTGTTATTTTCCAACTATATATTTTAAAAGATAGATACTTATATTAGAATTGGAAATGCTTGTGTATTAAATAATATAGGTTTTTAATTATAAAAGGACAAACACATTTTATCAAAATTCTGCAAGTTAAGCATTTGGATGAAATATGCATTTTACTCACTTACAAAATTTAAATTTAACAGTAATATTTTTTTTTTCATAAAATAAATAACTTTACCACTTTGTACACAGGTTCATTTTACATTCATATCTGTCTGGTCTTGCAACTTCAATACCTCAAGAAAAGGAAAATTTGGTAAGTTTCACAAGTAGTTCATATTCATTGCTAAATTTTGTTTCCATATTATATCAAATTTTGCTTATATATATATATATATATATATATATATATATATATATATATATATATATATATATATATATATATATATATATATATATATATATATATATATAAATTTCGTGTCACGATGTATGTTCCCGATAAACTCCGAAACTACTGAACGGATTTTGATAAAATTTTGTAATCATTTATAATATGGTCCAACTTAAAAGATAGAATTGTTTTTATCTCTTAATTATTGATCTCAATATTTATTATACGATATTAGTGTTTATTTATCAGTTCTGTAAATTCCAAATAGTTGGTGATTTAACATGTAAGTTGCACAGGTATTCGGCAGATGGCGACGTGTTTATTTTTCTAAATTATAGTATCTCCCAGAGTAAATTAGCGTGCGAGCGCAAGCGCGTGGTTGAATATAGAATTTACATATATTTTCATGATGTATAATCATACTGTAACAATTTTTCGTGAATCATTTTTATAATTATACTTTGTATTGTGTTATTATTGTGTAGTGTTCAATTTGAATATTTTTAATATTATAAATAGTAAAATAAAATTTTATTTATTACTGATTTTCTCTACTAATTTTCATACCACCTCGAAAACATGTAAGTATTTCTTTATTTTTTATTTTTTTATTTTTCTTTTATAATTTGATAATTGGCTCTGTAATCGTGCTATTTTGGCAGCAAGAAACTTTGATGCGAACGAAATTAACTTCCATATACAACAGATGTTGCCCGGTGATTTGATGTCTCTTAAATCAATCGACACAGTTATTGATGAAAACGAAGCCGTAAACTTTCCAACTGAATTTTTTAATTCTCTGGATATGCCAGGAATGGCCACCACATAATCTTCAATTGAAAATTGGTTCACCAATTATTCTTCTACGTAATTTAAACCCACCTCAATTATGTAACGGTACATGCTTAGTCATAAAAGAAATGACAGAAAATATTTTCTAAGCAACAATTTTGACGGAAAAATTTAAAGGAGATATCGTCCTGTTTCCACGTATTCCACTGATAGCGTCAGAATCTCCAATACCGTTTAAAAGGCTCCAATTTCCGATTTGTTTAGCTTTTGCGATGACCATAAATAAATCTCAAGGCCAAACAATGTCTATTTGTGGTTTGGATTTGGAAAACACATGTTTCTCACATGGACAGCTATATGTTGCCTGCTCACGTGTCGGAAAACCATCAAATCTCTTCGTGTTAGCGAAAGACAGGTTAACCAGGAATGTTGTACACAAAGTAGTACTTAGATAATTTTTAGTTTTAATAATTTAAAATTGAAAAAATAAAAGTTCGATGTCAATGTTATCTACCTCATTTATAACAATTTATTTTTAGATGTTTTTAATATATAGTATATTTTATAAGAGTTAAGTCCCTGATTACAAACTATAATTTAATATAAGATGAATAAAATGTAAATTCAGAAAGTATATGTTGGTTTGTACTTAATTTCAAAATTTCGATACTTTACCTATTACTTTTAAATTTTTGCGAAACGTTTTATTTTTAATCTCATGTGAATGAACCTATAAATTTTTTTAGAAAATATTAATTTGATTATACTCAAGAATTAGTAAAAAATTGATTCAATGTATTATAAAAGCTCAGCCACTGCAACGCGTGGCTGGGTCGTATATATATATATATATATATATATATATATATATATATATATATATATGTATATATATATATATATATATATATATATATATATATATATATATATATATATATATATATATATATATATATATATATATATATATATATATATATATATATATATATAATTAATGCTAATTCCTGTTTTTATTTTGCACATTTAGCATCATGAATTTATATGTATTTAATTAAATTACTTAAATATTTTTAGAATTATGTTCTCCAGTTATTTGTTTATATTAATGCTATCCTTGTCAAATAAGCAGAAATCTGTTCTATAAATAAATTTCTTTTTAAATGTATATATCTAAAAATAAATTAGTAAAGTTTGAAAACACTCTTTAAAATATATTTTACTAATTCTTTTAACTTTTTTAAATTTAATTTTCAATAACATTTTTACTTTTTTATTCTCGGACAAGACTAAATAATTTAATAAAGTCTAGGAGAGTAAAGCAATATAAGAAATACTGGCAATTGCAAGTTCTTTAAGTTATTTTAATTAAATGTGCAAAAAATTTTAACTTTTGTTTTTGTGTTAAAAACTATATTTTAGGTATCATTTCCTTTATACATAGCGATCTCTTTTGCAAAGCATCTACCCTAATACACATTCTTGTACCTATGAGCTTTCCTTCAGTTATATTGATAATTATACTTAATGACTTAATCATATCAAGACTACTTTTAATTTTCTAAATTTTATATTTGATATTAATCTATTTACATTTTGTCCTTACTATTACTAATACTAATGAGGAGCTAATTTTTAACTTGAGTAAATGAAGGGTTTCGATACTTATTTTTCTTATCCAAAAATGATTTCACATTAATGTTGAATGTTTTAAATTGAATTAACATGTCTGTATGCCTTCATTTTCATTGATGAAACTGAGTAGTTGTTTTGTGATTCCCATATTTAAATTCAGCCTATTTTATTATTGCATCAGTTTTAGATTCAAATTTGAACATCATCATCATCATAATGCTTATCATGTAACCTTAGTTATTTTGACATATTATATTAACCATCATAAAACTTAGACTTGAGCACTATCAAGGATGGATTTATTTATCTCAATTATTCCTAATGTTGCAAAATGGCTCTAACATTATCTTGATGGTATGATTGTCAAAGATGGGCACCTTAAGTGAGTAGTTAAAATCACCTTTTTGAAATTGTTCAATCAAACTTCTAAATGTTCTATCAGAAATTGTACTTTCACCAATCATTTTATGTAATTGCTTTATCCTTCTGTGATTCTCTTTTTTTGTTAATATTTGTACAAAATACAGTAGCTAAATGAAGTTTTATCATTAGCAGAGCCTGACTATGGCAAGGGTATGTGGGGCAGTTGCCCTAGGCCCCCACATTAGAAGGGCCCCCAAATTTAAAAGAACGTTTATTTTATTTTATTTTATGTTGTCACTCGAATAGAATCGTTTGTCACATTGAATATAAAGTTTGTTGTTGTGAAGCAGAAGGGAGGCACAAAGAAGTCTTTGCTAGAGTCCCCAAACAGGCCCTTAACATTAGTCATGAATAAATGATCATGTCTCGCTCAAAACACATCTTCATTTTTGTTCATTTGCACCGCCAGTATTTATATAGTCTGTGATTAGAAAATTAGATAAAAATGTATGCATAATGAATAGCATGGTAAAAATTTATTTAAAGAAACAGACAGAACTTTCTAGTAGACCTAATGATTGAGAATTACTGCTTCATTTTCTTTAGCACGCTCTTTTGAGAGGCTATTACTGTCTTAATTCTATAGCTTTTAGTTCAATAACCTGTGATTTCTGCTCATATCCCTGAAATGTTTGTAAACTCATTTTAAATTATAAGTCTTGGTCTAGTTAATCCTGATGTATAAAAATGACAATAGTGTGACAAAGAAAACTTTTTTATGAAAAGGCTAATAGTATTTTAAAATTATAGTTAATTCTTTGAAGTAGTTTTTTAATAACATACAAAAAGTATATAATATTTTGCTTTTTTACTTTATCTTCTCATCATGAGGGAACTTGAATCTTCATATTAGTTATCTTTCATAGTATTCAAAAACATGTTAGAAAGTTTTTTATTGGCCTCTGTCAAAGCATGTCAAATTATGTAACATTACTATTTTTTTACCATTTATCCTTTTTTATATAGTTAGCAACATTTTGTAATTTTAATCTTGAAATTATGAGCAACATTTCAAATTTCTTGTGAAATTCTGTTGTATCCAATTTATGCGTATCATCACATTTCCTTAACTCACTTAATATGCATATTTATGTGAGACATTAACAATTTTGTAATAGATTAATTAATCCTTCTCAGTGACTAGAATCTCTTAAAACCCTGTTGATAAGATACATAGAATTGTATAAAATTTCAAGACATTCAGTTCTAGCATTATTTATTTATTTGCTATAGTTATTTATACAATGTTTATTTTATTTACTTTAGTTATTTTTTTTTATTACAGGAAGCAAAATTGTATGCAGTAGAAGCCATTATAATGAGGAATTATATTTCTAAAGTATTTGAAAGTAGTCAAGATAAAGTGGATTTATTAACTCCAGCTCAAGGCCAGTCTCTTCTTTTAATGGCTGACTGGTTATTTAAAGAATTTCAAAGTACTGTCGAAAGTTTGTATTTAGCTCTTGGTAGTGATATTCCTACAGATGTTGAATCACTCCCAGCAAGGGAGACATGTCGCATTTGTAAAGGAGATGTAAAGCTGGAAAACATAAAAACTGGGCAGTGTGTTAATAATCATTTATTTGCTCGCTGCTGTCAATCACTTTTGCTTTGTGATGTGATCCCATATCATCAGTGTCTGTCATGTAAAAGCATTGCCCTGCGAGATGTTTGGAGTTTCAGTTTTACATGCACATATTGTGGTATGTCAATGATTTAAAGCTGACACAAGGAAAATAGGTTATTTATTTAAATGAATTTATAATGGGGGAACGTTTTGTAAATGATTAGATAAACACTTAAATCATTTTTCATTTTTTACTGCATATCATATTGAAAATCACTTTTTATTGGATATCATGTAATGATATTGAAAACTTGATTTATTTATAAATAAATTATCATTTTGTGTATAAATGCTTATAAAAGTATGTAAACTATTTTTATTATAGTTGTGAAGTCTACTGCTTGATTTTCAATGAAGTGCATAAAAATAATAGTAATATTATTTAATGCAAATCGCGCGAAATCTTATTGTATAATAATCATGATAATATTTTAAACATTCATACTATTGTTTTTTGGAATTGGGGCAGAAAAATTTTATAAAAAATAATTCTGTTTAACGTACCATATGTGTGTGTGTATATATATATAGATATATACACACACACACACATATATATATATATATATATATATATATATATACATATAATAAAACTGATGATACCTCAAATGTTATGTAAAAGTATGTATTGTTCCATTTATAAATACTAATTTGCTACTAACATGAAAAAACTTCATTAAATTTGTTCCATAATATTTAACCCCAAAAAAGAGTTAACATATTTTATAAAATCACTTTTTATTATTTTAATAGTGTTCATTTATAATTCACTCATTTTTACATGTATAATTCAGAATAATAATAATGCTGTTATGGTTTATGAAACTTTATTGAAATTTATAAAGTAATTTACATTTCATTTATTCGGTTATTAAGGCTGTTATGTCACCATCACTTTCAGATGCAATCGAATTTTCTTAAGAAAGTTTTTATAAAAAACTTCATATTACCAATTTGCCATCTATGAACATTTGATGTTCTCTAATATATATTTTATAATAATTCAAATATTTCTTTCAATTATTCTGATTGAAATGAGATCTTTTGTGGTGTCGTTTTCATCGGTTGAAATTTCTTTATTGAACATTTTTGTATTATATTTATTTGTTGAAAGTTCAATATTTTTAAGTCAATTTTGAAGTTTATTTAATAAAATTTTCCATGCATTATCAAACAAATTTTTTAACGAAATTTAATGTATTCTTCAAGTTTTCTTTCAGTTATCAATCAATTGATAGGTTAGGAAGTATGATGTTGCATTCTTACTTTTAATGTCATTTCTTAAATACATGTGCAAAAATTGTATTTAACTATCCATTATTGTGATTAAGTTTTTATCTGTTACTTATGCAAATAAAGTTTCAATTGGAAAATTGTAAACCGCATGAACTCTCAGATTTTTTTTAAACGATTTGTTTGGAATTTTATTTGCCGAATTTAACTCCATTTTATAGCATCAGACTCATTTGTGCAAATACCGTAAGGTAATCTTGCAAGGAGTCATTATGCCATTTGAATCACTATGAAATTAACATCCTAAGTTCAATGCACTTGTCATAAATTTAGACTTGGAATCAAGTTGCAGAACGATGTCTATGTCATTTTAACATCAGACTTTACTATGACGGTAACTAAAAACAACCAAGGACATTTGATGAATAATGATGAATTAGCACCCATAAACTACAACAAAGAAACTCACTGTCTGACTTCTGCCCAAAATTTCATTTTAAGACTTTTTGAAAGTGAGTTAAGATGTAATTTGTGTGTAAGAACTATTGGATGATTAAATAATTGAGAATGTAATGAATGTGTTTGAAAGATTTTTAGATATCAAACAAAAAGAAAATTATATAGTGCAGCAACCATTTACAAAACAAATAAATGAATGACTTACAAGACTGAGTTACTATTTGAGGAAATCAATTGTGGTTTTCTAAATAGAAAAAATGAAAGTGTTTAAAAATGTTTTCAAACAATAAATGATTAATTTGCTTGATTTTTTTATTAATAAATTAAAAAGTAAGAATTGTTTTTAGGTGCAAATTTAACTTTGAATGGATTTCTTATACAATAATTGTAAATTATGTTTTTCTGCTAACTTTATTTATAAAGATGAAACACTTGTTAAAAAAGTTTTAAAAATCTAACATTTATTTTTCTATTTTTGAACTATTTTACTGGTTTCTAAGAGCTTGTGGCACTAGCGTCGACTGTGTTTGTTAGTGTATACCATAAAAATAAAAGAATTTTTCTTATTCCACTCCCAACTTTTTTTCTTATTTTTACAAGTTTTGAAAATGTCCACTAAATGCGGTATATTTTAAACTGATACCGCTTTTTATTATTGGTAACTTTCATTATTAATGTAAAAATATAATGCAGCTATAAATGAAGTTATGTACAAATATTTAATTATTAATTGATCCTCTATTTGTATTTTAATGAAATCTTATTTACTGGTTAACTCATTTGAGACCCAGAATAATTATTTATTGATGTATAATAATTACATATTTTCATTTTTTAATATAATTAAATTATTATTTAAATGAAGCACAATAAGTATTTTGCATCATTGTCATTCAAAAAGAAAACCCAGTTATTTTTCCATGTGTTACAATTGTATATATACTTTGTCAAATAATCATATGTATTTGATGCACAAATATTAATAAGTCACGAAGAAATTACACATTTGAAAGATCTTTTAAATGCATAGAATTTATTTTAGAAAATACATACAAATCATGTAATAGTTATGCATATAAGAAAGATTTGAGAATTATTAAAATATCATTCATCCTTTTATATGGAAATGAAGTTTGAAAAATTGACAGTAAATAAAAGTTCTTGATTTACTTAGAGACCTTGGTATTTACATTACAACTGTTTTATATTCTTTCAATGTTGTAATTAGGAAAATTAGATGGAAGGGTACCAATTAATATTCTAATTTTCACCACTTATCTGTGATTCAAAATTATAAGCAGATTTAAAGCTTGGAAAAAAATGAAGACTATGAGAAAGAAGGAAAATTTTCAATTGAATTCTGATTGAGCATAGAGAGGAATCAATTAATTCCTTATTTTCGAGCAATAAGCAGGCAACTGTCTTTAAATTTAATTGACTCTAAGATATATTAAAATGAATATTTCAACATTCTGCAAAATGGTATGTATTGTTCTTAAGGCAAAACAATCCATAACTAACATTATAAACACTAAATCAGTACTTAAATCAAAATGAACAAGGTTAGTGAATTTCTCGTAACAAAACTTGTGTCACGATAGTCTATGCGTGGGCAAAGGTCTACAGTACTCATATTTGTTTTCCTGACTGTGGATTGCTGTGCACATGCCCTGATTAGGAGTTCAGCTTAACATGAAATCCCTAGTATTTAGTTTTCAGTCATGCTTGCTACACAGTTTATCGATCCAATGAAGGGGTGATAGGCCGAGTGACCTTGTCTAGCCCGAGGATCGAACCTGGGACCCGTGCCGTAGGAGCGATAAGTGCTACCACTAAGCCAACTACCTTCTTCACCCTTTTTTAAACACCTTTAATATGTTGTTAAAGCAAAACAAATTGCATTGCTTATTAAATTTTTGTCATGATATCTTTTGTTCAAATGAAATTTCATATAATTGAATGAAAAAAAATAATTCTATATGATTAAAATGTACTGATATTTTAAACTGTTTAGGTTAAATTTATGACATTTCTGAATTAATAGTTTTTTAAGTAATTAATTTGTCCTAAAAATATGTGAAGACTCTTTATAGAGTAAGCAATATTTAAAAACACACATAAATTTAGTTATTGGATAATAAAGTTATTTTATACCAAATTAGCAAAAATATAACTAAATTAATTTCCAATATATTAGACATTGAATTTTGGAAGAATTTGTTGCATGTAATTGTTACTCATTGAAGATAGAATTAAATATTCTATTAAATTTTTACATATTGAAATAATTAAACTAAGTTATTTTATAGTAGCTAAGAACTAATTGTAGAAGTAATTTAGTGAGGAAACTGATTAAAAAGTGCACACAATTTGTAATAATAAATTTTTTAAGTCAAGTTTATTGTTTTTAAACAATTCTCATAAAATTTTGTCAAACCATTGGATGAAACATAATAATTGTATAATTTTTTAAATATTTTGATTTTATGCATTATCATATTCATACTTCAATGCATTTGTTAAATTCAAAAAATGTATATATTGTAAACATATCCTTTGTTTTTTATATTGAATGTACTTTTTTATTTTCTAATGAGATGTAATTTTGATATGATTTAGTTTAATAAAAATTGTTATTCTGTACTTTACAATTACTTTATCTTGCAGATTGTTATTGAGAGAGATGCTTAAATCACTCTTGGATTTATACTATTGTATATATTTCAAATTGTGAAATATAATCTTATCAATTTTATATAAAATATTGATTGCTAAATATTTCTACATAATATCGAAGAATGTAATTTTTTTGAAAGATTATTGTAAAAATCTAAGCTAAATATACTGAGTCCGTGTTATTCTGAAATAATACAAATGAAACCAAATAAATGGTTCTATGTAATGCATTGGCTATTCATTTTCAACGTATTGATATTGCAGAATGTAGCTAATATCACATAATTTTCAGCTGACAGAATAAAGTGGATTTATACATATAAATTTAAAAATCTTACGCTTTGAAAAATTATTCAGATATAGGACATAGAAAACATAAAAACAAATAAAAAATATCAATAAAATAGTGAATTTTTTAATTGTTATTGATTATGTTAAAGTATTTTGACATTAAGTCATTGCAAGTTAATAAATTTTTAAAGATGTTAATATATTCAGTTGTTTTTACATCATTATAGTTTTATTTAAATGTAATATACATTTTTATGTTAATATGTATATCACAATTACTAAAGTTAAAAGGAAATTTCCTTGATGTTATAAATGAATTAAAACAATAAGATCCTATTTCAGACTTTTTACTATCATAAGGAAACTAAAGATTCACCCAATAAACAAGAAAATTCTTACTAATTCAGTGAAATTTAGGAAAAAATATTTTCTGAGAAAGATAAAAAGTTGAACTTCAAAAGTGATACAATATATACATACGAGGGTTACTCTGAAATTTTTGAGGTACGCGCAGACGAGAATTTACAAAATAAAAATAACGGTTTAATTTTAAAGTACAAAGTATTTTAACACAGAAGACGGTTTTTTACTGACTTACTTCAACTTGTTTAGCATGGAATAAATTTTAAACAGAAGAGAAAATGGAGTTGACGCGAGAACATTTTCGCGCTATGATTTTCTACGATTTCAAAGCAGGATTCAATCAAGAAGATTCAATCAAGACGGTTGCAATTAGCATTTGGTGATGAATCTCCAGCTCGTGCTACTGTATTCAGATGGTTTAGAGAATTTAGAAGAGGTCGCAATTTTCTTCAGGATGAAGAACACACAGGAAGGCCGCCGTCGGCAGTAATCCCGGATAATGTGTCTGCCATACGAAAAATGTTAATGGATGATAATCGCTGTACCTATCAAATGACACAGAAGGAACTTAATATTGGATCCGCAGCCATACACAAAATCTTTCATGAAGAATTACATATCAAAAAGTAGTTTGCCGTTGGGTTCCCCATAATCTAACTGAGCATCAAAAAGAGGAGCGTGTCAGAATCAGTAAAGAATTTCTTAATATGCTGAATGATGGTGGCCACCGCATCATTTCTAAAATTGTAACAGGTGATGAACGTACATACCGTTTTTTGACGTTCCAACACGTCAAGAAAGCAAAGTATGGGTCTTTGAAGATGATCCCACGCCGACAATGTAGAAAAAAACAACGCGCACTGAAAAAAGTGATGTATGCCGTTTTCTTCAGAAGTACGGGATTGGTCAAAGCCATCAAGTTGGAAGGACAGAAGACAGTAACAGCAAACTAATATACCACTATATGTCTTCCAGAAATTCTACAAGAACTCAATGTTAGGGGACTAATGCTTCACCATGACAATGCATCTTCACATACAGCCGGATTAACAGTTGAGTTCCTTAAACAAAAACAAATTAAAGTGATCGAACAGCTGCCGTATTCACCTGATCTAGCTATGTGCGACTTTTGGTTATTCTTTAATCTAAAAAAGAACTTATGTGGACGTCGTTTTCATTCAGAAGAAGAGATTGATGTGGTTATAAATGCATTTTTTACATCTATTCGAAGAAATGAATGGCTTGAGGCATTTAATCTGTGGAAAATTCGTCTACATAAGTGATTGATGCTGGAGGAGACTACTTTGAACACACCTAAAATTTTGTAAGTATAACTTTAAAAACCTAGTTGTATCTCAAAAATTTCAGAGTGACTCTCGTATAGGATATAAATTATAAAAGTAGGATATCAAACTTTTAACAAGCCTTTTTTAAATGATAGAAGGAATATTTTAGTTATGACCATTACTTACTATAAAATTGACAGATTTAATTATATACTCGTTTATAATTCTCAAATGCGAGTGAATATACATACTTTAGAAAAGCAAAATTTAAATTGCAAGCATCTGACACAAATGCACCTAAATTTATTGTAATGATGAAAAAAATATTTAAAGGTTTATTCTTTTGTAAAATGAGGAACTTACTTCGAATAAAGTTAATTTATATGTAGTATAATGCAAAAATCTGAGCCTTGCATGTTTAGTGAAAAATTTACAATAATTAAAATATCTTTGATTTTACAAATATCCATCGGTGACTAATCATTTAAATGTCACAAAATACGGAATTAAATATATTAAGAATTTTCTTGCTTTTACAGTAATTGGAAAAAATTTTGATAATAAATGTTGCGATAAATATTATCCAAAGCTAGAATTAAAAACATTAATTTTTATGCTAGCCTAGTGAATTTATTAACAACTCAGTATATTTATTTTTAATATGATAATTTCCATGCCTAAATATGAATGTTTTTTTATATTATAAAATTTTTTTAAATATTTCTTTTATAAATATTATTCTTAAATATTAAAAGTTAATTACCATAACTTTTGAATATATTTATAAATTAATCATTTATTGTTTTATATTTATTTTTTAAAAAAAAAAGTTACTAAAAATTGTTGACTACATTTTTTGTTAAAAAATGTTAAATTTTATTAAATTCCTCACGTATTTGATTTGCAGTACGTCATTAAAATATATTTTAAATGTTCTCATTTATAATTTTTAATTAAAACAGTAGCATTATAAATTTAGTAAACATGATATCGAAAGCATATATAGTAAGACAGGAAGATATATTTTTAACATATTAAGAAGACAGATGTGTTCATAGTTTTATAAAAATTACATTCAACTACAGCCATTACAAAGCGTTTTTCTATCTTTTTTTAAATAATTAAAAGCTGTGAATTGTAAATTGGGGGAAAATGAGAATTACACACTCAATATAAAACTACTCTGAATTTTTTCAACAGTTTATTTATTTACAACAAATTGATATCTTCATAAATCAAATTGTAATTCTTAGAAAACCATATTCTATATGGAATACAATAAAAAAGAAAACCAATTCAGGATATACAGTACAGTATCTAATAGTGATATTTATATTTGTACTCTCCAGATCTACATACAATTTAACAGAATAAACAAAAAGCAATCATTCACACATGATTTTACAGCAGAGCATATATGCAAGTAATCAAAAATCGTTTACTTTGCACTGAAAATAGTCTCATACACATATTCCAGTAAATAGAGTATATAAAACTCTTTTTTTATCTTTCCCTACAATCTGATTGTGTAGTATTTGTTTTGTATTTGTAGCTTAGTTAAAGATAATTTTTCTCCTTTAATAGGAACATGCATTACAAACATAGTCAGCTAAGCTTTTATCAGAAAACAAGTATTTTAAGTAAATACATTGAGAGATAAGAATAACTTTCATACAGTCTAACCCAAACCAACATGTACAAGTAAGTGCTTCCTCTAGCTAAAACACATAGCACAATTATTTATTTTTTGGTTTTATTTTAAGAAAAATTAATATAACTTTCGTATCAATTTATGCTAAAAAAAATAAAACCAAACAAGTGTGTAAAAGAATGCAACATCTTGAAACAGGCAGGCTTTTCAATTGTTTTCATTAAAATATACATCTGCATGCAATCACTATTAGTTACATTCAATAGATGGCAAATTTGTACTTTGATTTTCTGATTATTGTCAACAAAATATTTTAACCTTTAATCATGAGGAAGTTAATAAAAATATCACAATAAATGTTGTGAAAACAATTTCTGGTCAATAAACAAAGAAACAATGCCTAACATATATATATAAAATCTTCAAATTATTAAGCATAATTCATATACAAGAAAATGACATGGGTGTTGTTAGATTTTAATTTTCAGAAAAGAAAAAATTTTGATAAACTTAGAAACAAAATAAGAAATTAACACTATCAATCTATATTTTAATTAATTAAGCAATTAATCTTTACATCATTTACTGTGTTTGATTAATAATGTTTATTTCTACAATTTAATGAGTTATTTTACGAAACCTTGAAAATAGTTTAATATTTCTAACAAGCACCCATGTTTATAAACATTTTTATAAAATGATCTCTGATTAAGACATTAAGTTTTTAAAATCACAAATTAAAAAAATATACTTTTTTTTTAACAAAAACAAAAATTCTAATATTTAAAACAAGAAAGTGTATTTTATTAAACAAATATATATATATATATATATATATATATATATATATATATATATATATATATATATATATATATATATATATATATATATATATATATATATATATATATATTTAGTGGTTACATGAATGATTGTCAATGAGCAGGATATTGATTACCTTTTCAAATGTTCATGTATTGAATTTGATAATCATTTAATAATCACACACACACACAAAAGTATTAATTTCCCAATCAAAATTCTTTATTATTTTTCCATTTATTTAATTTGTAATACATTTAAAATATTAAATATATATAAATTTAAAGCTTAGTACAGTGAAAATAAGAAATTAAATTTATCAGAGATCATCTTATAATAAAATATAAGGAAACAATACTTTTTTTACTTAAGAAATACAACTGAAATATGAGAAGAGAAATTAAAATATAACTAGGATAAATTGGTTACTTGTAAACATTACATTTATCAAAAGCAGTTGCGTGCATGCACAAAATTTCCAATATAAGTAAAACTGATAGAGACATGTCTGAATATTCAGCATTGTCATTTCTTTCAAGTGAAAAATTTTTCGGAACAAGTGAACACACTGTACAATCTTTGTTCCAAGTGCACACACACAAAAGATCCATTCTTCAATGAAATAATGAAAGGGCATTATTTAAGCAAAAGAATATAAAACTTCATTCATTTCCAAATTATTGGTAGAATAATATTTTGGTATAGTATGTAACAGGTAATTTTATATTTATAAATATTCTTGAAATATAATTTCCACTTCTTTTAAGAAAGTTTGTGATCAAAAAATGGTAGATCATTTAAACATTTTTAAGTAAAACAAAACAATTTAGAAATTTATTTTTTAATTTTTGTCACAAAAATTTGCTTAAATATTGTCCAGAATCTATAGGTAAGAAAAAAATGTGAAATCGAATGAGTTTATAAATGCATAAACAATGCCCCATATGAATGAAAAATGAGTGTAAATGATTCTACGAAGGAGGCACAGGCTAAGTCCCTGGGTCCTGGCAACTTGCCAGTTCTGTGCGTTGGTGATTGGAAGCTGTGGCTGGGGGTGCTTTCAAAAGACCCCGTTTGTACTCCCAGTTCGACTCACGTGGACTGGAACACGGAGTAGCACATCAACAAACTATACACATACACACACATACACCAAAAACTCAATAAGCCCTCTCCTAACCCTTGCATTGACATATCAAAAGTAGGAATGCGGACGTGCTTATCAATCTTGAGAATGTAAGGCTATCCCATCGTACTAAGCACCAGGAATTCAGTACCAGAAGGTAAGTACATAAATCCAGATATTCAGATAATGTGGATTGTAAGAGAGAGAAAGATAAGGCCAAGTGATGACCATCTTTAAAGTATAAGGACACTCATAAATAGTCACCAGTATCTTATTAAGAGCAATAATAATGACTCATTCCTAGTTTATACGACAAGCATATGCTGTTGAAATCAAGATATTTAAAAAAAGAATGAAAATAAATCATGCACAATTATAGAGTATCTCATTCAAAATATGAAACAAATAAAAAATAAGTTGTTTACTAATTCAAGTATTTTCATTTTCACAAGAAAAAATTCATTTCTTTCTTGGACATAGATATAAAACACATTCATTACTCCTGTTCTATCAAAAAGAGCACATATCACACACACAAGTTACAGTATTATTATTATAATTTATACACAAAATTTAATTTATTTTTACAAAACATGTGCTTTTATAAGAATAATATATTATTGCTAAAAATGAAAAATTAAGGAATATTAATTCTAAGTAATGATATATTCAAGTTAGTCAAACTTCATTATAATGAAAAAAGTTTAAATGGTATTTAAAATCTACTGCTATTAAGTTCCGCTGTATGAAGTGAGTCATTTATCCCCCATATCTAACTGAAAATTCGTAATTTTTAAAACTAAAAATAGTTTTCAGTATAGCTTTAAAAATTAATGCAGAGCACATTACTTTACAAAATAGATTATATTTTATAAAGTAAGTTCTATAATAATAAAAAGCAAGCAATTTTAAATGATAGAATAGTTGAAATATGTTATAAAATGCTAAGTATATAGAGTAGTTTAATGTGTTCTATAAACCTTGATATATTTGTGATAGTCAGATATAAGCCAATTTCATGATAAGTATTTAACTATATATTTTACTTTTACTGATATTAATCAAACATTTGATAGTTTATCATTTACACTGTTGTTTATCATGAAATCAGTTTGTATTTGCTGATTAAAATTTATCTTCTTTCAATTAAATTGAAAAATATAATGTGCAAAAATGAGATGAACATTAATATTTAAAAGAATTACAGCATTAAAATAGAAAACATACAAAGTTAAAAATTTATATGATGCAAAAATTTTTAAACTTCAGAAAAGTAATAAAATGTATTTTTAAATAGGCATTAAATTTACTTCAAATGTAACTGCATACAATTAGAAAAACTAAAAAAATAAAGTCAAACTCAAATAAAATGTATATAACAATGCAAACATTAAAAATATCTTAAACTTTAAATTTATATACATGCGAATAGAATAGAAAACATTTACAGCTTAATAAAAAAAACTTGCCCTTACAAAGTTAATTCCCATAAAAAGGTGCTTCTATAGTATCAATAACAAAATTTTAATTTATTTAAAATGTGAAACTAAATATGACTAATTAAAAAAGTTATTAATGACTTTATAGGTGGGATTTTCAATTTTCCCTCAGTTAGCATAGAAACCTGCCTTTGTACAAGCCTTAAATATAATAATTGTAATACCTGTAAATTAATATTTTCTCAAGAAAAAAGTTTACTGGACGTTGTAGAGGGAAGAGAGATAATTAGTTTGAATAAGCTCTTATTGAAAGAATCTCAAGAATCAATAAGCACCCATGCAATGGTATATTAGCCGAGCAAGCAGCTCATGCTTTCATTCATACAATTTTTAAAGGCAGTTCGGCACCTTGAGGTCCAGTCATCATGCAGTCCCAGCAGCATGTGTGAGGCACTCATTGTTCTGCATTTTATTTTTACGATTAAACATACAAAAAAACATAGATCACGTTTGAAACATAAAATGACATTTTAAAAGTAAATAAAAACATTTTCAAGGATTGTAAAAGGAAACTCACAAATTTCAATAAGTCTTAATAATTTTTTTTTGAACATTGTCAATATAAAAAATAAGATATAACATTTTAATATTTATCTCACAATTTTTTTGCTAATGCATTTTAAAGGCAGTTTTCAAAATTTATAAGACAAATTGTATAACATTGATTTAAAACTCATTAAGTATTACAATCATTACTGAAAAATTTTAAATATATTTAAAATATATTTCTGTCTAGAAAAAAAACTTTTTAATTATTAAAATTTCAAAAATAAAGGAATATTTAATATACTTCCGAAGTATGATTTACCATATTTCCATTTTAAAACTATAAATCATACTTCTAAGTATAAAAATAATCTGACATTCAACATGTTGAACCAATACCACCACAATTAAAAATTATTCATTAATTTATAGCAAAGTAAATAAAAATTCATGAAAAATGAAATATTTTTATGTAAATAAAACTTTTTATACAAAGATACTAAATTATTTTCAAATATTTCTTTTGAGTGTTTGGAAAACAAAATTCTTGGTTAAGAATAATGCAAATTTTTATAATTATTTACTTTTATCAATATATTGCAATGACAATAATTAATATAAAAAAGCAAGCATTTCATTACATAAGTAGTTAAATAAGTAACATCTTCCTTAGTTGAACAAAATAGCAACATTAAGATAGAGAATTGTGTTGCTGTGCAATCAAAATGAAAAATAAAAATGCATTCACATAAAAATACACATTCTGAGCATGTATTTAATAAAATTTGGTTTTTAATAAAAATATTTTAGAAATGTTAATTTCAACATCTTATTTGGCAAAGAACCAATTTAAATTTTAGTTTGTAATAATGTTTAATTACCATTAAATATTATTACAAACTATATAATCTATTAGATTATTTTAGAGCATCACATATAACATTTCCTTGGAAATTGAATTAATATATATTTTACAGGGTGGCTACTAAATACTGTAAAAAAATAAAGGCTTAATTGCTTAGTAAAGCCATTTCGGTTCTTGCAATAGGCAATTCTTACAAATGTGCAGGAATTTTTATTCAAAGCAAAATATTTAGAATCAATTTAAAGATGGAGGCTAAAAATTAGTATCTAAGCAACTCTTTGATTTTCTGTAAATAAAATCTTGAAGCAATTACAATGCCTTGGTCTTAATAGAAATTATATCTAGAACAATAAATCTATTTTTGATCATTAATAGTAGTAAAAAGACTTGGGTCTGGTACCTCTTTTGATACCCTTTGTATAAAGCATGGGTTCCCAAACTTTTTTTCTCGTGGACCATTTACAAAGTTTTACTATTTTTGGTAGACCCCCTGCTGCTGCAGTTCTACTATTTTCCCAAAACTCCTAAAAAATATCAACTAAAACTACAAAACTCCTAAATTGGGGATGTTAAGAAGGGAAAAAAAGTAGCACATTTTCTTGTGTCCTATTTATTAAAAAAATGCTTGTGGTTATACAAAATTATAAACATTTATTATTACAAACAATCAACGATTGACTAAAAATCAACAATGACCTCTGAAATGTAAATCAACAATAAAAAATAGTCATACTTTTAATGAGACGGCGCACGGGTGGCAATTTGCAAGTCTCGACATGTGTGTACACTTGTACTATTATCTATTGTTCTATTCATTTCTGTGTTTGAACTGAATCTCGAATATTTTTGAGTACCTACCTAGTGAATGCTACCTGCCTATGTTGATAAGTAAATCCAAGCCAAAATGTTTTTTTTATTATGAAAACCAGAAAATTTTTTGTGGACTCTCATTTACAACTTGTGAACCCCTATTTTCTTTTCACATCTATGTGGACCCCTGTGTGGTCTCCTATGGACCCCTGGGGGTCCACCTGGACCACTTTGGGAACCTATGGTATAAAGTGACTATGCTTACTTTATTCAAATGGTATCAAATGAGATTGTGAAAAGAAAGAAGAAATTTTTGCAAATAAAATGGCAGCAGGAGGGAACATGGAATATAGAACTACAAAAAATATCAAAATGAAAACCTGTGAATTCATCTTTTCCACAAAAGAAAAGTTCAGGATTTGACTCCTGCACAAAAATTAAAATGATTAATACAAGTAGCTGATCGAGCAGAGTAGAAAAAAAGATTAATATAATAACATACCCTGAAAAGTTTTATGTAGAACAAAGTTATGCTAAAAATGACATATATTCAGCAGTCTTCAATGATATATCTGAAACGCTTTAAACTGTAAAATGCTGTTAGAGATACAATTATGTTATGACTTGGGCTGCAGTGTCAAATAAAGAAAAAATGTCTCTGCTTAAGGGAAGAGAAAGAGAGAAGGAAACACATATACACTATTAATGCTGAATATTACAAATTGTTAAATTTTAAATATACATTTTGCTACCATGTTGGTTCAGATTGTATTCTGAAAAGAATTAGATATTTAAGAAAAATTCTAAACCATTGGCCAAACACAAATTAAGAACAGGCTCCATAAATAATTGCCCAAAGATTATCAAGCAAAAAGTTTGGAACCTTCACTACATGTTTACATCTTTAAAACTATTGAGCTTAAGAGATTTTAGAATCAAAAGTAAATGTTAGTTAACATAAAAACCTATAGCCACTCAGAGCTTTCAAAATGTCAGAGTAGAAAACTTAAAATGATTAGGTCAGAAATTGCATAAATCTACAACAGATTGTGTTTAGCAATTGATAAAGAGGTGGTTGAACTGATTAAAATTATTTCAAAGTAAATTGCCATTTGTAGTATTCATCATATTGTGCATATCATTTTGATAAATTTATCATTTTATAGCAGTACAAAAAATTAATTCAATAATTTCAATAGTTTTCTGTAACCACCCTGTAATATTAATTTTTATCTAATAAGATAATGATATAACTAAGAAAATTCAATTAATTCAAAATATAATAATTATAAATAATTTCGTGTAATTTATTAAAAAGATGGTTATTCTTCAACTCGTAAATTAACATTTTTTTATAAAAAAAATTTGCTTTGTTAACATTTAATTTAACAAAGGACTAAGCATTTAATTTGTAGAATAATATCTTAGTTACACAGTTAAACTTTCATAATTTCAAATGTTGAAAATATATAATAAGCGATTTATAAAAAAGATTATATTATTTTATTCCTTTATAACTACATGAGATATTCAAATAGTTTTGAGTAATTAGGAAGCTTGAATGCAATATTTTTTAGTTTCTTTAATAAATAAAAATTTAATAGTAATAATGTATTTATAAAAGAAAATTCTGAAGAAAACTAATATACATTTCTTATAAATAAATTAAATAAAATATATTAGGCACAATAGGTTGGCTTTAGTTTAATATTCATACAATCATTTTTTAAAACATATTTGAATAAGTTAATCAATTCAATCACTTTGAAAAATGTAACTCACACCATTTTCATAAGATACGGTCACAATACAAAAATATTACATCAGTTCAAATTTCTCGAAAAATAATATGGAAGATTTGTTTTATTAAGTATTATCAAATAATTCAATGACAGATATTTAAATAACTTTGTTTAAATAATTGAACAAAAAATTATTTATATTCAAATTATAAAAGTAAATTTTATCATCAATGCAAAATAGATCTTTATTGCATGTCAGAAAATAATTCTGCATGTTTTGAAAAATTTCAATTCACACATGCATGTTTTGAAAATTTGGTATATGTTAGTGATAAAATAGTGTTTTTAAAGAAATTTCTAAAGTTAATGATGAAAAAATTGGCAGCGATTACTTAACTAATCAAGGAAATTCTACAGCAAACTTATTGTAGTTAAACAAGATAACAGGAGCATTAGAGATTTGTTAATTCTTTTTTAAGTAATCAGTTCATTACAGTACTAAAAGTTCCTATTTTAAGATACCAAAAACTTTAGACTTTATACTGAAATGTCAATAACTCATTCCACATTGAAAAGAACTAACAGACATTTACTAATGGCCAAATCATATTTTGCTTGCCTGAAACAATGGTGACAAATTAACACTTACATTAGATAAAGGCAAATATGTAACACTGTCTAGATTAAACATAGTACAGTCACACACATACAAAATAATCATAATCATCAATTGAGACAACAAATCATACAGATCCACTGATGGGTAACATTTCATAGTTTGAAAAACAGTAGTTTATCAAACTCTAAATCTACAAACAGATTTTTTAATTATATCTTTTTTCAATCTGCACAGTTGGATAGCAGAAAAAAGCACTTTTCATAACTTCCAGGTATGTGACATTTTTGCCATAAAGGTAAAGACAAAGATTATGGTGGATGGCTTTTTCTTTATCCCATTTAATTATTTAAATTTATTGAAGTCTTTTACTAGCGGATGGAGCACCAGGTTTGATGATGTCCCCGTTTGGAGTAGATATAGCCCCACAATTCTTGCAAAGGGGATCAAAGGCGGATCTCTGACTTGGTAACAAAACGAAATGCATACTTGGTTTGGGACAACTAAACTCGTGAAATTCAGTATTATTAGAATTCCTACAATGCATAACAGAAAAGAAAATGATAAAAGTTAAAATTTGAAAAATTATTGTATTAATATAAGTAATAAGTAACATAATATAAAACAGACACACATTTTTAAAAGTTTATACTACTTAATTATTAGCATATAAAATTCCATAAGCACTTTTAGCATTGCAAACATAATCATATAAATTATTGGGTTGTTTGGAAAGTAATTTCATTTTTCCAGACAGAGGATTTAATTGCATTTTTTGAACCCAACTTCAAATTTAGGCCACATAATCTTTATATGTTTTGAGAACTGATATATCAAGGCTTGTGTGAGAAAAAGTTCAATTAACTCTATAGAGTAGATTTTGGTTGGTGGCCTTTTATATATGGAGAGAAATAAGCACCATTTTTGTCATATTTTACTTTTTACTACAGAAAAGGTAGGACGCTGTTAACGGTAGAAAGAAATTAACCCATGTGTATTGAGAAGAAGTGTTGACAGTATGCTAGTGCTAGAACTGATTTGCAAAATTTCCATCTGGCAATTTTGATGTTGAAGATGTACCATGTTTCGAAAGGCTGATTGAAGCTGATAAAGACAGAATAAAGGCATTACTTGATGCAAATCAACAAATAACATGAGAGATTGGTGAGAGGTTAAATTTATGGAATTAGTTATGACCACTTGAAAGGCCTAAGTTTAACTTCTAAGCTTGATATATGTGTTCCCCATGTTCTTACGGAGAGAAATTTGTATGGCTGTGTTGAAGTCTATGATTTTCTTCTCAAACGTCACAAAAATGATCTATTTTTGAAGCGCATCATTATTGAGGACTAAAAATGGGTTGTATGTAACAATATCAAATGCAAGAGATCATGGAGCAAAACAGAAGAACTGGCTCAAAGCATTTTGAAAGACAATTTCTGTCAAAAAAAAGGTGGTGCTGTATGTTTGGTGAGATTTTAAAGGAATAATTTTTTTAAAAGTCTTTACAGGATAACACAATTGTAAATTCAGAAGTCTACTGTCATCAGCTGGTCAAACTGAATGATGCATTTCAACAGAAAAGACCAGAATTAATCAACAGAAAAGATATTGTGTTCTATCAAGGTAATGTGAGAATTCATACAAGTTTGGTCACTTGCTAAAAGCTTTTGCAGTTTATATGGAATACATTGCCATATCCACCATATTCTCCACACCTGGTGCCTTCTGATTATTATTTATTCTGTCATTGCAAAATGTTCTGGACAGTAAAACCTTTATTTTCAAATGAAGAGGTCAAAAATCATCTGGATCAGTTTTTTTGCCAGCAAAGATCAAAAATTTTATGAGCATAGAATCATACTACTACCAGAAAGATGATAAAAGGTGTTGGACCAAAATAGCCAAGATATAATTTAATAAAATATTTATTCATTACACAAAAATTGTCTTTCCTTTAAAAAAAATATTTTTGAACAACTCAATATTATATTTTATATAATATATATATAAATAATGCTTGAATTCTTAACAGAATGGCTACTAAAGCAAAACATAAGGATATACAAGAGTGCATTGGTTTAAAAAATTAAATTGGACAGATTTAATAATACAAGTCTTTGATATAAAAGCACATAGGAACAATATAATAGCAATTTAATAGCATTACTAATAAGTAATATACTTGGACACATATTTATAATTATTAACATTTTTCATATAAATCAAGGGATATTATAGGCATATAATACCCATAAAAGAATTAATGAAAGTTTTGGGCTTTTTTATTTCTTATAAAATAACTATATAAAACAAAATAATATAGTGACCTTATGATTATTTAAAATTTAGGAGAAAAACATAATTATTCATTTGTCAAACTTATATTTTACTTTTATGATTAAAAAAATCTCTAGTTGAGAACTAACTTTTTATAATTCAATGAAAAATTTAAACAGATTATAATAAAAAAGTGTTTTGTGTGAATTACTGTAACAGCTATTAGGACTAGAAATTCTAATTAAAATACCTAATGAATTAAAAACACATATTTCTTTAATAATTTATGAAATCTATTTTTGCTATTTATTAAGGAATATCTCATTGATCAATTGTATAACACTATGGCAACTACATCATTAATCTTTTAAGACAAATCAACATTTTTACATACTTTATGATCAAATAATCTTATGCTAACTTACTGATAACTTATTAAAAACAGGGCAATTCGACCATTGACCTTCCAATACTTGATTACAATCTGAGGGTCAATTAGGTAAGCTGTCCCCTGTTTTACTTCGAAGGTCTAATTTGGTCAGGAACTATTGTTTAAGCAGCTTTCAAACCAATGCAAATATACGCAAAGATGTGACTTAAGGAAAACTCATTGTGTTTATTTTGAGGAATAATAAAAATATAGCATAAATTCAAAATGCAGTATGGAAATACAAGGGATTGACCACAAATTTATGAATTATTCCTTAAATTGAAAATTCTTTTGATCAAATATATATTTATCATGACTAAGCAATAGAATCTTGTTTGAAATTACAATTCATAAAACAACTGATCATAAAAATTTAATGAATTAAAAAAATGTGAAAAAATACATTCAAAATATTATTGAAATAATTTATTCATATTAAAGATGATGTGAAGTAAAAATAACTAACCTTGTTTCTTCTGCTATTTTAACCTTTTCACAACCATCTGGAGGTTCTCTAGCCAGAAATTTGTTAATATGAGGACTGGTTGCCAATTTATTTGTATATCCTTCTAAATCAGGTGAACCACTGCCTTTACTTCCTATTAGGATAAAAAACATACATTTAGAAAAATTAACAAACCAAGATGTAAAATTATAAAAATTTTTATTAAATTATTTAGTTAAATTTTAATACAAAAACATTTTAAGTTAGCAATTTTAGAGAAAGGAAAATTATGACAAAATTTCCAGGGAGAAAAAAATATGTAAGACATATTTCAAGTTTAGCTAGAGAAATTTCTTAGTTGATTTTTATTTCATTTTTATTTTGTCAAAGCACATTCTAATTGAGTTACTTAAAAGTTCAGCTAAGTAGATAATATTATACTTACAAAAAGAAATTTTTAAATGCAAATGAAGATAAATTTCAAATTTATTCCTTTTCTATTAATTTTAAAAATAGATAATCATCAATAATATTAATATAAAGACACATTTTTAAGATTATTAATATTAATAACACAATTAGTCTTTATGAAATTATAAAAAATTCACAATAAATAAACAAAAACATGGCAAAAATACTAAACAAAAGCATTACATAATTTTATAGTGCATTAAAAACTTCCACCATAACACTAGTTGAAATCAAAAATGATTTAACTATTAATAATATATTTGAATTATAACGAATTATTTTTACAAAGGGCTTTCTAAAAGGATGAAAATTATACATTTATTGAATACAGCACATGGGAATTGATTTATTCTAAGCAAAAACAGATATAAAAAATGCATTGAAATTTTGATCTTTTATACATTGTTTAAAAAAATCTCTAATTTAAGTTTTTTCTTGTGATAAGTTCTTATTCTGTTAGCTCGCTAACTGTCATTTGATATCAAAATATTCACTTTTTGCAATGCTGTCAGTGTTGCACAATTGATTTATTCATATTTTATGGTTTTAATTCCAATACCATTAACAGGTTTTTGTTTCCTTTGATATTAAATATGATTTAAAAAAATCTGCCATCATTTTACATCTAATAGTCAAAATGAGCAGTCATTGGGTCTTTCAGTGCAGTAGATTATAGCTTCCTAAGAAATGATATTCTTAAAAAAAAGTATTTTGCTGTATAAATACTATGCAAAGAGTTTAAAAGACTAAAAGGTATTCATTTCAAAATAATAATTAGCATGGCTATTATTAATGAATATTTAAAATCACTAGCAACTTTATTATGATAGATTTCCACTTAGCAGAATATGCAGGGTATAAACTGAAGCACTTACTAAATTTTGAGTATCAATTTCCTATATTTTCCAAATGAAAATAAATCTTAGAACTATATAATATTCAACTAAAGACAGAGATTGATATATATTTTTTGTTACTCAGAAATATTTAAATAAAATTTCGTTATCAGAAAGTTAGAAAACATCTGTTATTCTTGTTAATTCTAGTTTAAGTGTATCATAAAAAGTCATTGGAGTAAACTTAAATCAAGAAATAAAGGAAAAATATACAAAGATTTTTTAAGTGATTCAAGCAATAGTTAAATTAGGCATGTGGTAACTTATTCCTCACCTCATGTGTAAATCTTTTAATATTTTACCCTTCTCACAAGCAGTTTTCTTTTCCAGCAGCAAATGTATAGCTTGATGTAGTGAATTTACAAATTAATTAAATTTGCACTTTGAACTTACTTAATACATAGCATAACAATTCTAGGTTATTACAAGATTTTTAGAATATTCAAAGCCTACTGCTTTCTGAGAAATTTTTTAGAGATGATTCTTAAATTAAGAGAAGACATCTATCGGACTACTAGGTTTACGTGAGCACTCTGATATGAATTTCACATATGTTTATGCAAAATGCATTTACACTAGTAAAAAAAAAAAAAAAATCAATGTAGGTTACAGAAAAACTAACATGAAAAAAAAAATCTAAGAATTATTTCTTGTGATGTATTCTTTCAGTATTCATAATAAGTTTATTATACTATAAAAAATAATCAAGTACTAACACTGTGTAAATATTAAGAGAAGTGCAAATATTTCCTTTAATATAAAGTGGAAAATGCATAAATTGGTATTTATTTGATTGGCATTTTATTCAAAAGGAAAAACCTACCATTACTTGATGGTCTAGAATTATCCATATGTCCAGGTATAATTGGAACAACAGGCGAGATGGACTGACTGCCACTGTGGGAGCTGTTACTACTTTGGCTGGAGCCACGATCAAAAGGAGTCTGAGTGTTCACACTTTGGGTATTACGAAATAAATCAGCAATTGGAGCTCTATGGCCTTCTGGAGTAGGTTCCAATGTCTAAAAATAATTTTAACAGTTGACTTTAAAATATGGAAAAAGTGCTATGAAGATAAACCATTTATTATAGAAAGATATTAAATCCATCATAAAATAATAACAAAAATAAATTATTATTGCCCTCATGAAATGTAGAAGAAAAGGTAAAAAAAATAAAAATTACTTTTTTAACCTTCCAAGTAAATACTTAATATTATGAAAATTTTAATTTCAATAATCCTAAATTTTATGTGTACTAATTTAGAAATGACATTTTAAATGTAAGTTGTATTGAAATAACAATGTCTTTCATTTCAGAGAGTCTATTTAAAAACCTCTTTTACAATGTAAACATACAAAACAATATCAATGCATGAATTTTAGGAAAACAAAAAAGTATATCAAGTTTTGTAGTGGTATAGAAATATGGTATATATTCTCTTTTGCTATATGGAAAAAATAAGAGATCTAATTTGACTAATTTACCAATATTAAATAATGTGTTGTCAAATTTACCAATTTTACATTCACAGCTAATCCCAGTTAATGGAAATTTTGTATCTAGTTTAATTATTTAATTTTTCTAAAGAGAATCTTATGCTAAATAAACAAAGCTATTTATAACAAACAATTTTTAGTAATTTCATTTTTAAAAAAAATCTGGTAAGCTATGATAATAACTAATATCAATTTTACTAAATTCTAGTTCCTTTCTCATTTAAAATTTTACTCTATATTTAAAAATTTTCCTAAATATTAAAAATCAGAAATCGACATTTACGCTGTCAACTAGTTTGCAGTGTTTAAAATTACATGAACAGATTCTTAAATTATGTAAATTAATCATCCATTAGATGACAGATAATAAGAGAATATGGTAAATCATTAAGCACAAATTATTTAAAGAGAAAATGCAATCCTTAGCCTTACATTAAATAAAATTCAAGGCACAATACTTTTTTCTTATAATATCACAGTGAATATACAAATGAGTTTAAGTAAGAAAAATTATTTTTTAAATTTAGTTTTAAATATTTATAAATAGTATATAGTATTTATAAAAATATTTTATGTTATAGTATTCATAAAAAAAGATGAATATTTAATAAAAATTTAAAACATATATTTTAAGTTTTTTTAAGCTTATATCAATAATTTAGATTTTACCTTTGAAAAAGAAATGCAAAATATAATTATAAAATGTTACCAGTGTAGATTATAAAGTTATAATTCAGAGAGGCAGCACCATTT
Organism: Latrodectus hesperus; assembly: GCA_037975125.1. NCBI lineage: Eukaryota > Metazoa > Arthropoda > Arachnida > Araneae > Theridiidae > Latrodectus > Latrodectus hesperus. The sequence continues at coordinate 29,231,197 of CM075852.1, forward strand.
AAAAACTTCAGTGCAATCTTTTTCCTTTTTCTTTAAATGTTTATAAAGGTTAAACATGATATTAAACAAAAAGGTTAAAGAAAAATTTATGCTTTTAAAATTATACCACTTTCAAAGGATTATTTCTAACACATTAGGAACATTATCATTTTACTTTTAAATCAAATTTAATTTCTTTTAAATATGACAGGAAATGTGTTTTTTAACACATTTTTCAACTAAATTTAAAATGTAAATATAGAATTTGAAAAAATCAAGAGAGACATTTGAAGACATCTTTGATTTCAATTCCTCATATCTTTTGTGGATTTCATATTTTATTCAAATGTTTCTAGATATGGAAGGTTTTAAATGTTTTTGGTAATAATAAGAATGAATAGACAATAGAATAAATTTTAAAATATGACTATTGAAGATGAGTATAAAAGAGAATTAAGTTGTCTTTCTGAAATTACAAAATAGGTACATGTATTTACTCTTCACTTTTTTGAGGTGTCACTTTCACAAAGATTAATTAACTATCTAAGCAATATTTTCATTCTTATCTAGTGGAATCAGGAAGAATGAACTGGAAGAAAGTGCTGATGTTTCTTAGGTGGTGGTAATTTACTTCGACTTTGTAAGTAATTTTAATGATAATATCTATGTTAAAAATTCTTCCTTGAGATTTTAAATGTAAAATTTATGCTAATGCACAAAAAAGCATGAGTAGATATAGAGGTTTGTTTGAAATTATCTTTAGTTTGGAATAACTTCTTGTCTTTTTGATATTTCATTTTAAAAGAAAACCATTAAATTATCCACTGCATGAAATTTTTAGAATTGCACATCTGATATATTATTTAACTGGTGACAGAATGTATTTTGATTAAGTGTATACTTTTCAACTGCACCTATTTCTTTAAAACATCTAATCAAAGAAACTTAAAAATGATTTTAATCATTTTATATTCAAAATTTTTTATTAGTAATGAATGCAATCACACTACTTTATATAATTATCAATTCAAATGGATCACCAATGTGGAAAGCACATTTTTTCCCCAAGTTAAAATACAATTTATACCCCTCTAAAAGAATTAAAGTGATAATATTTTTAAACAAATTATTTAAGTTAATATACTTAGATGTTTTTATTTAATTTAATAAATGGCAATGGCAAGCAAGGCATTCTAATAAAAAATATTTTTCATTGCGTGAAAAAAATCAAGACCATTGAAAAAAAAAATTCTATCAACAACATTATATTGCCAGAAATCAACTAGTTATTTATTGACCAATCTAGTAACATTGTTAAAAGAGAGAAAGCTACACTAAAAATGTGCTCCATATTGAATTTTCCTTTTATGTTTTTTATGCTTCAAATAATATTTTTAATTTGTTTGTATTTGTGCTCATTGTTTTTGTAACCAAGGAAAGTTAGAAAGTACTTTTATGTACCTTGGAAATTCTGCTATTTTCAGTCATTACATTTTTTAGAATTTTTTTTCTTCTTTAATATTTTTACTTTTGGTAGGTTTAAACTATTAAACTCATATTTCTACAGAATTTTATGAGTCATTATGTAACATCTGAGGCAAAAAACTCAGGAGTTACATAATAACTCATAAAATTCTGTAGAAATATGAGTTTGTTCTGCTGAATTTTCTCTTATAGCCTGAGAAGCAGTGTTTACATGGTATTTTATCAACTCCAACATAACAGATTTCAATCTTAGGAAAATTCCTTATCTTTGGAAAATTTTCCTTTAAAATTTGAAGCAAAAATATATTTACACATAAAATAAAGATAAAACAAAGTTACAGGCTAGCATGTTTTAAAAAGATTAATAGCTTTGGGTTAAACATATGTAATAGAAAAAAATTAAATTTACTCGATCAGTTTCCTCTCCATCAGTATTAGATATTTCCCTTAGAACTATTCTTTCTATTTCCTAAAAAAAAGTTTTTAAAATGCATTAAACAAACAAGAATATACATTAAAATATTAAAATTTAATAAGAAAATAAATAATAAAGTTAGAACTAAGTAATACTTTGAAAAATAAAAAATTCATTTACAAAGGAATGAAATTTACCATATAAATAGCAAATCACAGTTGAAACATTGGTATTTAAAGACATAGATATTGCATATTTGAGAAATTATATTGAAAAAGTTTGGCAACATATAATTTTTTAAGGAAAAAGAATGATTCACATACAATTTTTGGCATCAATCTCAAAATAAATAAAAATAACCATGATAAAGAAAAGAAAAAAAATTTTTTTGCTCCATGGAATTTAATATGAATATGAAAGAATATGTTTTTTATTAGATTTATATAATATAATAATATAAGGAAAATTTCACTCAACAATATATAACTTAGTAGTTTAAATTATTTAAGCTACATTTTAGAAAAACAAATTAATTCATAAAATAGGTCATATTTTCTTAATAACATACTAGTTAATTTCCTCACAATTTTTTCTTCAGGAGAAATAATAAATGATATGACAAATATTGAGTAACTTAAATGATAGTTACAAATATCTTCAATTTTGCTATAAGAAAAATTTTGTACTTGAAGATCAAAAAGTATTAATTCAAAAATATTTTTAATAATCAAATGAAGCTTTATACATGAAAAATAATGCTTTAACTAATTGTACATATGTACATACATATGTTGCCATATAAATAAGCTTTTTATACCTGATTTAGACCCTCGACACTGCTTCTCATCCTTGGAATGAGAGGTTTTGGAATGTCAGGGATTGGAATAGGAAGAGCACGCGAGGACGCAGAGGCAAAAGAGGAATAGGTGGCACTGGCATTGTTGCCATTGCTAACAGCATGTTGTGCACCCTGGTGGTGGGGAGAGATGGACGGCAGAATAGGAGATGTGGCTCCACAGGCGGACGATGATATGGCATAGTGGTCCCCTTGAACAGGACTCTGCCTTTGGTAAGAGTTGGAGGGCCCCGTGAGGCGGCTGCTGTGATTGGTCCTTTGCAGGCGTTGGCGGATATACTATGAAACACAAATTCTTAAGTAAAATAAACTGTTATCAATGAATAAAAGTACTCTACTATATCAATTTATAGTGATACACATATAATTATAATTGATTCCAATTTTTTTTCAATTTTCTTACATTTTGATTTGATGGTTTACACAGAATCAATAACATTTTTGATAATTTTTTAAATCCTCCTTATAGAAAATAAGAAAATCTTTAACAAGCATTAAGTAGGAAAATTTAAGAAATGCATTATATTAAATGTCACAATATATTCACTATTCTAATTGTATATAATTTTAAATACAAATTAACATCACAATTGGAAAACAAACAATTGCAATTATAGTTCAGGTACTTTTGATACTTAAATTAATAAACTTCAGCCATTGAATGCTGCTTGCAGTTTATTACAATGAGAAATGCAATAAAATGCAATTCTTTTTATTGCATTTTAAAGATATATAATTTCTTTCAATAAAATTTAATATTTGGTATAAGCGAAATTTTATTTAAATTTCTTACAATAAGAAAATAACAAAATTTCATCGGCACTTTTATTTATTCATGCTTCATGAAAAGAGAAGTTCTATATATTACCATAATATATAAATCATGTATATTTAATCAAAATCTTGATTTATAAAAAATATAGAATTCCAGAAAAACTAGTGATTTTACATTGATAGCATTTTTGATAAAATAAAGATTATTTACCAATACAACTTAGAGTTTGTACAGATTTCTAAATATTAAATTCCCAGAGTTTTAAGGAGTTTTCAAGGAATCAAACCAAAAATTTCCAAGAGGTATTGACATTCAAGTTAAACAAATTTTTATTTTATTTTTAAAATTGTTCTTAAATGGATATAATTATGCAAATGGATCATAGAAAAACCATGTTCAACAGATGCTTGACAATGAGAGAGTAGTAAGAGCAAATTAACTATTTTCCACAAGTGACAATAATATTGTCTACTAGAGAGTAAGTTGAAATAAAAAATATCTATTCTACATTTAATACATCAAATTTCTCATCAATACAATCTTGAAATATTTCAATCAGTTGTAATGATTTAAACTTGTCGACAAAATTACAAAATTTTTTCTTTTTTTTTCTGAACTATGGAAAAGCCAAATTTTATGTGGCTTTTCCAGAATCCATTAATCATTGAAAAGACACTTTTCACCTGGCATATTAAATAATTTACATTAGCCTTTATTTCACTGATAAAAAAAAACAAATTAATAAAGATTTAGTAAAATTGTTTGTAATTTTCATCAAAGACGATACGGAAAATATATTTTAACTCAAAAATTTTATGTTTAAATATAAATATTCAGTGAATTTTATATAAAATAAAGAATACAGAAACAAATAGAAAAAAGAAACAATTAAAATCATTCGTGTGACTTCACCACATGATAATCTTATTAGTGATTACTCACTTCCCTACAAATACAAAAATCTAAGTACTACCGGTCTAGACTGAACTAAATTATCATGAAATAATTGTGGTTGAACTGGACCTTTACTTTATAGTCAACAGTTACAAATGTAATAATCTAATATCAATCGTGCCACCATCTAGTGGTAACATTAAGAGTTAACACCTACAATTAGGTTTTCAAACAATTTCATTGAAAATTTTAAAACATTAAAACAAAAATCTAAAAAAATAAATAAATAATATTTTCTAAAAAAAAATATATTCATTAAGGTAAGTAAAAATTCCAAGAGTTATTCATGATTTTCAAGCAATCAAATTAAAATTCCAGAGTTTCAAAGACCCTTAAAATTTTGTTTTAAATTGTGGATGTTTTAAGGCATTTCTAGGAGTTGCACAAGCCCTGACAGTATATAAATCTGTTGTTGTTGGGGTATGTACAGCAAAAGCTTGCTAAGTTGGACATTTTGTGCAGGTTGCAAGAATTTTTTGATTTTGAAAAATGAGATTCTTATTTAGAAATCTATTTTATTTTATTTAGGTAATAATATTAAAAATGTTGGTACTTGTTTCTTAAGTGCAATCATTTTTTCCAAAATTTTATTAATTTTTTTTTATCCTAAGATCAGCCTTGGCCAATGGACCATGAGCTGTCTTCCTGACCAGTAAAGATTCGAAGAACTGAAGCGGGAAATATCTCAAATGTCTATATCTTTTAGACCAGAGCACTCCCAAAGATGACATCCATCCATAGAGCCATGGTCACACAAGGGGCAAGAGGCAGAGGAAGCCAGCCCAATTCTATGTATATGTTGAAGATAGTCATGGCCTGTCAATAACCGTAAGCAGGCAACACCAATTCTCCTGGGCAAACCCGGAAGAACTCTATTTTTATGCTGTAACAGGCACTCCCAACTCCTACCAGCAGCCAAATTAGCATAATGTAGCTCTATAGATGTCTTGAGCCCCGATGCCATCAAAGACTTGAAGTTATGAATTGGGATAGGAGAAAGATACTGGGGCAAACCCAGTGCAAATTTTGCCAAAGAGTCAGCCTCCTCATTACCTGGGATCTCAACATGACTTGGGATCCACTGAAGTACAATTTTATTACCATTTTCAATAATATTAATTAGGGTACTTTTACACCTAACTTCTTCAGATGAGGTCTATTTACCAAGGCCTGGATTGCAGCTTGCGAGTCGAGAAAAACAATTTTGCCATGTCTAAAGTTCAGCAAGGCCGAGATCTCACCCTCAAAATTATCTCGAAAGAGCCCCACAGGTTTACTGAGTTGAAAAAGCTGACATGAAACACCAGCACCAGCAATCTTCAGGACAGGATCAGCGGATCCATCAGTATATACATGGAGCCAATCAGGCAAAGGATACCTGTCATAGATGGTCGCCAAAGCAAAGGCTCTCAGTTCAGGTTTAGAAGAAGTGCCCTTACTACAAGGAAAGTCAAGTTCAAGATTTATCTCAGCTGTTTTAAGGTAACCAGTTGCAAAATTGTCAATAAAGGGTTGATTATCAATAACAGGCAAGTCTAGAGAATCACCAATTTACTCAATACGATCAAAAAAGGTAGATTGAGATTTAAGTCTTCTTACAATAGGTCTGCAATTACTCCAATAATGACTATTACTTACAATTAGTTTTTACTAAGAATTAGATAAAGTTTGTTACGATGATCAGATAAAGGCTCAATGCCAGTCTGGAGTTCCATGGAAGCAATGGGTGTAGATTTAGTTGCACCAGTTATTTTTTTAAAATGAAGTTCAGTAAAAAACTTCATTTTAAGTAATGTAAAATAAATTAAAGATTTTATGAAATCAAGAAATTTCTTTGATAAAAAGTTGCTTACACATTTGTTTTCTTATGTTAGTTTGATTCATTTATTGTTTAGTGTTTATTTTTTGCATATAAGGGCTATTTAGAACAGAAAGTACATTTTAAAGTAAATTTTGAATTGTTGAACCAAAGGCCCAAGCAGCAACTATTTAGATGCCAGCTTGACTTCCTTTTTTTAAGTATAAAAAGACCAAATTTAAACTTACTACATGCTTTTAAAGTATTTCAATTTTAAATTATATTTTAATATTGCATGAATTAACTTGAAAATAATTTTATTTATTTGCATACTGTTTATGTTCCAAAGACTTAATAATAAATACTTTTACTAATGAATTTACAATTTTAAGTGATTTATGATTCCCTTTGATGTCGAAATATGGTATCATTTTACAAGAGATAATTTAATTTTATGAAAACTTTATTCAACAAATTCAGTTAGTATCTTAATGTAACTGTTATATAGAAATTTGTAATCTGAGATCTCCCACAAGTATTTATAAATATCAACAGTTCTAAAATAGATTGTATTAAAAATATTTTGTGTTGTTAAATGTTATATAATATTGATTGTATTTTGAATAATTGATTATTTGAAAAACAGTTCTAATTTTATATTCAATTTTGAATTCATCATACATAAATGATTTTTGTTAAGATTATAAAACTGTCATTTGTATTTTAGTAAATATATTAATATTTTCCCGAAAAATGTAGAAAAGTGATTTATAATACCATTCCGAGTTAGAATTTAGATGATGAAAAATTTAGACAATGAAAATTTTAAATAATTCATCCCTTATGGCAGAAAGAACTTCTCCCCACTAGTGGCAAAGTACCTTAAATTTTAATAGTTACAGCAACCAAAGAAAAATATCCAGAACAAACTTCTCACTACAAAAGCAATATATACTTTTGCATCTCAAAATCGTCATTTTAAATTAGATTTCTCCAACTTTATTATGATAAAAATAGGGAAGGTAATAGAATGTATTAAAAATGTAAATATAGAAACGATACCTACTGATTCTATTATTGCAAATGCAACACTGAACTGGAAATAGCATCTAAAAACACATAATTGGAACATAAGCAAGAGGTATTACAGGTATATATTAAACCCAAACATAATTATTTATGAATGATTTGTTTTGATATCTCATATTAAAGAGGGAAACTTTTCAATTTCCCAGGAAAGTTGATGCAAGAATGTTTATTGACAGATGCATTTCAGAGTAATATGTTTTTCAAGATTTGTCATTACTTTATAGGATAATTAGAAAGGAATTGTTGAGTTTCTGATCCCCAGTTGATAGGGCAAAATCATACCAACTCTATAAATCCAAAAATTTCAGGGGGGGGGGAAATTGAGAGGTTTGGAAAATACCTACTTCAGTTTAAAACTGATGCAATTTAAAGTATGTTCAGGTGAAACCTTATCAGATTTACATTTGATGAGTATCTTAAAAACTTTTGGCACCAACTCAAAGTAAAGAAACCTCAAGTGTTTAAAAATTGATTCAATATATAGAATTTAAAATCAATATTACATGTGATTTTCACATGTAATATTGATTTTAAAATTTCAGATTAATTATATAAAAATGGATAACTATAGAAAAATTGGTCTAACAATACAAATAACAAACATTTTTCATAATAATTTCATAATAGTGTTTTACTATCATAATAAAATGAGCATGTGATTAACAATAAAGCTTAAAATTATTACATCAAAGTGGTTTTAGAATAATTTTAAACTAAAATTTATACATGGTCAAAAATTTGTTTACAATAAATTTTCAAATGCAAAATTTGATCAGTGGAATAATTTTAAACATGTATTAAATTTTTTACAATGGAAATTTATAAATAGATTCCAGCCCAACATTATAACAATGATAATTTCCAGGGGAAAACTCTTCTGCATATATTTTTAAATTTTGAACCAATGATATGATAAAAAATGTACATCTCTATAGAACATGCAGAAAAAATGTACTGCAGTGAGTTTCTCACATTATAATTATTTTTAACAGGGAAAATCCATATAATAAATATAACTCTAAAATACTAATAATAAAGTTTACTAATTACCTTGCTATTAAATTTTAAAATTCAGAAATTGCATAAGAATTTTTTTTTTTGAAATTAATTATAATTAGCAAGTTTAGAACAGTTTTATGTATAACAATATTACACACATTTAAAATATTTCCTACATATATGCAATGCAAGTCAACTTTAAAAACCAGAAAATACACATTTTGTACATAAACCTACTTTCATCTCTATAGGTTCTCCAGAAGTCGCAGATCCCTTTTTCTGTGACAGTCTCCGATCAGCTTCATCAAATTCTTCTGGAGTCTAAATATAAGAGTTATGTTTCAATATTAAATCTATGTATTGTTAAAAAAAGGTATGAGAAAAATCAGTAAATAATAACATTCAAAACTAATTAGTTATGTCAAAATTAATTAATAATATACAACGTTTTATGTAGTATAGCACTTTTCTTGAACACATTAATTAAAAATGTGAATAAGGTAATAATAGCAATGGCTTTGTGCACACATCTTTATTAAATAATTATTTCTGACGCAATACACTATTATAATTTATTTAAGTATATAACTGTAGCAATTGATTTCCTTGTACAGTAAACTATTTAATGTTAAACATTTTAAAGTGAAAGTATGAAGGAAACATTTTTGAAGTAAAATAAGATTAACATGCATTACTTTAATTTTTAGAAACAAATTAAAAAAAAAAAAAGAATTCGTAAAACAATATGATGTATTATGTGTTCACTAAACACAGCAGGATTAAAAAAAAGTCATAAAAAATTTAACAGAATCTTTTTTCAATTCTTTGATTTTTATTTTACCCCAGTTTTACATAATTACTCATCTTATTAACAGATTTTAAAGGGTAGTTTTTCAAATTTTCATGTGATCGATTAAAGCTATCAAGACACAATTATTGTGACTGGATGTATAAATTATATTTGATATTTAAGTTTTGTAAACAATGGTAAAAAATAAAGTCATGCATAAAATATATTGTTAATCAATATATTTATAATTTTATATAATTATAATAAAAAATAAATCTGAGGGATTAATATTTATGCATTATATTTCCTATATTATCCTCTATTATTACTTGTTCTATTGCTAAATTATATGAAATTTAATAAAATTAAACAAATAAAATAAGAATTATTATTTAAAGTGGATTTTAATTCATGGCAAAACAGCCATGCCTGAAATGTCAGGTGAATCAAGAACTACTGAATTTGAAATCGAGTGTCTTTTGTACAAAATTAAAACTAAATTAGGAAATAATTAACAATCATTACATTTTCATACAAATTACTGTTTGAATTAGTTTGAATTACTTTCATAAAAGACTGGAAATTGCATTTGAAGTTCATGTTATAACTAATGTGATTTATTAAACCCAAATTTGTAAGTTTTTTTCCCTGAGGAATTTAAGTCCTCATTTTAGGTTTCTCAAATAGTAATAAAACTTTGATCAATGAGATTCCACTCTTATTGCTTGCAAATACCAATTTAAAAATACAAAAGCAAATTTGTTTTGATAGCAAACAGTAAATAGTTAATTTGCCTCTAAATCCTTATTTTTAATAAATAACACGTATCCAGAAGAAATACTTCACTACACATTTTCTAAGATATAAAACAATATTTTCAGCTAGTAACAAATTATTTTTAGAAAACATACCTTTATATATACTTAAATAATTGTAAATACTTCAATTTACTGCATTATGAGCAGCATTAAAAGTCAATCAAGCTGTCAATAAATTTTTAAAGTTTTGAGTATTTCTTTTCCCACTTAGTTGATGTCTCTAACATTCTTTTTAAAATAGGCTGGTGCACAAAGAAAATGAGAAGAAAAGAATACAATATGGCTTGAATATAAATAGGAATTTTAAAATCTGTACTATTAAAACAATATATGAATGTAAAATTTAAATATAGTGAGAGAAACTGAAATGTCATTGAAATAAGTAATAACCATAAACCAAACATGTTAAATGTTAACTAGTAAATGTTAAAGTTCAGTATTTTTGCTTTCTGATATGCTCTTTAATATGATATTTTATTTTAATATGTGGTGTCATGGTAAACCAAGTAAAAAATGACATTTTTTTACAGCTCATAAAGCTGTTATCTTCCTCGAGTTCTTAAGCTTTCACGAGCATATAATAAGAATTTTTTAAACAGTTTTAGAAATCAAAATTTTGCTTTTTAAAAGCTTGATAGGTGTCCTAATTTCTAACAGAAAGTACTTAAAAATTATAAATAACTAAGAATAATGTTTTATTTTAATTATTATTGAAATTGAAACATATTATCAACTTTAGAATGTATTAAAAATAATGATTTTAAAGAGTTTTAAATAGACTGAATACTGCAAACAGGTTTTTGATAGAAAAGAATTATATAATTTCAATAGAAGATTTTACAGATAAATTCATATTCATATTAAAAATAAATGCAAAAACCTTTCACTCTTTTATTCTAAATTGTGACATTATTTTATGGCCAAGATAAAAAAATATGCTGTAATAAGCAACCTTCAATGATTTCCCTACATAATATACATCATTGATATATATATATATACTCTCACTTTCACAGATATTTATAATATTCAAGGGTTGCAAGGAACTAAAAAACCAAGCCCTTTCTCTGATAAAAAGTAAAGCAGAAATGTAAATTTCATCATTTTTGTTCTAAATTAATATTGTTGCTGCAACCAATGCTTTTGTTCCCATAATTTGCATTTTATGCAACTGCCCAGTTTGCGAATCATAAAGACAACTTTACCAAACAAAATTAATGTGATAGTAAGCAATTTAGCAACTAAATTGGTTAAAATAAAATGCAATGAAACAAAATGATGATTTATTTTATACAAGGTAATAGTAATTTAAATGCATCATTTGTTTTAAACCCATCCAGAATTATGGTGATAAGAGGCCTATGGATGATAACTATTTCTGGAAAACATCTAGGAATTGTTCGAATGGAAAGTATGTCAACTATTCTAGTGAACATCCACAGGCCTGTCAGCATGATAATACATATTGTGTTTAATATCTATTGTTTTGTAAAAGGAATGTCAATTTAAACATCCTAATCAATTTTAATTTATTTCCTTCATAATTTAAGTATTATGCAAATTTTAAAATATTTAATTTTAGTGTTATTTAATCTGTTGGCCAATTGGTATAGTCAAATTTACATCATTTCTCTAAGCTTGTAACAAACTATATTCACTAATCAGTAGCAGCAGTGATTGCTATCAAGAAGCATATGTAATCAACAATAATTTCCACTTATATAATGGTGTATAATTAAGTAATGTATAATAAACTTTTCCCTTAATATAATATGAACCATAGCAAAATTATACATACTAAAAAATACATCACACAATTATAACAAAATTAATATTAAAAAAATAAATAACTTAAATTATTTGAATAGAAATCTGTATGTATAAGCAAATTTATTTTTCCCTAGAAAAATCCATATAGAATTTTTCTTGAGGATTCATTCATAAATGTGTAACCTGTATAGAAATGAAACAAAAAATGTATATTTTTATTGTTCTTTTTATGAAATAAAGCTCCAGTCCGCTTTCTAATTTATAAAACTTCATATGTCATTATATTGTAGATTTAAAGTTGCTACAGCTCTTATAAAGCAATAGACACACTCTCCTGAAGTCACCAGAGCTCATTCCACTTACTTGAGTAGCCCTGTCCATCATAAGACGTCCGCAATAGCTGAGGTAGAGAGCATCTCTTTGCCATTGTCCTAGCAGATAGATGGTATCCACTGATGCAGTCCTCCTGATGTAGGGAGCTGTAGTCACATTTTTGGTCAATGTTTTTGACTTGTCTGCTAAAAATAGACATTGAAACAACCATTTAAGATAACTGTATACATTAAAAGAATGAGCTATATCAAATTATTACATCCACTAAAAATAACTTCACATTTATTAATACTCTGTTGTGAGTATGTTTCTCTTTTTATTATACTTTCAACATGATACATTTCGAAATAAATTTTAATAAAAAAATTATAATTTGATTAAATTACAAAAATTATGCCAATATTTTTATTACTAGATAAATCACAATTACATTTGCAAAGTCAAAAAACACCCATTTCCAATAAAATAAATAATTCTTGTGAATGAGTTAAAAATTAGAAACACAGTATAAAAAATTTCATTAAAAAAAACAAAGTACACAAAATAAATTGGTAACTTTAATAAAATAAAAGGAATATAAATCCTGCAACAAACAAGTAATGAACTTCTTAAAGAATCATTCAGTTTATGAACAGGCATCTATATCATTCATTCTGTTATCATAAGAAATGAATTAATAGAGGAAATTTGAGTTGTGATTTTTGTTTAAAATCATTATTTTTGAAACTGATACTGGAATTTTCATCAATTTATGTCAGAAGATCATTTTTCAAGACAAGTTTTATGAATAATGTGGTAGGAAATAATAATTTTTTTAAATGAAAATCTATTATATAATTGTGGAAATAAAGGATTTATTTTTATAGACATATTTAAAAATAAATTGTTTTCTACTGTTCATATTCAATACTAATGATTCAATAATTTTGTTTACTGGTCACTCAATGGTCTTTTTTTGCACACCAGGGCTAATTAGAACTAGGAATTAACGATTTAAAGTGGATTTTGAATCACAACAAAATTTCCAAGCCCAAGGTGGGATTCGAACTCATGATCTGTTGAACCAAAGCAAGAGTGCTAAATATTTGGCTACCTTACTGTTTTTACTGAAAAAAAAAATTTAACAAGGTTAAAAAAATTTTTTTTAACAAACTTAGAAAGTTTTAAGAATAACATTTTTTTAAATTTATTTAATTTTCTATGTGACAGTAAAAACTAATTTTCAAACATTTGTTTAAAGTAATAATACACACACAGAAATTTTATAATATATAACAGCAACCTTTTTGCAATGAATTAATTATTGCTTACTGAATGCATCTAGTTAAAATTTAAAAAATACTAATTTGTATTAGTAAAATCACAATAGACTTACACAGCAGCAAAATAAAAGTGATTCTATAAATCTAGTTTTAAATTATATTAATTATATTTGTGCATTCAGAAATTTAACTGTGGTAACTTACATTTTATAAGTACCTCAGACAATTTTTTTGTTCATTCTTACAAAGTTTTAAAATAATCTGACAGAAGAACTTGATAAATTCTTTCTAAGGTATGCATGAAAGAGCAATCATAAGATTATTTTACTTAAATATGTCATTCAATTTTCTTCATCCAAACAATTCTGTTGAAAGTATTACATAGTTATTTAAAAAATAATAATCAAATGGGTAAAAAAGGGGAAAGGTGGAAATAAATTTGTCATAGTTAACATTCAACTACCAATGTTTATTTCTCTTAATTTGTATCTCTATACTAATTTGATATTTAAACATTATCCCTCAGTATTAATAAGAAAATATTTAAATGTTTAATATAAGCTCAATATTTTTAATGGCAGAGGTATTTTATGCAAATAATACAAACTAATGAAGACATGAATGACTATCATTGTTATAAAATCACCCAGAAAGTATTAACAATGTGGTACATACATTATACCTTGAGAACTGTTATATATAGTGAATTTTTTCTTCTATATTATTGCTTCAATTTTTTATGTAAATATTTAGGGTTTTTTATGCAAAATAATTGAATTAAAAATGTTAGTTAGTTCTCTTTATTTTGCACTTAAATATTAGCAATTCATTTAAATCTACAAATTTAACAAGATTTTGCACAACAGACATTATTTAATTTCAAATGAATACTTAAACACAAAAGATTAATTACTGAGAAAAGCTAACCAGCAAATTTTAGTTAAGTTATTTAAAATATTATCATTGACTTGACTTATACCAAATCAATAAATTTATTTCCTTTTAAAAAAGCTAGATTTTTCATAAATTATAGTTTTAAAATAAAGATATTTTATAAATATATTAAAAGCATAAAAATGTCATTACAAATTTCAAGTTAAACATCAGAAATCCTAATTCAATTAATATTATATCAAAATTTTAGGAAAATAAAAACGCAAAATATACTTACAACTCTTGAATTAACAATATATATCTATTCTACAATAACAGCTAAAAAGTTAATTTTTTTCTTTCAAAGATTAATTTGATCAAATATTTTTATGAGCTACTTAATTCAGAATTTACACGATGCATATCAAAAGGTACAATATGTTCAAGTTCGGCAACATCAAGTGAAGCTAACTAAAACAGGAAAGAAAAAAATAGCCTCAACGGAGAATATTCCCTAAACAGTCGATACTTCTATCGCGTTTTTGACAGTTACGTTTTTTCTCCCTCTCGTCTTTTGTTTTTTTGGAACAGTGCCCGTGAGTACGCACGGCCTTTGGCTCAGAGCCAAGATTCTGCCCCTTTCTACCTTCTTTTTTTTTCCTCTTCCTTTTTTTGCTTTCTTTTTAACCTCTTCCAAATACGCTGGATAGTGGGATAACACAGCATGCGCGAGTCTGTTTAGATGCAGTTTACGCAAGAAAAATACACAAATTCGTCGATCAAGATATAAACTTTGTTTTCCGTGCATTCTTCTATAAGTAATGTACTTCCTTGGAATTTTTAAAATGCTCTCCCACTTTTATATTCTTGGGTATATATCGAACAGTGCTAGTAAAGGAAAAACGTACTCCAGTCATTGCTATAAATTAACATTTGTATAATACATTTTGATGCGATTTATGTAATCACACAAATAGAGTATTACTTAAATGAAAAACAACAAATTTGTAAATGAATTGTACAATAAAAAATTAAACCATATTACCAAATTTAAAGCAAGTCCTATTATTCTTAAATCACGTTAGAGTATATAAAGGTTAACAATGAGTAATTTAAAATAGTAATATTATAGGGTTTAGCGGTAATGATAACAAGTAAATAATAATTTTAAAAGTAACTAAAAATTATCTCTATATACCAAGTATTTGGTATTTAAGCATGATTGTACATAAGAATATTCCATGACTTGGTCATTTAAAAACATTAAAAATACTTATTGTTTGATGATCAGAATTCGATTAATATAATTTACAACATTTCTTAAAATAAATTTTTTTAAAACTATATTATAAGCCTACATAAATATATTATAAATGATAATATAATTATAATTTTATATGAATATAATTATGTTAATAATTGAATCATAACTCATAAAATACAAGAAACAATAATTTTTCTTAAATAAATAATAAAATTATTCCTGTACAATCGATTCAGAAGCGGATATTCTAATATTTTATAATATTTAGATCTGTTGATAACTATATTAAAATTAATATTATATTTACGAAGTTTAGTTGTAATCAAAAACCAACGTAAATTCACTACATTAGAAACAAATAAAAAGAAGCGAATAAATCTCATTATTTCGTTCCATTACAGAAAGTATTCGGTATGATACTTGAATTGGATCTTACAATATATCATTTGTTTATTAAAAAATTAATTTGCTAAATATTATATTTGAAATTTAACTCCCATTACAGATTCATAATGGGATCTGATGAATAAGCCTCAGATATTGTACTATTTTTTGTCGTGATTATTTTCCTTAGGCAAGAAATATTATAAATGAGATTACGGAGATTAATTAAGCGGTTCTTTAGTGAATGTGTCTCAGTTAATTTTTTAACATAATGTTGAAAAAATCTTTAATTAGGTTTGATTTTAATCTTTCCATAACAGGAAAGGTTAAATTAATTAACACAGAAAATTCCAACTTAAGGTTTGAGTCTATGTTTCCCCCTCCTTTTACAGCATATTTAATATTATTTTCATTAAAATATTCAGTGTTATATATAATCTCAATAAACATACATATATAAGATAAATACTAGCTCGAAAGTTGTGCGCGAAAAACGTTTTCTTTCTCAAGAATGCACATCATCAGCCAACATTATACATGTACTATTTTGTTGCTGAAAAAGCAGATCTAGGTTTGATTTCAGAACTAACAGCAAACCGATTCATTAATAATCAGATACGCGTACGTGCTTTTTGTCACACAACGAAATATTTAAAGCAGTCATTTTATCTCCTCGACTATATCCTCGGCGAGCGTTTTTATTTAAAGAATATTGAAAGGATCTCTTTATATAGTTACGAGTTCTTAGATTGAAGTATATTTAGAACTGCCCTACAAACTAATCTTGACTTATTCTTCAAACAGTTGCTCAGAATACATTTAATTCTACTATATCATAAATATCGTAAATCTGACGGTCTAAATATATTCACCAACAAGAAAACGAATTATATTTGTTTTTTTTGTGAATTTGATTTTTGGGTATAAGTTTACAATCAGGTACCTCTTGACTTTTTGGCGATTTTTTGTCGCCAAGATGAGAGTAACAAGATGGCAGCTACACAAAAGCTAAACTAAGAAATTAAATTTTGTCGCCAAAACAAGGAGTACACAATTTTACAATGAACTCGATTATTTGATTATCATCTATGATTGTATAGTGTGTACATACATATACTTTTACAACAAAATATAACCATCATTTAAAGATAGATATTAATTCCTATTTTTTTGCATTTTTATTACTTATTTCCATCAACGCTTAGGAATTTTATTGATTTATGATTTGAAGAGGCAATATTATTCACGTTGGTTGTATTGTCACTTTTTAGTATACGAAGACTGATTCAATAATACGGACTAACGATCGAAAATAAAGAATCATTACAAACATCGAAGCCCGAAGTAAGAATCGAACATCCGACTGCTGAACAGACGGCTAACATCATTCTATCGACAGTTCAGTTCACAATACTGTTTTAGAAGAAAATTGTAAACTATATTACTACAAATGTTTATGATGTAAAAGTAGATTTATAATTTACCAATACACAAACATCAATAAATGAATTAAAGAATGCAGAAATGCTCTATCCAGTGAATGAATAAAAACAATGGCATAATATGTGCAGAGTTCGTCACACTAAGTGTGGTGTAACATGTTCATTAACATATCACGCAGTCTAATCTATTATGCAGAAATAAATGTTATTTGAGCCTAAACAAAAGTTCAGATAACATGCATATTTTCCAAAAGACTTGCTCAAATGCTTTATTTATGATTATATATTCTGAGAAAACTTTATTTCAATTATGTAAATTACACACATATATAATACTGTCATGGTTTAAAATGGAAAATATGTACCAAGCTTTTGTGCAAAGATAGGGATTTGGAAAAATAACGATATTTATAATTGACTTAGTATTGTTCAAAAACTTATTTTGCACCAAATGAAGTCTCAAGTGTAGATGAGCTTAAAATAAAGAGTGATAAGTGAAATACCTGTAAGCTATTTTTAATTGTTACTAGTATTTTTTTTACCGAAGTTAGAACTCTTTTCTTTCGCATGCCAATACATTTCAGATCGGCGGCGTTATTAGGAAAATCGAAATCACATTCGTTACTACTGAAAAATTATCCTTTAAAAAAAGTGGGAAATAATTGTAAATATCGCCATTAAAAAATTTATAGAGTAGCACTGTAGAAAGAACTCTGAATTCCGTGCAGTACATATTTATCTAAAATTTTCATCTTAGCATTTATCAGTAATGCAAAGAGGACAATTTTAAAAAGAGAGAAAAGAACAAAATGCCTATGTTCTTAAAGCGAAGAGAGTTCTAGAACAATGTACATATTGAGATCAGAAACTTTACACGTGAATTTAAATCAATATTAATTAACTACGTCTGTAATCAAAATTTTGAAGTGAAACGTAAAATATGTTTGTTTCAAATTAATCAGGGATCACATGGTGATATAAACTTCATTCTATTATGCTGTTCTCATTCCCAAAATACTTAGTGATTAAAGCATTGAAAATATAATAAAAGGAATCTTATCTGAATTTTTTTAATACTTTTTCCAACATAGCAGATGAGACTGTTCATACACTGTTTTATGCTTGTCAATGCATATTATACAATCTACACAACTGTTACTTCACTGTTTTACAACTGTGTCCATTAGTTACATACTAATGCTAATAATTACATGAAATATACCCTAAATATTGGATTTTACAATCACTTTAATGACATTCTTGCATCAAATCAAACATATTAAAGGACAGAATTTCGAAGAAAAATATTTATATATTGACCATAATTTTAAAATTATTCCTTTAGAGATAAGAAAATAATTATTGGGAAAAAAAAAAACCGATAGGCACAAATCATTTTTTTGGAGGCAGTTTATGAAAATTACTTTGCAAGAGAGTAAATGAATTAATTATTAATTAAAATTAAATATTAAATTTATTACTTCACTAAAAGAAAAATGTACGTTCAGAAAATAATTAAGGCTACAAGTAAAGTGGAGAATTGAATTTTAAATGGTATTTTGATGGATGTAAGAACCATGTTTGGTAAAACACCGAAGATATTACTTAGCATACATCGGAAGAGATAAATACATGGCTTAAAAACATTTGTTTTCACGAGAATTCTGAAATTTGCGGGGGTGGGAAAGAAAATCAAGAAATGCATGCGTTGAAAAACCTATTAATTGAATTGAAATACTCTTCCGAATGATGAACAAAATAATTTTCAGCCTAGAAAGGGACATGATTAAGCAAAAACCAACTGGAATACCATAACTAATAACATTTTAAAATGTAGGTATGATTTAGTTATGTAAATAGAAACCCACATTGATTGAACTAGACCACACACAAAAGTAGTTGAATAACATTTCTACAGAATATTTATAAAAATCATCTTAGTATAGGTTCTTAAAGAATTTTTTTTTTTTTTCAAATATAACGACTCTATTTTAAACGATTTTTATAAACTATAATGTGGCTGTTTCTTTCGTTCCAGTTGAGATCACGATTACGCTACTTTATTACGATTCTTATTGGTTTAAAATATCCATGACGTTTTTATTTACGTCACATCGTATTGAGACGGCGTCATAAATCAACACCCCCTAGCATAAACCCGACTTGCCAATGAATTTGCTGCCTGCCTTCAAATTGCATTTTTCGAGCAGCAGCAAACATGGCGAAAGTCTGATTGTCGTAGACGATGATGATTTCATGATTTTTTACTAGTAGTAAAAAAGTATTTTTTAACTATAGTTTTTTCCGTTTGTAAGAGTTTTCAAAAAAATTAAACTTACCAGTTGTTCTAAATAATTAATTTTCAAACTTTCAAATCTTTAGCAATGTTGCTTTCAAAATTGAATTCGTTTAAAATGAAATAGAAAAAAAGCAAAATGATAAAAGACAAAACAAAGCATCCACTTTATGGCTAGTTTAAATCTGGGGAAAGGAAGATTTAAATTTTTAATTTTTTTAAACTTGATTTAAATGATAACCCATTTGAAAAAAAAAAAACTATTAGAATTGTACATTTATAATGTGACAAATATTTTTTATGTATTTTCTAAGATAGATTATATGCATTAATTATAAAATACAAGTTTATTTTAAATGTATTTCTTGTTTATTAAAATTTATTACTAAGCATAACTGTTTATAATTTTTATTCGATCTTCAGTGGTGATATTATACCAAGGTCTGACAGTATAATGCTTACGTACAAAAAAGTAAATAAATAAAATAAATTTAAATCGCCCTTGCTGATTTAAAATAACCATAAAATTATGTTTTGTCTTATCCATTTTGCTTTTTCTTTTGTTCTGTTGTCAGCGTGTTAATGGCTTGAATCAATGGAAAACGGCTTCTTAAACCGATGCCTTGATCTTTACAAAAGAAATTGTATTATTAACAAAATAAACTTGGATAATATTTTTAATTTTGATTCCAATGAGCTGAAGCAATAGAATCATTACTCGATATGGGTGTCATGTTCAAATCAATACGACTATTGTTAAGGTCATCAGGCTCAAAAAGATTCGAAACGACTTCTAGAATCAGGGTTTCGGATTTGTAACAATCAATGTTTTAATCACAAAAAGTTCTTCAAAGTCATTTCGAATTCAAATCGAACGAGTCATCAGGCAAAACAGATGCAATGTATTCAAAGCTGTTAAGCTACGGTTAAACTTGTGCGCATGGCTAGAATCCACTGGAAATCGATTGGTAATTGGCGCGTAACTATTAATGCTTTCCAACATTCATTTGAACAATTTCGAATCAACTTCAATCATCCGAGTTATCACTTAAATTGAAAAACTGAACTGGTCTGAAGCCAAAAGACAATGATCAAACGGCTTGTGGCATCGTGAATGAGCCGGGCAATAGAGAAGTTGATGAGCCAGAGAGTAAGGAAGTAAAACTTGAATCGGTAAAAGACACAAATTAGAAAAGACAACAATTTCAGGAAATTTTGGAAGTAATATCGCTAAAAGTTAGAAAACTAATTATTTAGAACAACTGGTAATTTTCATGATCTTGAAAACTTTTACAAACGGAATCAAGTAATTTAGCCATGATCTCAACTGGAACGAAAAAAAAAAAACACCTTATGGTTAATAAATAAAAATTTCAAATTTGCTATCAATGATGTGTATCAATTAAGTACGCTAAAATATTGAGGAATTCATTCCAATTCAACTGTCACGGAAAACTATTCGAAATTATGAAACAAAGAAAAGTCATGAGGGTTATCACTTAATATGTTACAGCATATATTGATTAAAATCCCTTGAGAAAAGAAAAATAATTTTCATTTCATTAACACAAAATTTATCTGGTAAATCAATAAAATACAATTTTCTTTGTATTTTGCGCTATGTTTTAAGTAGCATTTTTCTTGATTGGCGCATGTTCTTCCTTAAGTTTCTAAGACAACTCGTAGGTTTGAAATACAGTTTTTGACGAAATGACCAGTCAATAATACCTGAATATACCAGTTTCATAAAATTTTACCGACAGTCAACGACCATTAGACCATGAAAAGTTTAATACGCATAAATTCGACACATCCGGTGATTTTAGACTGAGTTATAGAATATACAACAAATTTAATTTCTCAAACAATCAAGTTTCTTCATCCTCAAGCTTCAAGTTTACACAAGGGCCAAATAATCATTTTATGAGTACGTATCATGAACAACATGTTTGATTTTAGTATTCTTATAAGTAATGAGGCCAAAGAAAGGCCATCAAATATAAGCTAAACAACGGCAGAATAAAAACTCACTTGACCTATGTTTTTGAAACAATTCTTAAATTATACAATATTTGATTATACCCATATAAATTTGGGAAAAAAAATATTTTAAGCTGCCCCCTGGCATTTTTTCCCCGCCAAGTTAGTTTTGGTGCATCTTTGAAGAATCAGGATGGCGTTGAAAACACGACACACCAACCAGAAATAAATCAAGATGTGGCGCCAAAATGTAAATAATAATATTAATAACAATATGGCGCCAATTTCTCGAGAAACTGAGGGATATCCTAAATTATTGGCCACAACTAGATTTACTACAGTTGGACCTAAACAACCATGTATGCAAGATAAAATTCACAAGATGTACCTCCATATTTTCAAAAGTTTTCTACACTTAACAGATAGTATAATGGAATCAAACAAATGTGTTTTAAAATGGTTCTTCAATCTGTCAGGCAGGCTAACTTACAGGAAGATAGCAAGAAATAAATTATAAAGGGCAATATATAGTTTTCAAAAGCTCTGAATATGTACATGTATTTACAAACCTTCGAATCAGTACTGAAGGAATCATAAACACAACATATATACGAAGATTCAGAATAATTCAACCTAAAAATAAAATTGAAGCATTTATTAGAAATACTATGGGTAGACACTATTCTTTTCAGAATAAGAAAAGGATTTACTTCATATGTGTTTAATCAAGCAAAGAATAGAGATAAAATTGTAAAACAAATGTCTAAGGCAGTGCTAAAAAGAAAAAGCAGGAAAAAAAATTGATATTTTCTTATAAAGTCTTGAAATGATATTATGTGGGTACTAAATACCGTTAACACGTGTTTCTTTAATTGATAATAAATTGTTTTAGAAATCGGTAAACTCCTTAGAAATGACAATTATTAACTCAATAGTATAAAACAATATATTCACGTAACTAAGCAACGGGCTGAAAAGTAAATCGAAAGAGACAAAGTTAACAAAATATTGCTAATGATGCGTTATGTTTTTTTTTGGGGGGGAAGGGGCATCTATAACAGTTTTAAAATAGACCCCAGAAAGCAAAAATATAAGGAAGAAGAAAAAATTTAAAACATTTCGTACATTTTTATAAGTAGATACAAATGATGTGTAAAAAAATTGAGCATAATTTTACAATTTATCAATTTAGTAACATTAATCTATTCCACACTTATTTTAAGCAATCATGAGCGAATCTGGAGTTCTTTCACAACAAGACTTTCCAAACACCAAGGACATATATATCTCAATCTATTCAAATGAATTTCATTGTGTTAATACGGAAATGGCAACATTCCAAACCGTTACCTTAGAGTGGGTAGCACACAAAAATTTCAAAAGCGTAAGTGTCATTAACTGATTTGGAGAATGAAACAAACGGAGCTGTAAAAATACGAAAAATTTTGAGACTATATCATCATTTCTATCTTTCGATTCAAAAGAATAACTACGGTTGAATGTATTATTAACTTAATATCGTTTATCATATTAATTAATATAGTTTATTTGAATATATATAATACGTATATTCCCTATTTTAAAGAGTTCCGCATATTTTTCAATCCATTATCTATCGTTGAAATTCTTTGCAAAACGTTAGAAATAAGAACACTAAGCAGTTACAAGAGCTTGATACATAAACAAAATTGTTTTCACCAAATATTTCTGTCATTGATACCTACAAGCAATATAAACTCACGTAAATATATTAGTAACAGAATCCAACGGCATGAACATCAACACAGATGTTACCAATTGCTTATCTTAGAATTGTGAATCATTTTCTTACTAGGGCATTAAAACACTGAAAATATAACTATCCATTTCAATTCTATTTGAAAAAACTCGAACGAATTGAAAACAGCAATTGACTTCGATTTCCATAAATTAGAAAAAGAGAGCTAGCAACTAAATCAAGAAAAAAAGATATTATGAGCGAAGTTGAATAATTTGATTGAACTGTTTAGAAATGATTTTAAAAAAATTTAAACAAGGACCAAAACTAATTCACTTCAAGGCGAAGTGAAAGTATACCATTTTCAAAATTCTATTTTCACTAAGCCAGAATCCTAATACATGATGTGAAAATCTTATATATATATATATGCAAATGCTCTATTCGAAATAAACTTCAAAACAAGAAAATAAAGATTTATTAACCAAAAGTCTTATTGCAAGAGATTTCCAGATTACAAGCAGTACCACCTGACAAAACTTCAAAGGTTGTGCGCCATAATGATTGAGGGAGATTTAACATCGTCTACATCACATGGGTAAGTCATCCACATACGGTGAAGAAATAACTGCTGTTTGACACAAGATCTCAGAAATATAAGTCATATCATAATCAGACTTTAAGAACTAAAATTATCATTTTTTTTCTTTCAGCAGACACTAAGTTAATTTTAATGATAAAATATTTTCGACAGTTTTAGGGACGAAAAAAACATTTCAAATGAAAGTAATTTTTTTTAGAATATCAATAATTTTTGAAAGATGACCAACAATTTTAACTAATGAACATTAATATTATTAAGAATCAAAATAATTATAAGAAATTATCGTGAAAGTAAAAAATATTCTTAAAATTTGGCTTCGATGCTAAGTAAAATGAAAATATAACTGGAAAACAAAATAAATCTGGCAACACATCAAAAAACATGATGTTTGAAATTTTACAAGTTTTTTAAAATTTCCTCCCCCTCAAACTCTTTTAAAAAATGTGTGTGATTACCATTTTGAAAGTACTTTCAATTTTCACAATTGCTGTTAATCGGTATATTTCAACAAGATTATTTTTCTTCCTTCAGTTAAAATTTCACGACGCTCACTAGAATTTATGAATATAATAATTTATCTTTTAAAACTGAAGTGGTGTAAGAAATAATATAAAAAAATATAAAGAAAAAAATATACAATGAGCAATGTCATTATACCTATACAACCCTTTATGCTACCCCATCTAGCTCAAAATATACGTCAAACAGCTCTGAATCGGTAAATTAAGACTTATTACTGTTAAACCCAAATTTGAAACATTTGTAGATGATTCAATGATTAAATAAGCGAACAATAAATTTACATAATTCTTTTAAAATCAGGTTTACATTTTACAATGTCTTTGCTTAATATATACTGGAATTAAATTTTTCAGTAGGAAATTTATTTTGAGATATATACCGAATTCTCATATTTTTTTGTTTGTTGAAAGTAGTTTTTTTTATAAAGAATTTTTTTTATACACTTAAGTAAATTCAAATGGAAGCAACAATTTTAATGAATTCCGAAGTATTGCAAACATTAAGGCTCAAAAAGGAGCTCGAACTCATGAACACTTGAATAGAAAACTATAACGCCGAAAATTCAGTTACCAGCTGGATTTATATTTTTCAGTAATATACATTTCTAAGTTGTACATAGCAAACATTTATAAGATATTGAACCTACTAGAAAAGTATGTAAAAAAATAAAATTGAAAGGAAATTTTGATAAAAATCATGCTTTTTTTAAAGCATTCGATGGGTTTAAAACTTTTTTCTCTCTATTCTATCCTTTAGAAGTAAAAATTCCTTCAAACGCAAATGTTTCAATACAAACTGATTAAATGTGCTTTCAATAGATTCGTAGCCTCGCATAACACCTTACATTTAATTTTACGGCGTGATAATGAAATGCTAATTACTAGCATACTCGTATTTCTAGCATACTCACAGAAAAATTTACAATAAAATGGGAATAATCGTATTTATTGTTTTGTATTGACACATTTGATGATGGGAGAGTTTTGCTATTTTTCCCTTGTGAAGTGTTCATGACTAGGTCTTCTCAGATGTTACAAATTTAAGATGCAATCAGATCAGCAAACTGAAGAAGGTATGCAGTGACCATTTTGATATCAGTTCGGTTGAATCCTTTAGCAAAACCATGTGATAGATCTTAGATAGACTATACTTTATGTATATTACACGTAGTCATATATGACTTATTTATTAAGCTATCAGGCAGACAATAATTTAAATTATACATTCTATAAAGTTTTTCATTATTAATGTCATGTACAACAGGATCTTTCTGAAACTTTGAAAAAAAAAAGGTCAACGAAAATTTGAAAACTGTTATCCTTTAAGGATATTAACAAATTGCAAAAGTATCGTGGTAGTTTACAATGAAAAATAATGGACTAATATTTTTCTCTAAATATTTGAATGAAAAAATAGTAATTTGAAATCATCAAAACAGCAAACTTCTTCAAAGTTAAATTTTTTTAAGAATATAAAAAATACACATTATATCAATATCGGTAGTATAATTTTTCAACAACTCTATCCTCTAAGGTAAGCTATCAGAAAAGCAACATTTGTGCATCCGACCTTAACGCTGACAGGGATTTTAAAAAAATCAATTACAAATTAGATGCTAAACTTAACAGCTTCCTGGTCTTTTAAACATCATTTTTTTAAACTCTATGTTCGTAAAAGTTTCATTTTTTTATGGTAATCGCCCACAAATATATGTGCACATGTTTGATAATGGGAAGATTGAAGGACTCGATGTTAAGAGGACTAAAAATACCGAAATTTCTATGTGTTGGTGCCCTAAAGACTGAAACGGCGCAAAGCGTTACACAAGCTACGAAATAAATAGTAACACAGAATATCAAGTGGCTTCGTGGAATGAAAACTTACCCATAGGATCGAGTAGGAGGACGACCATGTCTCACGTTCAGCGAGTAGGTAACCAAAGCAAGTGCCGAACGGGTTAAGCTTTTATAAACAGCACGCAAACGTACCTGTCCCTGGATGCACGAGGCAAAAAGCCAAAAGGGCCCAGAGATCCATAGCGTCCTGGCAAGATTCTTGAAGGTGAAGGCTACTACCTGCGCATAACACTTCCAGTCGTAATCCTGGCGCCCCGCCGTCTGTTGTTGTCACCTTCCCACCGCAAGACTTTTTTGGCAAGCAATGGGAGCTTAATTTAAACGTTTTCCCGGTATTCTGTAAATAAAGGGTTTAAGAATTTATCTCCCGCTTCACTGCTGATAAAACGTGCGTGCACGCGGAAGGCGCTATTTAAATCCGGTGTTGTTTTAAGATCGATAGAGCGAAGAATAACTCACTCAATGCAGCAACATACCGACATGCTTGAAATGTATAGCTCAAATTGGGATTTCTATCTCATTCGGGTTGTAATTTTTAATGAAAAGTACATTAAAAATAAACGGGCTGATGGACGGTTGACACATAACAATGATACAAATTACTTTCTATCACAATTATACAACATTTTAAAAATGTGTACACCATACATTTGTTTTTCTGACTTATGACGTGCAAGGACTTTCGAACAAAACGATGGTTAACAGGTTATCATTAATGCTCAGTAATTTTGAACAAGCAACAAATAACGAAGTAAGCTAGTACTTAAATTGACATTCTACACCATTGGCGGAAGGACAATAGGACATATCAAATACTTGACAAGCATTGACTTTCAAAGAATGGCGATACTGGATTGGATCAAGGAAGATCTAATATGTGAGACTCATTCTTCTCATAAAAGTCAGAACTCAAACTATCTACATCAGATTGTCTGTAATCTGGACTGATTCAAATCGAGCCCAATTAAATAGTCCCCGTTTCCGGTTGGTAATTCTTATCAACCAGAAATATGCACTTAGTTTTACAGACTAAATCTGAAGAACCAACCGAAATAAATTAGCTTTTACAGCTGGATAAAACTAAAAGAGCTTACATTTTTTTCTATGAATGCATTCTTCTTTTGTTTAGGCTGTTGGGGGATATATATATATATATATATATATATATATATATATATATATATATATATATATATATATATATATATACTATTATATTTGTAGCAGTAACAAACGAGTGATGCTATTCAACGATGCAAGTCGACCATACACTATGCTGAATAATTTGTTGGCCCACTCTTGGTGGCAAAACATTCACAACACATATAGGACAAAATATGTACACAAAATACTAAATCGAAACACAAGATACCTATCGAATTATTCAATACAAAAAAAAGCTTTTCTCATAAAATCCTGCGAGTTGTGGTATATTTACCTTACGAATATCATCTTTCACAGCTGTAAGTTTACTACAGTTAATTTTTTGTTTCTATGAAGATTTTTAATAAATAAAATTAAAGATATCACATAGTTGATTTTGCAGTATTATTTTATTTTTGAAATATAAGACAAAAACCTAAAAATCAAGACATTGAGATTTAAGAATGGTAATAAAATATTAATTTTAAAAAAAACTTTTTTCTTAGAACTAATATAATCAAGGAAATACATAATCAATTAATACAAAATATAATTTTGTGAAAGAAACAAAAGAATTATTGCCACGGAAATAATTATTCTTGACAGAAATGTGAGATTATATTATATATATATATATATATATATATATATATATATATATATATATATATATATATATATATATATATATATATATAAACTCATGCAATTTTATTTTTAAAAATTATTTCCAAAGTAACATTAAAAGTTCTTTTTTAAAGATACTATATCATTATTAAATTTAAAAAATTGAGTATCAACATTTTTCATATTGGAATTTGAAATAGGTCTTAATCACATTTTAATTTCAATGGAGAAAAATTGTAATCATTTTATATTTAAATATCCAAGTAAGAAATTTGTTTGTACAGTCAGTTTGAATAAAATAATTAGGACACGTACTCCACATCATCAACCACTCGCAATAAAAATTAACTATAATATTTCAACTCAGCTTCAATTAGCGTATCATAGTAAAACTTAAAAAAATAAGAAATGACAAATTAAATCTATTTGTATCCAGAGACATTGGAATAAGGCACGTTTGAAGTATTAACAAAAATATGATTAAAAAAAATCACCCTGAACTTTTAACTTTTCTAAATTGTGAATTATATCTAGTTAAAGTGACTTATTGAATACTTAGGATATTATTGTATCCCATACATTATTGCATAGATTTTCTTAATAATAATAAACACATACAATGGGGGAAATTGGTATCAAGGAAATATTTTCCTCCTCTGTTTACTTAAACTTCACTAAGACAATAAGATAATTTCACAGGATAGTGGTCAAATACCACAAGAAGGGCCATTTTTATATAATCATTTCTAGCATAAGGTAGTAACAATAAAAGTTATTAGCATACTGTGCACTTAAGCAGGAATCTACAGGGTTTGTCCAAAACAATGGAAAACCCATACAAAAAGAAATATTTCGATATGACATATGTGGTGCCTCCTTGGAAATTAAAATCAGTTGAATTTTTCTTGAAATGGACAGTCACAAACTCCGTAAACAGTACGTGGGATGTCGTACTATTCCAGATGCAGAGACTTCAACTCCCGAAGACGAAGGAAAATCATTCTTCTGAAACAGATTATAGGGTGCCAATGATGTTTAAATCCAGGGATTGAGATAGAACAATGAAACAGATTCCTCATTTTCTAGAAAAAAGTTTGACTGCGATGATTTAGAGTATTATCGTCTTGGTAAGTAATTCAATGACGGTAACAAAGTCTGTTGCGTAGAATGCAGTTGACTGAAACAGATTATGAATGGAATCAATATACAGTCAATTCAATTCGAAGAACGATTAGTTATATTAAGCATACTCCAAACAAAGAGACGCGGCGAGGCTCATTATCAACCATTCTCATTATTCACTCTTGGAAGGAGACAGTCTGGATTGTTGACTTCTGCGGAGGTTCATCAACTGTCATGTCCTGAGGTATACGAAGAAACTGGAGTCGTCGGGAAATAATACTTGTTTCCTTTAATCCACAGTCCAGGTTTCTGGTCTTTGTACAAGTGCATTTGCCGTTTCCTATTTATATCTACCACAAGGAACTTCGCAATCACAGCTCTGCCTTAAATATTTTGTCTAAGCAATCCCCTTCGAGTTGAAAGGATTGATACTGGGTTCAATAGATATTCAATCGGCTCAGCAGTAACTTTTGCCACAGTGATCTTCCTTCTGGAGGCCACAATCTTTCTTTATATCCGCCTGTGGGTTCGGTTTTCCTTTCAGTCCTGTCTCCCAGATGTTGTTTAGCCATGATCATTGTATACTGTAATGACCTTCGAAATAGTACCTATTGGTACATGCAATAGCTGAGCCACTGTACTTACCGAAGCACCGATCAAACGAGTTCCCAATATCCTTCCTTTTTAGAAATCTTATGTCTCATTTTAGTTTCCCCCGAAAATAAATTAAGCAAATGTACATTATTCACATACATCTTTAAGACTATAAGCAAATTGTAGGTCAAAATCAGGTAGTTACGTATTTAATTTAGTCAAGGAAGTCACAGCTTCAAGTGAGGCTTTTCCATTATTTTTATACGATCCCTGTATGTGAAATACTTGAATTGTATTATATAAAAATGGTTACATTTTATGGACAACAGTTTGATGTTACTTTTATAAAATTCACTTTTTATATATGTATATCATTCGGAGGGATTTAAAATTTAGTGCAGCGATATTATGACAAAATGAAAGAACTTTCCTGCAATTCCCACAAGATACAATTATTTTTAATATTAATTTTTAAATAATTTAAAGTATTAGAGAATTTTTTCTGCTGATACTAAATTTCATTTTACTTCTGTTGAAAAATATTATTGTTTATAATTGTTATTAAATATATTCATTCTCCTTCTCTTTCATGCATACACAAATGCTGTGATTTTGTTACACATTTAATACATTAGAAGATGTCCACCTAAGTGCATACTATTTATTTAGACTCGGGATTGATTAATTTTTTATAATTCGAAATGAGACATTTTTATTCAAAACCACTTATAAAAATTCCAATACTGTTCTACGTTGTTTCAAAAATTTGTGAAGTTCTCGCTATATATAGGTTATATTGATACTCATTTATTTCCTCTACGTTTAGATTTAAACACTGTTTCATCATCGAGAGGGAAAATATATTTAATTGAAAAGAAATTTTTATATTTAAGTACAATTTATTTCTACAAAATGGTCCAATGTACACTATTACTCTAAAATAAATAACGTAAAATAAACAATTTTTTTTTAAAAAAAACATAAAGTGGTTGTTTCTTTCGTTATATTTGAGATTCATGACGTCAGATAACGTTTCATCCACGTTACATCGTATTTAGACGGCGTTGTAAATCCGACTTGTCGACGAATTTGCAGCATAACCTTCAAATCGCTTTCTTCAAGCCGCAGCAAACATGGCGAAGTTTGCCATCGAATGTCGGAGAACAGTATCTAAGTTCATTTTATTAATAAAACGATTTCTTATTTAAAGAACAAAACATCGGTTTGAAGAAGCCGTTTTTCATTGGTTCAAGCCATTAACACATGATCAATAGAACAGCGGAAAAAGCAAAATAAAAGACATGACAAAGCATCCACTTTATAGTTAGTTTAAATCGACAAGGACGATTTAAATTTCTTAAAAACGTCATTAATTAATTGAATTTTAAATTTTTATTAATTTAGAATTTTGTTAATTTCTGCTGCATTTGTAAACAATCTTTTTTGAATCTTAAAACTGTTGCCTTCTTCTTCTTCTTCTTAGAATTGGGTTTGTATGTCATTGGGCACCTCTGCTTTTATCAGCATTTTGTACCATTAACTCCAAACCCAATGTTTCCTAGTTCCAGTTGCTCGGGTCACCCACTTTATTAATAAAGTCCGATAACCCTTTAATGGAGTCTAGGTGTAACTCTCTAGTATGGATGATGCCTAAAGAGGTTAATCTAGGGAGGGCAAGAGCCTCGCATTCATAAATGATATGCTCTGCCGTTTCCTCTTGCGTATGACATTTCCAGCAGATAGGGTCTTGCTGAAATAGTCCCATCTGGTCAGAGAGTCAGTCATACAAGGGATAGCTTCCTGACTTTCACCAGAAGATGGTTTGGAGGTCATTTCTACCTCAAGTGAAGGATTCATTACTGCCCCTTTACAAGACAGCCTCTGAGTTCACTTGTTTTTTTCCGCAAGGTCAACTTCAGAGGCATCACCTGTAGATGCAGAAAGGATTGTTATTTCTTGTGTCTTTTCAGCCACAAGATAACAATTTATAAGCTCAGGTAATATAAGTCCACCCAGCATTGCCTGAGATACTGGGAAAGGCAAATTACTCTAGAAGTTTGCCAGGCAACTAGAGGCTCCGTTAAGACACCAATACCGCGGTGCCAATTAGCCCTAGGCACGGAACGCATAACACCAGGGTTTACGGGAGCTGGTTCGCGGCCTCTGATTCTATATTCAAGGCTATCCTGTCATTCCTACAGGACGTTCGGTGATCCACCGCCTACCGACGCGCCTGGTAGCTGCTCAGGCCCCAGGAAACTGTTGCCTTGCTTACGCCAACATTAAAAAATTTCTTTTAATTAAAACTGCGGAAATAATAAAAAGCCGATTTGTATATAGTGAGCTTGAAAAATTTATTGATGTTTTTAAATTATTATTATTATTATTTTCAAATCAAATATTTTTTATTTATTATTATTTTCCAAAATATTTTACTTTAAAATAGAAAATCTTTTCCAAATGTCTTCATATGTAATTTTTCAAAGAAATAAATCCCTTGTATGAGGATGGTACCTATAGAAGCTTATTAATATTTGAAGTCAAGGCATATGTTCGTTAAAAATCTTATTTGAGTATTACATTATGAGGAATCTTTTTTAATTTAGGATAAAACAACTTCTTAAACGA
This sequence comes from Latrodectus hesperus, assembly GCA_037975125.1. Classification (NCBI taxonomy): domain Eukaryota; kingdom Metazoa; phylum Arthropoda; class Arachnida; order Araneae; family Theridiidae; genus Latrodectus; species Latrodectus hesperus. The sequence continues at coordinate 29,263,572 of CM075852.1, forward strand.
ATGCTTCACCAGTACATTTAACATTGAGGAAGGTCAATGCTGATGAAAGAAATCATTCATTTTACTTTGCGACATGATTTTCTTTCCTTTCTTTCGATTTTTATTTATTGGTGCTTCAACGTCAAATTCAAATTCTGATAAAATCTTTTCGAAAATGATAGGTTTGATACTTTCTTTTATGATTAAAAACAAATTTTTCTTCATTTCTTTTCCACTGTATCATTTATTCAATGCATTTAACTTACATCCATGTATATCTACGATTAGATTCTAGAAAATAAACAGTAAGGGGGAAAAAGAATAAGTTTCCGATATTTTCCTTCTTAATTCAATACAATAGTCATCCCACTCAAGTTTCGTTAGTTCGCTTAATACATCGAAAAACATTTACAATATACATATTTTATTAATAAAACTTTTATAATAGCGAAAAATACACCACTTAGATCAATTCTTCATTGTGTATGTGTATATATTTTAAATCAGATTTTTATACGAAAATATGAACAAAAATATATTTACATGCCCTATTCTACGAATGGATGCATACAAATATACATAAATATACGCATTTTTCATAGCCGCCCATTTATGCGCACAGGCATTGTAGTCATATGCACACATTTTTTTTTTCAATTCTAATATTTCTTGTGTATAATAATATTTAACTCTATAGAAGATTATACACAAGCTTTATATAATTATTTGAAGTAATATTTTTTTAAGGTCAGTACAAAGGTTAGAAAATATAATAAAATCCTATTGCTCTCGGAAAAATGAAAACTTTCAACAGAATGGATTAAATATTTCTAGGACTGATAACAGATGATTCTGCAAAAGTCGTAATATTATAAGAGAGACCAAGTTTACTATCGTCTTGTGTACAGTGACAATCTATACATGCATACAATATAGATGGAAAAAAGTTACGCTAAAAATTGTATCCTGCTACAGGAATAGTCTTTTTTGATACTATAAACAGAAGTCGGGCAAATTCTATTGTGATAAAAAAATCAGTGAAGGCATACGTTCCACCAACAGAGAAGATTTTTCCAAAAAATAATATAGCCAATTATAAAATAACAATATGCTTATTAAAAATCCAAAATTAAAAAAACAATTTTAATCATATATTATAATGAAAGAATAGAAGATTAAGACCCCATGTGTCACATAATACCTAAATGATGCGATTAAGAAAGAAAATTTTCAAATATTACTTCATACTCATAATTGAGATTTAAAATTAAATTCCTTTTTTCTCTCTAAAAAATATAATTATATCAAGGTTTAATTTTAAAAAATAACGACTCTAATACAGATATACATTTTTTATACATCATATTTTAATTTCACTAATTTTCTTTATAATATCATTGATTTTTATAAAAAGAAAAATAAGTATTTAAATATGCCTAATTACACTGTTTGGGCAGTAATTGCTGCTACATAGATAAATACTTTTCTCAATTTATAATCAAATGCCTCCGATTATTTTTCTAATACAGTAATTTTAATTAAAAACAATGGTATAGTTCTGAATGGTATGGTATAGAAGATAATTCACAATTAATGGCCAAAATAAATTAGACCATGAAATATTATTAAATATTGTTATTGAAATATTATACTAAAAAAAAAATAGGTTACAATGCATATTAAAGTGTTATTTACTTCTAGGTAGATCATTTAAGATCTCAATGAAGAAGATTTTAAGTACTTGAGTTTGTCATTCCGCAGTCACTTATTGGACATGAGAAATATACGATCATGATCTGCTTAACTTACTCTAACCACCTTTAAAAAATACGACGGACCTTTGGTTAAGTCGGGATTGGAACTCACCGCCTGTGGTATAAAGTGGATTCGGAACTATTACAATATTTCACCATGAAAGTATACGTAAAAAAATGAGCTGTTGGGCTTAAGGCCAACAACTCATTGTATAAAAACTACAACCAGATACCATATGATAGCCTGCAAGTCTTGATAAAATTAAATTTTAAAAGGGAAATTTGTTTGTCTGATATTCAACGGTCATATTTTGCGCAAGAGGGCTAATTAGATCAGGTTCTTCACTTTAAAGTGGATTACGAATCACTACAAACGTTCAAGCCCAAAGTGGGATTCGTACCCACGAACTGTTGAATCGAAGTAAAGAGCGCTAACCATTTGGCTATCATTTAATAGGGAAAAGAAAATTATAGTTGTCTATAAAATTTCATGACATAAAATGTGACATCACAATCAGCTAGCAAACTTTGTAAAGTGAGTATGAGATTAATTCAATGATTACGACATTCGAAAATTGAAAATTAGTTACAAAAAATCCATTTATTATAATAAAATTATAATGTACTTAAAACACTCAATACATCAACAATTGAAGACGAGTGAACATAAAAATCAAATTTCAAAAACTAAATCATTTTTCGTAAGATTTTCCAAAAACTGAAAAGTTTCATTCAATTTAAAATTAAATATTTCCAAAAATGAAGTTTAATTTTATCGTCACGAAAGACAGAAATTTTTCATTGTTTATGAAAAAGGCCTTTTCTTAAATTTCTCTTAAGCAATTGATCAGGAAGGAAATAATGAAAACAATTTACAGGAAAAGTAAATTTTTATTGTCTAACTTGTAAGTTCTTTTTAATCAGAGAAGAAGAATTTGGAATTATAGTATTGATGAGCACGAGAGTTGCAGTCACACTGTAGAATTAAACCGAAAGGACACGGCGCAAGGGAAAAGTGTGCAACACCGAATACGTTCACAATAGTATTTTTCTTTTTTTTTTTTTATTTACACGCAGCACAAATCGCAGGCCCATAACCCGTGATAACAAAAGCACAATTGTGTGAGAGAAATATTAAAAAGAAGGTGGATGAGAGAGAGGTGGAAAAAAAATTGAGAATCCAATAAAAAGGTATCACCATAGCAACCGTTACAGCTAAACAGAAAAAGGCAATTACACAGGAAAGGACAATTTGCATAAAAACATAATTTGCCAGTATATATACACACCAAGCTTTCCGGTGCTACCTGTGGCACTCTTTCACTCCTTTTCTATAATTACCGCTCACAGTCTTTAACTCCACGTTGTTAAAGCTCCCCTCAAGAGGAGTGTTATTGAAATTTTTATAAGCTTAATCGAATCTCAAGTCCCCAGACGAAATGGCTTATTGACTGAAGTCTGACCATTTCGTGAAAAGACAAGGCATCGGAGTACAGATATTGCGAAAAAAAATTTCTAGAGTTTTTTTTTTTCCAACGGCGGGTACCTGAGGGTTGAACCCTATGCCACAACAAGGCCAAAAACTGTTACTCATTTGTCGTTACCCAGCGGGCACCTGTGAACCAAGTCACGGAGGCGAGTAGCGTTACCCGAGTCATACCACCACAAACCCGTTTATAGGACGGGCCACATTCATACAACATCACAGAAGAAAGGACAGAGAAACAAAGAGAACAGAGAATGAAAGAGACATCCATGCCCGAACCGGGATTCGAACCCAGGACCCACAGCTCAGGAGTCAAGAGCGCCAACCACCCAGCCATCGGTCGGCAAAAATCCTAGGGTAAAAAATGTCAGATTTCTTTCATTAATCTCTCTAAAACATAACAAGAATTCTACTATATAAAAGGGTAGATTAAAAAATGGCCACTTAACAGTAGCCAAAATATGTATGTACGTGTCTGAGAATGTTAGTTAAAATGATTATTAAAATAACAAATAATAAACTTTTAGAAAAGTACAGAAGAAATCCAAATATCCGAGTTCCGTTTACCCGAATCGCTGATTATTCCTCAGAATTGATATCATAATTTTAGAAAAATAAATTTGATTAAACAGAAGAAATAGGTAAAAAATAAACATTTAAAAGGTGAGAGATGGGAGGAAAAGATGAGAATGACGTGTCCATATGATGAATTTAGAAATGTTCTTTTGAAAATTCCTGGATGATCAGAAGTTAGAGCAGAAGATATAAGAGAATGGATTATGAATCAGACCCTGTATTTCAAATTGCAAATGATGGCTAACTAACTGAAAATGTCGAAGAAGAAGAGGACCTTCATGTCCAAGTTGAAGCAGTCGACGGGACCATCAACTAGTGAAGCATTTTCCAGCATTGTAACTATTTTGAAGTGGATGGAGCGCGTCAGCCTAAGACATGCAAATTCTCACTGTCAATTGGATGCACGATAGGCTGCCCGAAAACGGATGAAGGCAGCGAAACAGCTTACTCTGGTGTTCAGGAAGTTATGACTTTTCATTTACAGCACTATACATACTATATTAATGTACAGCAATTGTAAGTTCTTTAATATGTAAAAGCGTGTCGCTTTTTCATATTAAATTCTTTTTCTTTAAAAACATACTTTTTCCCCCCATTTCAAACATACAATAATTAATTAAAATGCATTTTTTTCCTTCGATCAAATTTATTATCAATTAACCAAATTTTTGATTATCCGAATGGGTCGAGACCCATTTGATTCGGATAATATGAGTTCCACTGTAATAAGAATTAATGACAGCAAAAGCATTCAGTAAATATGAGCATGGCTGTCAACTCGGCAATTTTTTTTTTAAATTTTATTTTATTTTTTGGGAAACGGAGAAGACATGGGATGGAGTTTCCTAACTTTTTATTCCTCAGACGAAATGTGGGACGATTTTGTATTAAGTTACAGTAAGATTTGTTAATGTGACATTATGGTATACATATATGTATTATAAGTTAGAAATGACATAAAATTAAAAACTATTCAAATGGTAGAGAAACATAAAAAAAATTTCAGAAATTAATAGATAAATGGGTTTAAAAAATACAAATGCAAAGCTAGATTTTGTTTGTTGTTCTACGGTTAATCTTGGCATACAAAGACTATACATTCGACTTGAAACAGCTTACAGTTGATTATAGGAAATATCTATGTGACTGATATGATAATAGAATTCAGAAACTGTTTATCTGAAGGCCAAATCGCTTATTTATTTAGCTATCATTTTGGCAACAAATGAGAGACCTAAATTCAGGTCTCACTAGTTTTAATTATAAGATTCGACTTATTTTACACTAAATATAGAAGATGAGATTTTAATCTAAATATACTAGATAAGACTTTGTTATTTTGTGTTCAAAATACTTTTATGTTTTATTAATACTCTATTATTAATATACAAATTATGTTTTATTTATAATGGAACAATAAGGAAACTTCAAGTGCCTAGAAAATTTCTGACTAACTATTGAAACTGATTATTTTAATACCCTCATATACAAACGTTAATTTGAGCATAAAAAATTAAACATATAAAAATTTAACAATTTATAAACGTACATATTGAATTAAAATACATTTTTATATGATATTATTCTCAAAGAATACTTTACTAATATATTTCAGTTAATATTTCTTAGATGCTCTCAATTCGGCTAAAATTTATTTTAGGGTAACACTGGGCAAAAATTGGCGATTTTTTTTTATCGCAAAACGTGTTTAAAAAACAAAATGGTGACGAAAACATTATGCAATGATACAAATTTTTTATAATTACACAAGTATTACACTTTTGAACGTAAAAAATAAGATGTTTTAAATGAAAAGAAGAGTTTATCACCATAATCATCATCATGCACTCAGGCGCCAAATTGGCGAGAAACCAAGGGTCACCTCTCAATTCAAAAACAAGTGAAATGATACAAAAATAATTTTAAAGTTAAAATTATCCCTTCAAAATTAACCTCACAAGCTTTCTGAACAGCTCACAGGTATCAAAACTAGTCGAATTTATGAAATATCGAAATTTTTTCAAACATGAATAACAATTTTAATGAACTATGAATTTATGAACAATTTTATGAATTATTTGAAAAACGTTTTTAAAACGACTTCTCTTCTGAACTGGCGATTGTACTAAAGAACTCATTTTAACCCGAAGTGTACGATAGCGATTTTCAAAATGTGTGATAACGCTTTGGGATGTAACAAACTGAGGTGCAACTATAATAATAATGCAATAGTTGAAAATAAAGGGCTGAAAATGGGAATGACAAGAAAAAAAATCGGTAGACGTTAACTACAGGGTACGGCTTGATGTTTTGGCGACATTTTTTGATTCCAAGATGGGGGATCAAGATGTGACAAATAAGATGGATGCTAAAATACCAGGGTTACCAGAAATAAAATTTTATTGCCAAACCAAAGGGCACCCTATTCTACAACAAACACAAAAAAGCATACATATTTTACTTCTTATGGCAAATATACGAAACATGGAAATATATATTACAGATATAATTTACAGCATAATTTAGGGTTCCTAAAGAACATTTGATAAGTAACAAACAAATGAATACAAAATTGCTAAGTTCGTAATCTCCGTTTAGTAAAAAAAATTACATACACATTTAAATATTGGTTTTAAAAAATCACATACAATACTTATTAAATTTATACATGATTAGGTTTATTTTTTCCTGATTAATTCCTATGCCAATTGCTGTAACAAAATTATTTCAAATGAGCATTTCAAAAGAAAACATTTGTCGATCACTTTTGTGCAGGGGCTACTGACATTCAGAGCTTAATCTATACCATTATAAGCACCTACGGCAGAGTTGTGAGTCGATGTCACCAAAATATGATCTTTGAGAATCATAAAAATTCCTAAAAAACATTTCAATCTATAATCTTCTATGCATTGCATGCCAACAAAATTTTTACTTTTATCCAAAAATAGAAATTAATAAAGTTAAAGGAACCTATTAAGGATAAACCGACGTCACGTCTACTAAAAACTTAGAAAGTAATTTTGTTAACTTAAATATTAACACAGCAGGACAGTTTTGTTAGGTTTATGGATGGGGGGGTGGGAGGACTTAGAAGCACTCCACATAATAAATTTGAATACTCTTACTCGACTTTCTAATAATGTCTTCGCGTGTTTCGTTATTTTTTAACACTTGCCTCTACACACTTTAAATGCAGAAAAAGTCATGCACTCGAGGGTCGTGTTATCGAGCTGTTGCAGTCATGTACTGCACTAAAAGCGGAATGACTTCGGAAACATAAAATTTAATCGTTTCAGCAAGGAGGACAAAGGACGATATCTACAGCAAAAATGCAATTTTCATTTTAAAATGTGAAATCATTAGGATCACTTTAACGAAAGAAATATCGATAAGAGATATTCTAACAAAAAATCCTAAAGTGACGTCATAGATGAAAATATACGAGAAAGGGTTTCAATAAAGACAAAACAGGATAATTCATTTATCACCAGAGACAACCACGCGTCATTTTTGATAACCGATAGTAAAATGAAGACAATAAACGAAAAAATAAATTCAAACTTAAAAATTAGGCTGCAATTCATAAATTAAAAATACAGTATATAATTGTGAGAGATTCATCTATTCAATTCTAACATGAATTTTGCCCTTAGAAATATTAATATAACGGCAACATACAAAAATGTATTTTGAAAAAAATAAAATAACGGCATTCAGATGCAATTATTAAACGCAACATACATAGTTTAATAAAAATAGAAAATTTATCTTCATTCGATTTCAACCGCTAGTAATACACGCATTCTCACTATAAATAGGACAAAATCTCTTTCAGAAATTAAACTTGGTAATTAATCTTTTTATATTATTTCAAAACGATTTAATTATGAAAAAATATGGAAATTTACAGGATCCTAAAAATATTTCACAACTTCATTAATTTTAAGATAAATTACTTATTAATTATTAGTCTTTAATCTGTGTAAAAATGTAACACCCTTATTCAAGTATGCACATTCATTTCATTAAATTTTTATGGAACTCCAGACGAGCACAATTTGAGACCCTATAATTCACTATCAATAGAATTTATTAAGAATTCTGAGTTTTATTTTATTAGTCATTCAACCGTCATTTTTTTACCCACTAGGCCTCATTTACCCGGACCTACTGTTTTAAGTGATTTCGAACTATTACAAACATTCAAGCCTAAGGTGGGATTCGAACTCATGAACAGTTTGACAGGAGGCAAGAGCGTTGTTCATGATCGAGTTGTTCAAATAACAAATAACAACTCGATCATGTATTGAGGAAAATATTTGATTCAGTCAAAAATGTATGCACCAATTTTCCACTCACATAAGAGAATTAACTTTACTGTTTCTAAATCGAAGTTAAATAGCAATAATTAACAAATATCAAAAGTAAAAAAAAATAAGAACCGATTTTGCGCTGAGAAATAAGAAATAATCCACTTAATTATAAATTACTGCTTGAAGGGCACCAAAAGAAAGTATAAGTTTAAAAGTATCTATAGAAAGAATTTTTCCTTAACTCTAAGCATTTTTCTATTTACCTACACTTAATATACCATAAAGAAAATTTTTCGTTGAAACTCATTCTTTTAATTTTATAAATTACAATAAAGCTGTAAATGACGATAGTCTCCAAAGTTAATTAACATACCTGATTACTAGTTTAGTCCTTCTACCGTTACTTTTGCGCACATCCATCGGCAATAACTACGATACTTGGCTTGGAATCCAATCGAACCATGATACCTATCTCTATCCTAACTTGGAATCCAATCGAACCATGATACCTATCTCTATCCTAGCTTGGAATCCAATCGAACCACGATACCTATCTCTATCCTAGATTGGAATCCAATCGAACCACGATACCCATCTCTAATCTTAGCTTGGAATCCAATCGAAAATCCACTGAAATCCAGATCAGAAAAAAAAGGGATATATTTTTTGACAAGCCAGGAGAAGTATTCACAGCAGACACCAATTAATATTCCTAATTGGGAACTCGGCTTTGAGGATGCAAGTGTATAACGATAATCTTTAAACCGGTTTGGCGCTGTTTATCGCATGGAAAAAAAATGCATCAGAATTAAGATCATAACCGTAAGAAACAACAATAAGTAAAATCAATATTCATATAAAAATAATTTAAAAAAATGTTTTGCAAAACATTTCTTTGCAATAAAAATGATCGTACGATTTAAATTACTTTTATCACAACCGCTTTAATAAAATTAAAAAGAGAACTGCATCAATCACAAATTATTTTAAGTATATAGGAAGAATAAAAATTCAAGTTTATAAATATCAAAAGAAATTTAATAATTCGTTGGTTAAGAGTGAAATCTTAAAATAAAAATTACATTTTAATTTAGTCATAAGGGGGGGGGGATAATTATTTTTGTCAGATTAAATATAAGAATACTGTTAAATATTCAGTAACTGATATCTTAATAGAGTTTTTAACATTCTCAATTCATTTAAAATATTCCCAATATTTTACAATAAATTTGAAATCACAATAATTTTTCGCAACTATTAAATGACATCAGTGTAGAAAGATTTCACAATATTTTGAGGCGAAAAAAAAAACTGTTTCCATCTATTTGAAAAACTTTAAAAGTTACCAGAAGTACAGAAAAAATATGAAAATATAGTTTAAAATGATTTCTGATTTTTTGATCAGAGGATTTGAAACCTAACATAATAACTTCTATACTTTTTTTTTAACAAAACAATTTTGAAGAACACATTTCTTTAAACGTCTAAAAATGTTTTATTTGTCCTTTTTTTTTGTAATAATCTTGTAACAAATATGACGAAGAAAAATTTAAAAACGAAACGTATTTCAATCGAAAAAAAATATTATAAGCACTCCTCTCAACGGGTAGGTGCGCGTGAAAAGAACAAAGGAACGGAAAAAAAAAACCTAAAAAGAAGTTCACGAGTAGGCGCGAACTACTTCTGCAAGAACAATACACGCTTTGTGTCTGAACAAAGCATTTCAATCATAAAAAAAGGTATAAATATAATGGGGAGGCGCATTTACCAATGAATAAATAATACTTAACATGACCTCAGGAATTGTTTTAATAATTAAATTCCCTATAGAAAGACAAGAAGAGAAAGGAATGGTTATTAATAGGTTTATAATTGGAAGCGTGATTGATTGGAGTTCGCTTACCCGAAAGTGTTTAATTATTTCCAGAAATTGAGCACCGGTGTCAGAGGAAAGATCCTTCCTGTTTGATAGTAAATACGAGCGATATCAATTCATTCAGTTAATAAATTATGAGTCGTAATAATTATCCATTCAGGCGCTTCCTAATATATTACAAGGGACTTTTTTCCCCAATCACAAACGTGGTGTAGGGATTAAGTCGTGTAGAACACAGATCATATAACAGACGAATAAAAAAAATGACATGAATTTCAATTTCACAAAAACAAGAACAATCAACCTACAATCAGTCCAATTAACAATCTATGAAAATTCCGACAGATTTCTTTAGATTTTCTTAACGAATTGTTTTAATTAATTTTTTTTAAGTTTGTGTAAAGCCACTACAGCTCATTTTTATAATATCAAAATTCTAGTTAAAAAAAATTCAAAAAGAACATTATTTATAAATGTAAAAGTGAAGATTTGCACTAAATTGAAAAAATAAATATTAAAACTGAAAAAAAATTCTTTACTTTTCAATATAATTCGAGTATGGTTTCAAAATAAAATTCTGGTGCACCTGGTCATTCTAGGGGCATTTTGTGTTCGATATCTATAATTCGATGTGGGCTGTGGTTTAAAAAGGATTCTGAACATTATCAATTCCAATTCAACACAATTTTACATAAAAAAAATTTTTAATTAATGTACTCGAATATTAATATTGAAAAGAGTTTAGCGTTTTGTTACTTAATATCTCTGATTTATCATGAGATGAAAAGGGCTTTTTTTTTTAAATCTTATGACTATTTAAACTAAGAAACAAAAATAAGTTCTCATAAACGCAAAATATATTTGCCTTCTTAAATTTTACAAAGTATTAACATTAGGAAAGAAAAAAATACGCGCAAATGTTTAAATAGAAAAAAAATCCAACTTGAAAACCATTTATTAACAAAAGGCTTATGATAGTTTCTTTGAAATGTCTCAAAATTAATTAGATAATTGTAATTATTAATAAAATTAATAATATAATTCGTCAAATTATTACTACCTTTAATAATTAAATGAAAAAGATAACCATTTTATCACATAACAAAGCTTAATTGTAGCATTTGTACTTTAATTAATAAAAACAGATTAGGAAAAAAAAAAAAGAAAGTCGAAAAAGAGAATATCATTTGCACTTGTAATACACCAGTTTCATACCAGTGCAACTAATACAAAATAAATATTTAAATATTTCGTTCGAATGATCTGGAGATACAATTTAATAACGTCGATTTAAACGACAACAAATAACATGTTATTCTTCATTATTTTAAATACATTAAGTAACACAATAGGAAAGACTTTTATTTATTTATATTTTCCTCACACTACGCTTGAATGCAAGACGCAATGGCACTGGATGCAATAAAAATATATTTTTCAGACTCGATCAGAATTATCAAATTAATAAATGAGATCAGAATTCTCTATTTCTTTATTTACATTATTATTATTTAACACAAAAAGTTAAATATATTGAATAAAAGTATATCAATATATTTCTGAAACAAAAATCATTAGCAAACTAGTTAACTAAACAGCCGGATAAGTTTGGAAGTTGAAAAAATCTTTCAGCAGAGAAACTAATAAAAGATTTTAGTTATTTTTTTTATTTTTATTTATTTTTTTGATTCAAGAAGGTATATGATCATATATATATTAACAAAAAATTAAATAAGCCGGTGAATAATAAAATTTACCACGTGAATGTGTTGTGAATTGTTCCAATCAATAGAGCAAAGAACCTTTATATTATATATATATATATATATATATATATATTATATATATATATATATATATATATATATATATATATATATATATATATATATATATATAAAAAGTTTCAAAACAATTGTCAATTTCAAAATTGATCGTAATACAACTTCAAAGCATTTTTAGGCACATTTTAGTTCTTCATTTTTTGTCATCAAGAACTAATTTCGACTTTCAACGCGACATAAAACAGGAATACTCGTCACAAATAAGTTTATTTCATTATTTTGAAAGATTACTATGAGGGCAACATATTATTTGTAAACAAAATGAGCAAAATGGAGCAATAAATTTATTCAATCGAAAAATATTCCAATTCATATCATTTACTGATGTTCAAAAATAATTGGAACTCTTATTCTCAATTAATAGTTTTGAAATATTCTTTAGAATTCTTATTTTATATATATAAAATAAATGTAAAATAAGGACTCAAGAATAATCAAGTCCACTCGATGTTAGAAAAATATTTTATTTATACTCAGCCTTTCCGTGAGTGCACACACATGCTTTGCTTCAATTTCTGCGCGAGACACCCAAATGTTTAAAGTGGGGATTGTTAGAAACATATAAACCCCGAAGGGAAAAATTACATTGAGCAATAAGCAAAAGCTATGAATATATTAATGCACCTAGACACTAATAGAAGCAAACAAATATATGAACGAGAAAAAAAATTTTAATTCAAAACTGAGAAACGCTTCACGAATTTTAAGTTCCTTCATATATTTTTATGTGAGTTTTTTTTTGATGCAATTGAGTTTCTGAAGAATAAATATTTTTACAGAACGTTTTATCGTATGCTCTGGATGTAAAGCGAGAAGTACGGTATCGTCAGTTATGATGTCAGTGTTCTTATTCCACGTTTTTTTAAACCAATCAGACTAATCAGTGAATAAGAAACATCAAAGGCGTGATAATGAACCCATCACACTTTTCAACATTAAGGGTATATTTTTAGATTAAGGACCGAGCCCGATATACATTTTGAGGTTTCACTTATTTTTTATTTCCAAACAAAAGTTGAAAAGATTTTTTTTAATTAAAAAAGAAAAGGCTGTTCTGTCATCAAAATACGTATCTAATTTTCAAAGCCTGAGCTCTGACCTTTGAGGTCCGTGCAATGGTTACAAGTCATTCATATCAAATTAAAGCCTTTTCGAATGGACGGATCGAATGCATCCATTGCAGGGCGGCCGGAGTCAGGTTCTAATTGCAGCCGCACGGGAGGGGAAGGGGGACGGCAGGAAAACATCCGCCTTTCAGCTTTCTGGAGATCTGGTGGAGTGAACGAACCCACGTGCCTTGCCGGATCGCCCACTCATAAAACAGGGTTGCTCCTGGCAACGGGAACAGCAAATCCTTCGTAATGAGCGGGAAGACTTCAAGAACCAGGAATCGCATTAGAATTGAGGGGTGAGTGAGGTTCGGGTCGGAAAAGAGGGAGAGAACTATGTACGCAGGATGGTCTCAACCAAATTTTTTAAAAAAAATAATAATAAATAAACAGTTTACAAAATCATTTTCGATATCGCCATTTACTGAAAAAGGACAAGAGCCTCTCCATTCAATAAAGCATTTTGAAAATCTCCTTTTTTTCAGAGTTCTAGGAAAATGCATTGTTTCATAGAGAAAATCCTAATAGCGTTGTCGAAAGACTGACAGAAAAGCAAAACGAAATTCCTTCTTAGTCAAACTGTGAACAGGTGTTTTATTACTATGACAGAGTATACTTTTTCGCAAGGTAAATTCTCATTCAAACTGATACTTAAAGCAGTATTCGAAATATATATACTCAATATAGCAATGATGAAATAGCGAATCAAATTAACACTTATAAAAATAATTGTTACATTTTGATCATTTAAAAAAAAGCTTCTAAACATTTATAATTTTCGAATATGTGTACGAAAAACTGAACTTCAGATTTTACTAATGTTTTCTAAACTTAATAAAGCAAAGCAAAAGTAATGAAATTTTTTAAATGAAAAGAAATATTTTCAACATAATTTTGAATACATGTGCATGATCCAAACGTATGTGTAATATCACAAAAGAGCTCCAAGCCGTAAAATTATAATGCGAAACATTGCTTTGATAACTTGGAACCACTATATTTTGGTACTATATAACCATAATATATATATTTATATATCCATAAAACTAAAGATTGGTGCTCTTACATATTTACTGGTATAATAAGGCCAAAAATCTGAATTTTTGTTTGGAATAAATGTAGATTATATAATGAAAAGTTAATTGAATCAAAAGAAAACAATTTTATTCCGGGGCACTAATCCTTCAAAACAAAAACACACTTAATACAATAGTATTATTTAAGTATGTAGTTAAATATAGTAGTAAGCGGTAGAACAGTACAATCGTGTCATGTTCGCGTTCTAAAAGATCTTCAACTTAGTGAACTTAATTAAGCAAGTGAAAATGCCACTTAAGTTATACGAAAATAATTTAGAAATAAAAATAGCGAAGAAAAGAACACGCGACAGTAAATTCATAAAATTATCCATTGATACGTAAATGCAGGGAATATAAAATATTGCTCACCTCTGACGAATAATTTATAAATATAACCAGATTTCAAAAACTTTAGATTTCACTATCAAAAGATATATAAATACGCGATACACATTCAAACATTAACTCTTGGTGTACTCAAAAACTGATATCAAGTGAATACTTTGATTTATTACATTCTAAATATGTGAAATTAACACTACACAGGAGGAATAAAAATAAAAGATATACCTTTGGTATCCAACTGTCGTGCATGTTCACTGGGCATTTAAAAGTTGTTTCAGACTACCTTGCGCTTAGAAATTTGCATAATGTGGAAGCTTCCAGGGTTCAGAGTCACCATGGAAACGCCGCCTACGCAAGGGACCTCGTCGGTAACGTGAGATGACCATCTCAAGAGATTTTCCCAGGGAGAACAACACTGATTTCTTTACCCTCGGTATGGCTTCCCGTCGAAAATTCTGGGAGAAGTTGATTCTGCTGAGTCTCAAATTTTCTGCACAACTTATTAGAAGCAGTCTTCTCACTTTTCTATGCAGCTAATCTGAGAACGAGATTTCATGAGCATTTACTCTCATTAAAATGGAATGGAAGAATTTTTATCTGTACGGAACACTAGCATTCGTGAAATTATACTTAGCAATTACTGAATACAATTATTTTCTGTACGATAATTATTTTCCGATTAATTAATGTTTTCAAATATTATCGTTTGAAAATATAAATAAAAAATGAAATACCCAAACCATTGCGAAGATACGAGATTCAAAATGAAAATACCAACAATTCATATTCTGAGATAAATTAATTTGACATTGCTCTTTTAATTATTTTTGACTTATATAGTTTTTGGTTTATTTGTCTCTCAACGGTCATTTTTTGCACACGAAGGCTAATTAGACCAGGACCAATGGATTAAAGTGAATTCCGAACAATTGCGAATATCCAAACCGCGAAGATGGGATTCGAACTCAAGTACGGTTACAGCGAAAGCAAGAGCGTTTGTGACATGGATACAATGTGGCGTTATATATTCTACGAACATTTATTGGATATTGCACTTTCTCAAGCATTTAAAAAACAACTGAGCCTTTAATCTCTTTCATTTTCAGTATAATCGAAGCATAAGATTGCCAAAATTTTGCCCACTTGTTTTCGTTTAAATAACATAATTCCAATCGTCTAATAAATATAGTTAGTTCTATTTGGAAAACTAAATTTCATTTCTAACTTTTTTTTTCAGATTAATCTGTTTCTAAAAACACCAGAATAAAATAGTTAATTTTTATCAAAAATTATTTTTAAATGCTGTGGAACGTTTAAGCTTATTTATTTTATTTTCATTACATTTAACATTAGTGATTTATAAAGTTAGATTCGATTCGTTGTAGTTTATGATTCATACTACATCAAATTTGATTAAATTTCTTTAAAATTTTCACACTAAAGCCAAAAATAATTCCTTGAAAACTAAATATCAGCATAGAATAGAAATTAGTTCAATAATAATATGGAACTATCAACATAGCATCTATTGATTACGTACTAATAAAATCTATTCCTTGCAAAACAAATTTAGTAAAAAAATTTAAAAAGATACATAAATGAAAATTTTATTAGCAAATGATGCATTAGAGCAAATTATTATAGACTTGCATACTAAACCATTAAAACTTGAAAGACGATCAAGCAAACTCAATTTTGCAGTATGTGGGTGGATTTACTAAATAAACGCGGGTGCTTCAGGCCTTTTTTTTTCTTTACTAAAAAGAACAGAAGTGGGATTTATCATATTCTAAAATTTCTGAGTTTACAAGTTAAATGCATCACTTTACTACCTTTACATTAAAATAAAGTAAACAAACATAGAAAATATAAATAATAATTAATACAATAATAATCTTTAATAGAAAATATAAAACTTTAAATTTGAAAGATGTTTCTAAATTTTTCCCTCACTAATTAACAGAACAAACAATCTGCTAAAATTTAAAAATCCGTAGATAATTCAATATTTTCAGGAAAGATGCATTATTTGTTCCATTAAAATTTATCTAATGGAATAATATTCTATAATAAACACAAAAATCAATAAATAGTCGAGTTAAATTTTAAGGAATGAATAATGAAAATATATACAATTTTAACACAACCTATTGATAAAATACTTATATATATGTATACATAATAATTCCGAAGAAGAAACAAAAATCTATGAAAATTACATTCTGCGCTGTTTCCTTTAACGCAAATATTTCGAATGAAAAAAGTTTTATTTATTTTAATAACTAATAAATCTGAGTTAATTTTTTATTTGAAATAATTAATAAAAGTTTTATTTTTATTCAAGTTTTATTATATGAGTTACACATTTTTTCAAAAAATACTTCCTTTAAAATCTAATTTAATGTTTTTAATATATGTAGTCCTGAAAAACAATACTCATCCAGTAGTTTTTAATATATAATTTATTAATCATATTATATTAATTAATAAATATTAATTGTAGAATGTCGCATTCATGCAACGGAATATTATTTCAACATTTTTTTCCAATGGGTGGTTTCATATGATATACTGTCTGTTCACATTTCTGATATTTTTTAGTTTTAGAATGTAAAAACTGCTAAAACAAAATAATATTATATGAAATTTTTCACTTTTTCAAACTCTTGTATTAACCAGTTATCTTAGTAAAACTAAAAGATAAAAAAAAAAATAATAATAAATAGGATCATATGGACACCTATATAGCTACACATTTTGTCTGGAATCTTATGAATTAATTATTACAGCTTTACTTTAGTCTTTAATTTAATAGAATTTTTCCATTTTTACCTTAAATAAAACGTCCTTTTTTCCCCTTAACCGAATACAAAGATCTTAAAAATCATCGGATTCAAATATCTTCCAGAATTCGAATCACGAACAGTAAGTCTTCTGATACTTAAATTGAAAAACCTTTCAAAATCCGAAACAGAGAATTTTGTATAATGCAGTTTATTTTTAAAAACAATATTTTATGTAGTGATGTATATATAAAATGGTATTGTGTAAAATGATAAAGGTTCAAGAAAATGAATAATGCAGAGTTATAACAGTAAATAATTTTTATGTTAATTAATCATTTTTAATAATTTTTATTCGAGTTATAACAGTAAATAATTTTTATGTGTTAAACTATTACATTAATTACTTTTGCTCATAAATAATAAAATTAGTAATAAATAATAAAAATTAAACAAATTCAAATTTGTATGTGTCTAACATTATATAATTTTAAACATAAAAAAATAAGGAAATAAATATTTAAGTTCTTTTAAAATAAGTATCAATTTTCGATAGTTATTATAAAAACAAGTTTCTAACTTAAAAAGCCAATTCTCGTCTAAATATGAAATATATATATGGCATTTAACCCCACCATTTAATAAAAAATTAATTGTAATAGTTTGTTATTTTAACTATTATGATTATTAAATAATTAAAATAATGTTATAAAAATAATAAAGAATTATACAAGGCATAGTGACTAACAATTTGAGTTTCTTAAAAAAAGAAGAAACACAGAACAACTAATTTCCTCTAAGATTAACATAAAGCACAACAGATACCTAATAAGGTGGCACAAAAAAAGACAATAGTAACTTATTCAAAGTCTTTTTTTAAAATTAATTAATATCAATTTATTGAAAGACATTATTACTGAGTTACTTTTAACACCCTCCTTTCGACTTATTTTAAAAAGCCACCTTAACTCTGTAAAGGTAACAAAAAAGCAAGATAAATACGAAAATAGAATGGAAATGCGGTGATAATGACAAAGAACTGTATTTGTAGTATCAGGTGTATGTGAATTTCATGACAGAAATTTCCGAAATACTCGTTTACACAGCTTCGAAATTGGATTCGAAATAAGTGAAATCTATAATCATCTTCAATAAATGTTAATACAAGATTCCTGTTAGCATGTAGCAAAATGATTTTCAAATTAAATTTAAATTAATATATTTTTAATTGAGATCAGATGAACCAGTATAACTGAAATAAGCTTCTATTGTGTTCATAATCTTTAATAAACTAATGTGGGTCATATTGTTTCCGTTCATATATTAGATGGCCTAGACCAGTGTCTCCCAGTTTCTCGCCGATTTGGCGCCATTATTGAAAGTGATGTTGGTTTATTTCTGGTTGATCTATTGTGTTTCTTCAAACATACAGAAAAATATAGGAGTAAAAAAATTGCTTATTTTCGCCAAAGAGAGAACCTTATATTTTCCCCCATACATTGTTTTTTTCGACTGTATAATACGTATAGATAAGTAATTGCAGACGTGATGTTAATAGATACTCTGGATTGTAATAATTGGTTAACGGAATAAGTAACACTAAGCACTTCGTAATTTTGAATCACGGTTGAATAACGAAATTGATATCTGGACTGGCACTTGTAGCAAGCAAACCAATGAGGAGAATAAAAATAAAGAACATTTAAAATACAACCAGATAGTCATGTACAGTTTTGTGAAACAGAAGCTTCCGACAAGATAGATAATAATAAGATCAATTCTTTGTCAAGTAGAGATTCCGTATTCTAATACTTAAAAAGCCAAAAGTTTTAAGATTTGAGTGTTTTGGCAAACAAAAAGGAAGAAAAACGAAGACATAAAATATATTGATTTATATAGCTAAAACGACATACACTGATAAAAAAAAATGCCTTTTTAGTAGCGGTACACTATTGGGAAAGTTCTTGTGACCAAGAAGATGCGGATTCACTCCTGGCCAAATCAAAAAATGTAAAGGATCAGTAGAGCTTCAATGGCTCAGTAGCTTTACTCCGTGTCCTGTTAAGTGAAGCATCAATTGCCGCGGGCAGTGATTGAGAGGGTGACCACATTTCCCTCACTGGGCTGCTGGACTTTCGTAGGTTGGAGATATGTCCAGATTAATCTGTGACGTCCAAAATCCTTTCGTTGGTGCGGCATGGGTGTAGAGAGAAAAGTGCTAGCTCGTCACCGGATTGAGACACTTGGTGATGGGCGAGTATTCCAAACCCGTTAACCTTAAATTTACAGTGCGAGGCTCACCTGCATCTACAAATTTTATTAAAAAATTCCATTCCAGCCTTCATTTACAAAAATTATTAATCTGTTGGAACCCGCAATAATCTGGTAGGGAAAATGATCTCGCTCTAGTTTGAACGATATTGAGTTTGGTATTTGACCCAGCTGAGACGGTTGGGCTGACAGTCTAAATACGTTAAGTATAAATAGAATTTAATCTCAACCTATTTATGTTGTATAATATGATATAAAAGATTAGATGAAAATGTGGTTGCCGAAATATATATATACACTTACCGCCGAAAGTATGCGTACAAGCCATTAATGCTTAGTGTTAACGTAGCAATTCGTAAATGAATTATAAATTTTTCTTATTAGATAGAATTTTAGATACCTCAAATAAAACGCATCTTAATAGTAATTAGTAACAACCATCTGAGAGGCAACAATATAAAATAAAAAATGAACAAAAATTAAGAAAGAGAAATCACATGCAACAGAAGTGAGCGTACACTTACAAAAATGTTGAAATTAATCCTAGTTTTCAGAAATATTAATACTTGGTTGGATAGCCTTTTCTTTTTAAAACTTCTCTCAATCTATTTGGCATCGATTGAATAAGTTTTGACATCTTTTCTGAGATTATTTTTTCCCATTCTTCTTTCATAACAGATTTTAGCATTTCTTTGGATGTTATGTGATGTTCTCTGATTCTCCGCGCGCGTTCAAGTAAATCCCACAATTGTTCAATGGAATTTAGGTCTGGTGACTGGGGAGGTGTATGAAGTTGGTTTGGCATATGATACAGAAGCCATAACTGCACAATGTCTGACGTATGCTTTGGGTCATTGTCCTGCGAGAAGAAATGATCTTCATTCAATCTAAGTTTCCGGGTACTTAGTTTAAGGTTTCTTTTTAATATGTTCAAGTAATCATTTTTACTCATGGTCGATTCAATAAACGCCAGGTTACCAACCCCACTGTTTCTAATACACTCTCAAACCATAACGCCTCTTCCTTTGTGTCTGACAGTCGGAAGAAAGTTTTCTTTCTTGAGTTCTGTACCAAGTTTCTCCCAGACATATTTCCTTTCTTTTGCTCCAAAAATGCAAAATTTGCTTTCATCTGAAAAAATTACTTTGTTCCAGAAATCCCGAGTCTTATCCAAATGTTATTTTGCAAACGCAATTTTTTTTCCTTTGTTCACTGGAGAAATATGGTTTCTTTCTTGCAATCCTAGCATGAAAATCTTGTTTTTTCAATAGTCTTCGAATTGTAGTCAAACTAACATTTTCCTGAAATCTCACAGCAATACTTTGTCCTATTTTTGATGTTTGCAATCGAGGATCGAATTACAAAGCGGATCTCTCGAAACGTCAGTGCAACTGGAAAGCCAGTTATCAGTTTTGATATCAAAACGCCAGTAGATTTATAGTTGTTAATAACTTTTTAGATAGAGGAATGTCTCCTATTAACTGTCTCAGGGATTGCTCTTTGTGATTTCCCAGATTTCCAAAGATTTACAATAACTTTTCTTTCATCAACACTTATCTCTCTCTTCTTTTACCTGCCATGTTTCTTGAAAAAAGTTCTACAGCAAAAATCGAACATCAGACTTGAGAAGAGCTCAAACTTACTTCGAAGCCATATTTTGAGAAAATAAACGCACAAAAAATGATCGCGGTAAATGCTATTTTTTAAGTATACGTTGATTTTCGGCGAGGCTTCTGAATGTCATTTGGCGAGTATTCTTAAATTTTGGGACAAGTTGGCTTATTTGTTTTCTTTGTTGAAGTATACAAATTTAATGAATCAATGGCAGGTGTATTGCTTTTTTAACACATGAAATAAATGGATATTTTAGTTGAATAAAGAAGAATGTTCTCCGTACGCAGACTTACGGCGGAAAGTGTATATTGCCACTTCATCATATTTCAGGATTAAGAGACGGTGGCTGTCTGGTGACTTTGGTCGACTAAAATATGTCGCTGGGAATGCATCAAACTACAAGCCTAACTTTCGCTGAAATAAGACATAAATATATAATTGGAATTTATTTGCCCAAAAATTTCGAAATTTAATTTACAAAACAATTAAATACATTAAAATGGCTCATTGGTTTTTCTAATGGCAGGCACTAGGTGACTAACCGTAAACCGTAACAAGACCGAAAACTGCTGCTCAATTATCGTCCACTTGTGAATCAAGTCACGGAGGAGAATCGCATTACCCACGCCACACCACCATAAACCCGTTTATAGGGTGTGCCACATTCATACATCATGTCAGAAGAAAGGACAAAGAAAAAAGTAACATCCATACCCGAACCGGGATTCGAATCTGGATCAATAAAGAGTCAGAAACGTAACCACTCAGGCATTGTGGTCGGCTAAATCAATCTCAATTATATATTTATTTCACACTTTTATTTATTAAAATATAAAACAAAATAGAATCGTATATCAAGATACTTTTTTTAAAACGAAATTTCCCTTTTAGTTTATCGCAAATAAATGTTTTTAAGTTACCATCTTTGTGTATTAAGAATTTCCAAGTTTCCCAAAGTGGCTATAAAAATAATAAAGAAATTTAATTATCTTTAAAAAATGCACTTTTTAAATGACTTACAGAGCCGTTTTGTGAGTGAAATTACACATCTGTTTTGCGAGTGTAGCTGTAGAATTCTTGAAAATAAATTTCTTTGATTCCTGATACCCAAGACAAAAAAATAAAGTAAAGAGCATTATTTTAAGTATGTTAAATTTGCTGACATGCCATAAATAATTTTATGATCGATCATTTATAATATTATCATAAAATTACAAAATTTAAACAGTTCTGATTGTAAATGGTGCTTTAATGAATCAAAACTGCTTTAAAATGAAATGGCATAAATTAATTTTTAGACAATTACGTAAAAACAACTTCAAATACAGTTCAAGTGTAGAAAAAAGCAATTATATTTTCTTTTATCGAAAAACTATATTTGAAGAGCAATAGAAAGGGGATGGTTTAAGAATTACACTGCACAGTAACATGTCCTTGTAATAAAAAGCCATGATTCTGAGCACTGAGTTAATGACCCCTAAAATAATAAAAAGGAACTCTAAAATAAAACATAAATAAATAAAAAGACATTGACCTGGCTCCATGCATACACCGGACGAGGAGTGAGGATTTTGCCTCCACAATCATATTCATTATACACACATCCGCACCTCCAAAACAAACTCGTACTTCGTTCGAATGACCTAAAAATGGGCCCAAGCAGCCTACTATAAAATTAAAAAAAAGCACACCGCAGCTTATAAACTGATTTTTCTTCCTGCAGTTAATAAATCGGCCTGGTGTAGGCGACGATTGGATTATGAAGGAAATTTAAAGCTTAACAGGCTGTAAAATCTTTATGAAATATTTGTTTTTCCATAATATATACTGCGATATTTTTTCTATTAATGCTTAAAAATAAGTTCTGATTATAATGGGTGATCGGTTTTAGAATAGTTCGGACGGCGAACTGAAACTGATTTCATTTTGAGAACCCTCCTTCATTCATTCGTTGAAGAAATGAGAGAATGTCATAGCATTGGTCTTAGAATGTCAACCAAACCAAGATGATATCAGTAAGGTTAGGGATCTTAACAACAATGCTATTAATTACTTCCAGAAAGTTTTCAAAACGATAGAAAAACAATCGACGATGGACATGTTCTTTAATGCTCCATAAACAAAAAATGAAAAGGGCTGATTAATACGAAAGAGACTATGCGTATGTATTTTTTAATAAACTTACTAAGAAATTATGCACCCTTTTTTTAATTTCATTTTTAGGGTCTCTAGAGAGAATCGATTTCACAAAAACATCTATGGTTAAATCGATGATCGGTGAACGAACAATTCGGATAGCAAACATAGCCTTGTAACGGATAATGTTCGTTGACCGATCATCCACTGTATAAATATAAATAAGCCATGCCTTATATACAATTAAACATAAAATGACATTAAATTACATGTAAGACAAATTATATTCGAACACAGATTGATCATTCCATCCATTAACTTAATACTTTTATAGTAATGTATCAAAAATAAAATGATAATGCAACTTTGCTATCTTTTAAATGAAAAAAAATTTTTTTAATGTTTAATTTCATTTAGAATTCAAGAACAAATTAACATGCGTTTTAATTTTTCTCATAAATAAAATACAACGTATGAATTAACTTTGAAGTGAAAAATGATTTTTAGCACTGCCACAAATCTGCATTGTAACAAGGCTACCTTTATTTTTGAGTTTGAGATACAAAATAAATGTTTTATCTGAAATTTTCTTTCTAATTAAGTTATGACAAATAATCGACATTATGATGAGGAAGTATTAAAAATATGAAAATTTTATTTTTTAAAATAATTTGAAACACAATTCAAACTCATTATTTGTGACACTACCTTATAGAAGAGCTGATTTTTCTATTCTTGTCCTTATGAAAGTTTCATGTAGAGTAACTGTAAAATCTGAAAACACAATATATATAACATTTTTTATCCATTTTTATGACAAACTAATCGCAATGATTGTACTGTAAAGTGGGCCTAAAAATAAAAATGGATAAATCGACGGTAATCAATGTTTAAATTTCATATTCATTGGATCATATTTTGTTAGGCAAATTATATATAAGATTAGGTTTCTCGTTGATAACACTTTTTGGATATCAAATTTTAAATACATAACTGCAACAAAGTTAAGTACATGAAGTGCAGAGCATTTAATAAAAGGAAGTGTAGTGAAGAAGACGAATAAATATTTAAAAATCCATTTTATTAACGATTTGAAAAACTTACTTATTTAACACGGACGTTTCAATCCTTAACATACTTTTTTAGTTAGTCCTTTAAGATAAACCTTCAAAATAGCATTAACTTACAATAATAAAAATTGGCGAAAAAAATCAATAAAATTCTTCCAGATGACATCACAATTTACACTGATAGCAGCGAAATGGATATATGAGCAGACAGTGGAATTTATTTCAAAACACCTCGAGAAAAATACTGTATGAAACAACGTAAGCCAGATTTCTGTTCAATGTTTCGAGGTGAACTAGCTCCAATCAACATGGGACTAGAATCATAGGCGATAGCAACTACGAATATAACCTCTGACAGCAGTAGCTCCATACAACACCTACAAAACTGGGACCCACATTGGAGATAAAACCAGTTTATCCTACGAAAAGTAAGCTCATCTCGCACCAGCACAAAGTACATTTTCAATGGATTCCATCCCATACAATATCCACGGAAATGAATAAGGCCGACACTCCTGCAAGGGAGGGGGACTACATCATCCTGTCCCTTCGACCTCAGAATGATTTTTTTTCCTTGAGGCAAAAGACCTTAAGTAGAAAAAAATGGTTAATAGCTCCACCTCACAAATGGTATGAAAGTAAAAGACCAGGACTTTCCCTATCTCTTGTTTGTGACAAGCATGCGTCTGTTCTGACTTGGCAGTCGGCATTAAAAAAGTCTAGCATATTCTGAGGGTGGAAAAAGGTTTCTTTTGCCCTAAATGGCAACAGTCATCACCTCAGCACATCTTGGACTGGCCTAGATGATAGTCCATTTTTAGTCGATTTGTTGTATCGTACTCAATAAGTCAAGAGTTTCATCGGATCTCTTTTGATTCCGTGGGGGGATTGGAAACAATAAAAGGTTTTTGTTGTTACATATGACACTTGGACAAGCCAAGCTCGCTGTACCGAGCGAATTTAAGGCAGCAGGGTGAGTCTTTCGTTTAACCAGAGCACCACGAAGGTGAAAGTACCACTTCTTCTAAGCTGCTCTGATAAATGGCGCCACCAGAGGATCCGCTCCCACAACTTTGACATTGATCTGAAGAGGGAGGAAATTATAATAAACGTATTTGTAAAATATATATATTAATTTCAAATATAGTCTTCAAAAAGAGAAATGTTTACTTTTCAGTAATTTCCCAGTATACTCCAAAAAGTCTTAAAAAAAAAACATAAATCCGCAAAGGAAAACCAAGAACAATCGATTATTTATAACTTAATATAATTTTGCATGGAATTCTTGAAATAACATATTACCTTGATCAAACCCTACAGATAAACAACTTCACAAGAATAATAGTATTCCTCCAAAAAAAAAACTAACAGTATAGATTAGTTGATTCACAGTTACAGTTAAAGACATTTTTTATATGACTTATCCACGTTATGTATTCAAGATTGTATAAACAATAATTTTAATGCTATGTGAACTTTTTTCACGTTATAGGGTTGGTTTGTCGTTTTGCGGTCATTTTTTGCACATGCAGTTAAATTGGAACATGACCTAAGATTCAGTGTAGATTTCAAACCATAACATACATTTATACCTAAAATAGAACTGTTGAAGGCCAAAGTGCGAACCATTCATTTTCCATCTCTGCTTTGCAACATCGAAAGGCATGAGCATATTTGAACTACCAATAATATAACCATGTGGTACATACATCCCACCTTATTAAAAAGTCGCATTCATTTTAAAAACATTTACTTATTACTTTATTCGAAAAGAACAGATAAGCAAATATTGCGGTTTCGATCTTGCAGTTTCTGAGGCTTCTATTTGTCGAGTTTCTTAACATATCGAAAGGTGCAGAGAAATACTTGAAGAATGTGTACATTCATTTTCCATTAATTTGAGTGATTTAAAGAATTTACCTTCAAGTTTGATCAAATGTAAATAAATAAATAAATAAATAATATTTCATAAAGTTTACATTTGATCTGATATGGTAACATTTCTTAACTCAATCGAATCATTGGAAAAAGAATGATTGTAGTAAACTCCTTTTTATAAAATCTCGAATCACTGGAGCGAAATTTTGCAATTTAATTTTGTATTAGCCTTAACTGATGACTTCAAGAAAAACTCTTACTTTGGTATAACCTGTTTCTGTCATGTGATAAAAAAATATAATAAAAACTTACCAAAACATTATGCTTACTGCTACGGCTATCAGAGATACCGCCTATCAAACCACCGCCATTTCATTTTTGTACATCCTAATATTTGTTGATAACATTAAAAGAAACTCTTCTATCGAAAAAATTTCTTTTCAACACAAGTTTCACGGATGAAATTGAAATGGTTGGTATGCAGCTGTTTTAACTGACAAATATCTATGGTTCAATGTTCAACGGCTAGGCCGACCGATGCGGAGAGGTTAGCCTCCTTCGAAGCAATTAGGATCCGAGTTCGAATCCAGGATCGAGCATGGATGTTCCTTTCTCTTTCTGTATTTGTCTTTCTTTATCCCTTCACTTTCTGGATGAAGACGGCGCACCCACTGGGTGCTCCACAGTAAAAGATGCCATCGCCCATTATATAGCGCTGGTATATCTTAAGCGCACCCGGGCATTAGGAAAAAAAGTTCAAAGGCTAAAGCGCAGAATTCTACTTTTCATTCATTTCTAATTATTCCATTTGATATAGAATTCATCAGACAGGAAAATGTTTTCTAAAAGATGAATAAAGAATGTGTACTTTTTACAACAAAAATTAAAGTTATGGCTTCTTAAAATAGTGTGAATCTAACGTCATTAGTCTTTTCGTAATTATTAACTACATTTATTTTAAATATTGATTTCCTTTGAAATATATATTCAATAGAAAAGCTGCCTGAATTTGGTGAATTTTGACCTTTATCTTCATAGATATTTCTTAAATTGTTTTTTATCTGTGAAATTTATTTTCCAGGCCAATCAATAGGTTGCATCTACTCTCATTTTTATACTCCGAATTGATCTGATCTTCCGGACAATGTTTTATTTAATAAAATTCCTGATCTATAAAATTAATAAAAATACTCTAAAAGATGCTCGTTTAGAGAATTTTGCGGCACAGATTCCGTATAATCCAAGATGCCAAATTCTGAATTTGGTGATTTTTTGGCGGATTCTCTAACGTATCTGGCAACCTAGTTTTTATTACGTCATAGATATGGAGACCTATAAAAATTATGCAGAAAATTCTATTTAGGTTGGTTTTGGTTGGTTGGTTTGTTTGTCGCTCAACGGTCATTTTTTGCACACGAGGGCTAATTACTACGGTTTAAAGTGGATTCCGAACCACAACAAACATCCATGCCCAAGGTGGAATTCGAACCCACGAACTGTTGAACCGAAGACAAGAACGCTAACCATTCGGCTACCAGCTCGGCAATACTATTTAGGCAACCTTACGCTATCGTGCACGTCACAATATGTCATCTTTGCAACATTTTTTCATCTCCAAATAAATTCATAATTTGAAATCCTGAATTATAACGGTACCTGTGCTGAATTTTTTTTTTTTTTTTTAAATTAAGCATTTCATTCACTCCAGTAAAAGTAAAAAAAAATAATTGCTTTTACCAATCCAATGTGAAAAGAGTATTATTCATTTATCATGCCGGTACTATAATGCAATTTAGCACGTAATTATTACTTAAAAAGCGAAGCGCAGCATCCATCTTTATTTATCGAGGAACTCTCTTTTAACGGCGCAGATACAATCTAATCAGTGCTGAAACAGGAGTCCTCGAAGACATCGCAAATTAGGCTTTTACGACTGCTTCCAGCATTTCCTGAGCGGCCATCAGCGGTTGAAAGCTGCCTTCAGTGGTGCATGCATTAACTCTTGCCATAATCAGCGGGAATGGTTGCGAAACACGTAACAAGACATAGGGAAACACGACTTTTAAAAGTAATTTTATAGAGTCATGGATTATTCTTTCATTTGAGCGGTTGCGGTAAATCAAGGATAAATCAATTACAGTACAATAGCGAATCAATATTATTGTTAGAAATGATTCAATGCAAGAGCACTATTCCAACTAATTTGAAAGACTTTTTTTATAAAGATTCACAAATTATAAGATTTCATAACTCAGATAGAACAGCTCTTTGTAAATCCTCTAATTGTTTTTACATACAATATCAATTTTGCATTTTGTAGTAATAAATTTTAATATGAAACGATTCGCATCATCAAATATTAGTTTTAAGCAGATTGACTAAAATAGTGACGTCACCGAATGAAACAAACGATTTAGAATAATTCTTATTCTTTGTGTACAATATATTGCAATAAAGAACCAATATATTAAGTGGAATTAATAATCATAATTTTCGAATAAATTTAAAACAATGAATCCATTAATCTAAATGTAAATCAAAAAAAAAGATTAATATTCAATTTTTTTAAACACTTTTTGCTCTAAATTGGTATACTCAATGATAACAAGCAGATAAGAATTATTTTTTATTCACGAACAGAAGTATTTATGAATGTCAATCCTATTATATCAAAATCAGAAGTATTTATGAATTTCAGTGTAAAAACAAGTCACCGGTTATGCACGATAAAAGTTGAAAAGCGGCAAGTATTTATTTTTAAGAGAAAAGTTATAATTTAGTAAAGATAATTGGGAAATTTTATCACAAATAAAAATTTATTATTGCCAATCAAAATCAAATGTTTCTGATGCACACGAAATCGTAGAATTTCTATCTATCTATCAATACACCCACAGTTTGTACTTTATATTCATGTAACACATTTAAGATTATTAAAAGCTATAAAATCCTTTAATAAAAGAAACTGTTGAATAGTTACACAATTCTGCAATATCTAATATGAATTTTAAATAACTATTTAACGAACTATGATTAAAAGGAATAAATTTGAGTAGAATGTTATGTTTAAGACTTTAAAAATAATAGAAGATTTTAATTAAGAAAGGGCATTTATATTTTAATCTTCCAAATAAATGTTTTATATCATATTATTTTTATAAACACTTGCCAGAAAAAATCAGCGGACAAACGCACGGTAAACATTCTACAGAGAATAAAAATACATTATAGTGTCAACATCAATTCAATTTTTATATAATGCTTTCCTTTAACAATTCCTTAAATACCAGTAACAATTTCAGAAAGAATAACACACAATGTTTCACAATAGTAATAATAATAATTAAAAATTACATAAAGAGCAGTCAGAAAAGTTTGCGTACAGATGAGAAAAAGGCCTTTAAAAATAGCTTCCAAGGGTTGTCAATTAAATATCTGGTTATAAAACCTTTTTGTTTAAGAACCTCTTCCAATCGTTTAAGAATACAGTAAATTAGTTTGGCAGTTTCTACAGATGAAATATTATTCCATTCCATCATAACTACTGTTTTTAGCATATCTTTCGATTTTATGTTATGTTGCTGAATGTTGCATTCCAATAAATCCCATAAAAATTCGATGTTGTTTAAGTCTGGTGATTGTAGGGGAGTAAGCAACTGATATTTGAAATTGTATAACTCTGCAAAGCTTTTTTTGTGGACAGTGTTTGTTAGATCATTGTCTTGATCAAACTAAGTCATCGCCAAGGTTCAAATCTTGTGCACTCTGTTTCAAATTTTCTTGTAGTATATTTAGATATCTCATATGATCAAATCTTCAATCTATAAAAGTTAATCGATCAGCTCCACATGCTGCCATACACCCCCAAATCATTACGCCACCTCCACCGTGTTTAACTCTTGACACACACAAAATTTTGCTTCTCAAAAGCCGTACCACCTTGTTTCCTCCACATCAGTTTACGCACTTTGATGCGAAAGATGCAAAACTTGCTTTAACCAGATATTACTTTTTCAAAAAAACACAGGTTTATTAACATACTTACTGGCAAAATTTAAACGTTTTTGCTTATTGACACTTTAAATACATGGCTTTCTACGAGCTGCACGGCTGTGATAGCCAGATTTTTTAGAATTTTTCGTATAGTATCTTCAAGAAGAGATTTTTTAACCTTTCTCTAACATCAAGTGCTATTTAAGATACAGTAATCTTTGGCTTTAAAGGTAAAGATTTTATAGGATGCATATATTTACCCGTAAAGTCAGCTTAGATGGTTGGTTACTCCGCGGCTTTAAGGTAACAGATTTCGATGGCTTGTAATTATTGATTACCCTTTGGATAGAAGAATGCGTTCTTCCAACTGTCTTTCCAATTGCTCGAAGAATTTTACTTTCATTCCTTTGTTTTAAGATGATTTTCTTTTCGACCGAAACAATCTCTTTTCCTTTAGAATCCATTTTAAATCTACTTGTTTGCAAATTCTAATGTATCATATTAACAAAACAATGTTTTTCATTTTATTTGTTGCATTGCCACCAGAGTTAAAATGAATAGGTAGTAAAAAATAAATGCAAACAATATTTCATTTCATACGTACAAGCTCACAGAGGCCTAAAAAATTAAAATTAATTTCCAAATATCTTTGTAATTTGTACCTGTACGTAAACTTTTTTTGATAACTTTTTGCGTCATTTTAATTATTATTATTACTTTTAAACAATGTGTGTTATCTTTCTGAAATTGTTACTGATATTTCAGGAATTGTTAAAGAAAAGCTTTATATAAAAATATGTAATTAATATTGACACAATAATACACATTTATTCTCTGTAGTATGTTTACTGAGCGTTTGTACGCACACATTTTCTGACAAGTGTGTGTGTATGCATGTATGTATACATATGTTTATGTGTGTGTGTGTATAAAGGAAGACCGGTGGCTTAGTGGTCGCTCCACAGGTCCGAGGTTCGAACTTTGGGCTGGGTAAGGTCGACTCCGCCTTTCATCCCTTTAGTAGGACGATAAACCAAGTGTGAGAAAGTAAACCACTTCAGTGAGTACCAAGCACGCTTGGGAACTAAGCACTGGCAGTTTCGCGTTAGACTGATCACCTAATTGAGACATATGCTTTGTACCCCAGTGCTTCTCAGTCAGGAAAACAACGATAGGCACTGTCGGCCTTAGACCACATGGGCTGTCGGGCCAGAGTTTATATATGTATATATATATATATATATATAGTCACAAATTCTTTCCGATAGTGGGCAGCAACCAATTAACTATGACGGGTAAAAAATTCTCGAATATAGCTTGCCACGTGTGGTCACGCAATATCCTCTTGGAATATGGCTGACGACAAGCGTTGGAAGCATAAGAGCACTACCCTAAGAAATGTAGCGATTCCTGTTCAGTGTATCGGCAATCCAAACCACAGGGATACGGAAGTGAAATCAATACCACCCACAGTGGGTGCAGGACCAGTGTAGGGATGTATAAGGCTACAGTTCCAAGTCTTACCACGATGTCTCTAGACTCTAATCCGATTATTGTGATATTACAAGTAAAATCGGGATTAGATAGTAAATTCAATGGTGCTCTATCTCGTTTCCATGTCCACCGTCATCGCACAATTGGCAACGCATATACCAGTGGTACAAAAGAAAACGAAATAATAAGTGGCGTGCGGACATCCCACTCAGCTGCAAACGACAAGACATTGCTCGCGATGTGGCTGAGATTCATCGCTGCAATGGAAACAATATGCCTGTCATCATGTGCAACAAGGTGGGTGATTACATGCCTGCATCAGTTGCTTGAGTTCGTCTAACATGATCACCGATTTCTCAGAGGGATAAATTGCAACGCCTATAGGCTACTATTCTTCCTCGATCGAATTCAGAAACTTTCTTAGAAAGACGGTCCATGTCTTCCACAAGGCATAGCTAAACAGCTTACGAAAAAGAAAAATATAAAAAAACGATTATATTTTAAATCGGTAATCTCTTCCAGCTTAATATATAGCTACCAAATGACACTACTGTCGCTTGTGATGCACCGGAAATACATTTTAATTTCAACCTTATTTGCATGTTTTCTTGAGGGTATTGTATTTCAGGTGGCCAACAGTGTATAAGTATATTTACACTACATTATAACCATTCACTTAATTATTGTGATTATTACATTATTATCACTATATTATTAATTACTTGAATTAAATTTTTAACTGATTATATTAACTTTTCATCGTTACATAAAGCATGTATCTAAATTAAGCGAGACCAGTTAAAAAATTTTGAATATAATCAACAAAGAATGATTTTTAAAAAATTACTTTATGTGGTATCACACTATATAATTCTTTTTTTCTGTTATTTTGTTCTTACCTGAAAAAAATAAACGAAGATAGTATAGGTTATTTTATATATTTTAATAAAAAATATTAATATTTTTAATAAAAAATAATTTAAATTGAAATAATTTGATTTCTTCTAATCCAGAAATTTAAGTGATGTATCATCAAAATTTTTACTTCATTCACATCGAACGATATTTTCAAGCAAAATATCATTTTTCAAGATTTACATCAAAAATTTCAAAATATATATAGATAATCTTGTGTCCTGAGATACACTTGGGAAAAAATAAAATTTTATATATTAGTTCACCTTTTGTGCCTTACATGCAATTTAAAATAAAATAGGGCACAAAAAGTAAAAATTCAATTTTTAAGTGACCAAACACTCTCGTCTTTAAGATACATATTTCATCCACACTACAAGATTCAGCAGCTTTAAATATTGTAAATAAAAATTATTTTTTAAAAATTTAGTAAATTTAATCTAATTAATGTATATATAAATTAACTGCACTAATTTCAGAACTTCCAACTACTTTGATTACTGATTAAAAAAAATCTTTTAAATCGAAGTACACGTGTACCGGAATTTCTCTCATCAGAGAACAGCAGACTCAAACACGTGACAAAAGATGAAGTTTACAGAACTATAATATTTCAATTAAAAAATCATTTTATAAATGAATGAAAAACTGGTTTTTCCGATTATCATTTTTATTTTAATTCATATATTTATTTTAATTAATTCAACTTTATTTTTCATACAAGATATTTTAATCCTTAAAAATGAATAATTTCAATTCAATAAAATCGGATAGCTTACTTATAGGTACACTTTCCGCCGAAAGTCTGCATACAGAGAACATTCTTCTTTATTAAAGCAAAAATATTCACTAATTTCATATGTTAAAAAAAGCAATACACCTCCAATTGATTCACTAAACTTATATATTTCAACTAACAAATAAACCAACTTGTCCCAAAATTTAAGAATATTCACCAAATGACATTCAAAAGCCTCACCAAAAATCAGCGTACACTTAAAAAAAATAGTATTTACCACGATCATTTTTTGTACGTTTATTTTCTCAAAGTATGATTCTAGAAGTAAGTTTGAACTCTTTTCAAGTTTGATGTTAGATTTTCACCGTAGAACTCTTCAAGAAATATGGCAGGTAAAAGATCAGAGAGATAAGTGCTGATGAAAGAAAAATTATAGTAAATGTTTGGAAATCTGGGAAATTACTCAGAGATATGATACAGTTAATAGGAAACATTCTTCGATCCAAAAAGTTATTAACAACTATAAATCAACGGACGTTTTGATATCAAAACCGATAACTGGACTTCCAGTTGCACTGAGGTTTCGAGAGATTCGCTTTTTATTTCGGACAGTAAAAAAAGATCTTCGACTGTCAACATCAAAAATAGTAGTGTTACTGAGAGATTTCAGAAAAATGATAGTTTCACTACAATTCAGAGTATTGAAAAAACAAGATTTTCATGCTAGGGTTGCAAGGAAGAAACCATACATTTCCCCAGTGAACAGACCAAAAAGAATTGCGTTTGCAAAGAACATTAGGATAAGACTCGGGATTTCTGGAACAAAGTGATTTTTTCAGATGACAGCAAATTTTGCATTTTTGGAGCAAAAGAAAGGAAATATGTCTGGGAGAAACCTGGTACAGAACTCAAGAAAACTTTCTTCCGACTGTCAGACATGGTGGAAAAGGCGTTATGGTTTGGGGGTGTATTAGGAACAGTGGGGTTGGTGGCCTGACGTTTATTGAATCAACCATGAATAAAATTTTGGAATATGTAGCAGTTTAATGTGTTTTTGACCATTGTTCTCTTAAACTCTTTCTTTTTATTTTTTTGAAGATATATTTCGTTGAAAAAAAAATCGTCAATTTTTGAACAGTTAAAATGTTTAAGGGGAAACCTTTAAGTGTATTCAAAAAGGCCAAAGTTGGGGATGTAAAAATATGGGGAAAAGTGTTAGAAATTACAAAGCACCTACACACTGTTTCTAACTTCTTAAAAAATTTAAAGAATCAGAGAAAAACAAAGATCGGCATACCAAAAAATTTACACTACCTAATCAAAGAAAAATCTTCAAAGAACTTAAAAAAACACGTAGAAGCATTGGAAAAGCACAAGACCTATCTGGAATCACACTTATAATCACAAAAACATTTTACAACTACATAAAAAGATCGCATACGTTCAAGTTTAAAAAAAGAAAGCACCATCTTAAATGGAACGAAAGGCACAATGAGTACAGGCTACAATGGGTCAAAGAACACATGTCTTGCAACTCCAAATGGACTTATTATTTTTTCTGATGAAAAAAAAACTCTATTTAGATGGCTCAGACAGTTGTCAATATTATTGGCATTGTCTGGGTACACAAGAAATTTTTTCTACCAGACAGGCAGGAGGAGGCAGTTTAATGGTTTGGATATTTGTTGGCTACGTTGGAAAGACCAATCTAGTGTTTCTGGATGAAAGACAGAAACATACTTAACACATTCAAATTTTAAATTCAGATCTTCCCTATGGGCACTGAGATAGGTAGAGAAAATTGGACATTCTCAGCAAAATAGAGCATCAATTCACAAGGCCAATGCCGTTAAAAATTGGTTTGAAACAAATAATGTTCGAATTTTGCCTAGCTTGCTACAAGTACAGACCTTAATATCGTTAAAAATATATGATCAGTAACTGTTCGGCGTGTTTACGCCAGAGGCAAGCAATATTGAATCTTAGATCAAACTTCAAGTTTTGATCAAACTCAAAGTTTTGAATTGTATTTCGGACACAATTTTTGTGAAACCAAAATTCAAGACTTACACAGTGAGTGTAAAAAGTATTCGTACAGTACGACAATTGATTTAAAGGAGATCCGTTCATAAAAATTATAAATATAAATTTCGTTTTAATTAATTAGAAATATATAATGGAACATATTTTCACTAGCTTCCTGTGTAATTTACAAAAAAATAATTTTATACATGAATAAATATTTACAAAACTGAAACACTCCAACATCTTGTGGTGTAAAAAGTATTCGTACATCAGGCATATATTGGCCACCACAATCATAATATTACAGCTAATACCTTTAGCTCGAATAACT
This sequence comes from Latrodectus hesperus, assembly GCA_037975125.1. Lineage (NCBI taxonomy): Eukaryota > Metazoa > Arthropoda > Arachnida > Araneae > Theridiidae > Latrodectus > Latrodectus hesperus. The sequence goes on from CM075852.1 coordinate 29,299,185, forward strand.
GCCTTGGGTGTCCTTTGGCATCGATTCCACCAATTTTGCTGTTATTGAGCTAGGTATGGCGTCTCATTCTTGATTAAGAGCTGATTCTAAATCATTTTTATTAGAAATATGTCTGGATCTAATATTTTTATCAAGAACGTCCCATAAATTCTCAATGGGGTCGAGGTCCGGCGATTGAGGAGGAAGTTTCATGAACTTTGGGGTATTATATAGTATCCAGAGCCTTGTGTTTAGGGCTGTGTGCTTGGAGTCGTTATCATGCATGAAAACGTAATCACCATTCAAGCCCATTTTTTTGCACTAGGTCTTAAATTATTGTTTAAAATGTCAATATAAAGTTGATGATTCATAATGCTTTTAATAAAGACTGATTTGTCCACCCCAGAACCACTCATACACCCTCCAACAAGCAGACTTCCACAACCATGTTTCACTGTTGGCATTAAATTCATAGGATGCATTTCTGTATTGCGCTTTCTCCATACCATTCGTCTCTCGTCCATTCAAATATGTTGTATTTACTTTCGTCTGTAAAGACAATCTTTTTCCAGAAATCTGGACTTTCATAACGTATTGCTTGGCGAAAGACAATCGCAGCTTCCGATTCTTCTCACTAACAAAGAATTTTCGTCTTGCAACACGGCCATGGAAACCTTCATTTCTGCATGTATTTCGAACAGTACTTACGGAGACTGCTGTTCCCATGTTCTTCAGTTCTGATGTTAATGTAGGTGCTCTTATTTTGGAATCCTTCTTTAATGAACGTACCAGGAACCGTCTGTCAGATGATGTCAATAGATATGGTTGCCCAGTACGAGAACTGTTTTGAGCCGTTACAGTGGCAGCAAACTTTTTTATGATTGACTGCACAGTTGAACGGGATCTACCAACCAAGTCAGAAAACTTGTTGTACGATTTACCATTTTTACGGAGCTTTAAAATAAGTTCTCTTTCGGAAATACTTGTCACTTTACTTCTACGACCCATTACAGAATTTCTGGTTTCTCACTACATTAAAATTTCCACTAAAGAAACTTTTAAGTAACTTGCAAGATAACGTCAATTAACTACATATTAATGATTAAACCAATCACAAAATACAACAAAAAAAAATTTGCATTTCTTTTAGTGTACGAATACTTTTTACACCACAAGATGTTGGATTGTTACAGTTTTATAAATATTTATTCATGTATAAAATTATTTTTCTGTAAATTTCACATCAAACTAGTGAAAATATGTTCTATTATGTATTTATTATTAATTAAAATGGAATTTATGTTTATAATTTTTATGAATGGATCGTTTTTTTAAATCAATTGTCGTACTGTACGAATACTTTTTACACTCACTGTATGAAGCAAATAGAGTCTTTGAAGTAGTTAAAGCAAATGACAGAAGAATTCCTTATTTACAAGACTTATTTTCATTATTTAGAACTGTCTTATTTTTTTCACATGTGAATGAGATTAATTTTTAATTATAATAAGTAAATAGTTTTCTATTTCACGTTACAGGTATAGTTATCTGATTGTAAATAAATTTTTTAAAAGTGCTGAAATTATTTTGTAAAAATTCAAAGTTCTTCTCTAACTTGAAAAAAAAATTTTTTTTATTTAAATGGACTGTTGGGATTTCTGAAAAAACTTTTTCATTACCATATCAGAACAAAAATTATTTAATTTATTTTCATGAAAAAAATAGCTGTTTCCTAAAAAATTCCTTTAGTTCTTTTACATACTTCTAAACAAACTGTAATCACTGAGTTTTTCTTACTTATAAATGATTTTCTTCTAGCAACTTGTGTTTTGTATAAACAAGGATTTAACGTACATCTCAGAGTATTTGAGAAAAATTTTATATTAAATCTTAAATAGAATTTTTTTCATCTAAATAGAACCACTTAATAAATTTGGTACAGCAAAATTTTCCCTTTGTTAGCGAAACATCTTTACTAATATGGAATAGAAAAATACTTGGCCATCCTTTCCTTGAATTATTTTTAACAAATTTAGTCTTTTCATGCTTTAAAATACACAGCTGATAAAATAATTTTCAAATTTTAGCCAATTTTAAGAATAAGAGTTTCACTCTTTTACGATATTCAATAATTAAACCTTTCTCTTTATCTTTAGATTCATTAAAGAAATGTCAAGTTTTAATATTTTCAACTCTCAATCGAAGGTAAAAGCCTTTTAAAACAGGTTTGCTTTTCGTTTAACGAACATTTTTTTGCACTGAGGACTAGAGTTTAAGTGTGTGTGTGTGAATTCCGAATAACTACTAGCATCCATACCCAAGGTGGGATTTTAACCCATAAACTATTGAACCGAAGACTAGACCATTCGATTTTCGGAACATAGGAATGAAGCTTGAAAGATAACTCATAACGTTTTCAACATCCGATTGTTTTATATACACATAGACATATTTGGCAATGAGCAAGCTGATAACTTGACCAAGAAAGCCCAAAACTCATCTAATCTTTGCAATAGATTAACCTCTACCGATGTTGATACTATAGCCAGACAGAAACTCATACCAAACTAGATAAGAACTTTATTTCAGTGCTTAACTACAACCGTGTAATTTCAACTACACATTTGCCAGACTTCATACTAAACACTATAAATGAGTGAAAATATACTCGGGTGGCTAAAAAAGCTATAATACTTGTCCTCACTGGCATCCAACTCTGACCAAATCAGATCTTTAATTGTTCCGCTATATTAGCTAAACTCTACAATATAGACTTAAATCCTACAGATCACCAACTGTTTTACCCATCAAAAACCTTGAACATAACCCAAGCAATTTTGAGCTTCTTCAGTTCAATCTAATTTTAATTCCAATGCATGTCATAGACAAGACAGCAACAAGTTATCTAATCTTGAATTCTTGAACTGAAACTTATAAAAATATTTTAAAGTTTTTAATTGTGCTTATTACATAAAAGTACTTAATATAAATGTTTTAAATAGGTAGTCTTTAAAGTTTATATTACAAATAAGCCAATATTTTCCAAACATACTAATACACTGCAGAGCACGAATAGGAAATATAACAAACCGATTCAATGAAAATCTTACGAACCAATAGCCAACAAAATAATTTCATCTTATATTGCATGAAAAAGGAAAATATATACTAAAATACAGCTGTTCTTGCTGTCTTTCTCATTTAAACGTCACAAAAAGTAATCGTTTGATCAAATACAAAAATAAAGATAACTTAATTTTCCATATTTTTTACATACAACTTTTAATGCCCAACAGATGATTCTTAATATCAGTAGCTTAAAGAAGACTTAAAGTAACACGCACCATGACACAACATTTGACGCAAAAGCACTTTTTATTTTACTATAATTAGGATAAATTACAGACGAGAAGGAACTTAAGCTCATTTTCTTGGAGAGGTCACCAGGGCAAAGCGCAATACACCTTTTCCAGACTTCAGCATGAATGAGTCTTCCATTTCGTTATTTTAAATGTTGGTAGCAGCTAAAGATATTTCTCAATGCTGAATTTTTCCCCCATAATTTGTTTAATGTAAGAAAATGAATACATGAATAATAAAGAGTAAAATTAAAACCAATGATTTTCTTGGAATACATTTCAGTCCAGATGATCCTTCCTTTTCAACTGCGACTTAAATACACGGTGCAATAAAAATTACGAAAAAAACACATTAAACAAATTCATATTCCCAATTATAAGAACAAACATTCAAGAATTATTAAAATTTAATTTTCTATAAAAAATAAGATATAGAAACCTTACAGAATTTTTGTAGAGAAATTCTGATGTTAGAATGAGTATATCGATAAGAAATTTAAGCCTAATTGCAACATTTTTCACTTATTAAATTGCGCGAGTCTCCTTTCTCACCTCTCTCTCTCTCATTTAATTATAAATTTAAACTCTGCTAATTAAATCAGAGACATTTTTATGCTAAGAGTTATTTTGGCAGACGTATGTATTTTGAGACAGAATCCCTTACACGTATGAAATCTAAAATTTATTTCACGCAGAAAATACTATCAAGAGATTTAAAAAATTCATTATTATTAAAATTCTTATAATTACATCGTGTTTCAATTATACCATGATTGCATAAATATTTTGGTCCAACAAGACGAAGAAAATATCCTGAAAATGATTCCCAAAACACTAAATTCTGTAAAGTATTTGTTGTTGTTGCTTATCCTCCATGTCTGACGGAGTCAGACTAGATCCACGAGTTCGTTGACTGTAAGGAAGTCGAAGACTAAAAGAGGATTGCTAAAGAGATCCTCCCTAGAGAGACCCATGCAATCCAAAAGATCCTCAGGAGAAGCCTGATGATTTTGGCACTTGGTGCAGGTGACGAAAGTTTTCCTGCCCTCGTTGAAAGTGAGGCACTTAATATGACCGCTAGCAAGTCTTGAGAGAACAGTCCGGGTACGTCTGTCACACGGGAGGTCAAGGGACAAACCCGGATTTGATCCCTTGTACCAATTATGGGTGAGTATTTGAGTTTATTTAATTCAAAAATTTTAAATATAATTAATGGGCTCACAAAAACGGATTAAATAAATTCCAGTGATATTTAATAATCCGCGATTAGCAATTATGTAACTCCAGAACTAATTGTTTACACTTCAAGGATGCATTATTTTCAATTTCTTAGTATAAAATGCATAGCATTTTTATTTTGAAATAGATTTTATATAATTTTCATTAATATAAGATCTATAACAAAACAGGAATAATATTTTTTATTAAAAAGTATACTGTGAAGGTCAACGCGAACAAGATCGTGACGCCCCAGCTATGGCCCTTGTAAAGCAGCAATTAGCTTCATTTTCCATGATGATAGTTAAAGTAACTATGCAATATAAAGCATTCAGTAATAACCCATAACTTCTGACAATCGGCACACTTTCAAGTTGAACAGAATGAAAATAATAGCGCTTACATACTTTATGTCTAAAAACACAGTAGAAATCCAATTATCCGAAATCAGTTGGGATCTGACCACATTCCGATAGTCAAAAATTGGGATAATTGGAATTTTTTTGTGGCAGTGCTCATTTAATTAATGATTGTATGTAGAAAATGTGAGAAAAACTAATTTTAAAGATAAAGAATTACAGAAAAAGGAGATACTTTTACATGGTAAAGTAATTATAAGTGTTTTACATTAATACACAGTACATACAGTGCTGTCAATGAAAAAGTCATCACTTGCTGAACATCTCGGTCAGAGTCATCTGCTTCACAGTGAGAATTTGCCTGTGGTCACATTCGGACAGACGCTCCACCCACTTCAAAACAGTTTCAAGATCCGCAAATGCTTTACTAGCTGATGGTCCCGTGTCTGCTTCGACTCGGACATTAAGGTCATCTTCTTCCTCGACACTTTCAATAAGTTGACCATCATTTGTAATTTTATAAATCCATGTGGTTTCACTCATAAATACACATTCTCCTATATCTCTAGTATTACCTTCTGAACATCCAGAAATTTTCAAAAATATTTTTCTGAATTCCTCAAAAGTGACGCGCGCTATTCTAATCTTCTCCCTTCTTCTTTCTTACCTTTCCTTTTCTTGTACTTATTCCTTATTCTCATTTTCCGTCTCTTCTTCAGTCTAATTTATTATTCTGAAAGCCATTCGGATATACGTAGTTCGGTTCGTTGGAGTTCTACTGTATTAGAAAAGCTGAACACGTTTTAATAAAAACTGGGTTAAAATCATTTCTTCAGATTAGAATATGGAAACAGAAATACAAAATAGAATAATATAGCACAAATTTTGAGTATGATACTGCAATGTTCGATGGAGCTACACGGCACAAAAAGTTCAATATTCTATTGCTTAGAGCAGGGCTTCTTAAACTATGGGTCGCGACCCCATTTGGGGTCGCGTAGCAAAATTCTGGGGTCGCGAGAGGAATTTGCTGAGCTTTCGAGTGACTCAAACTTAAAACTACAATTTCAAAAAAAGCCCTTGACTGAATTCTGGATCGGAACTAGAACTGAATTTCCCACAATCGCTGATATGGCGTTAAATGTACTTCTGCCATTCAACACCACATATTTATGTGAAGTTACTTTCTCAGCTTTAACACATATTAAATCCCAATATCGTTCAGCGTTAAAAAAGGTTGAAGAGGTCTTACGTCCAGCAGTTTCAAACATTCCACCAAGATTTGATTTGTTATGCAATAAAAAACAGGCACATCCATCTCATTAAATTTTTAACTTATACTTTAATTTAATACTTGCCACGCAACTACTTGAATACATTCGAGAGAATTAAGATGGTCAGAATCCACTTTTATTTTTGAAACTATAATAAATACAATTTTATAATTTTTTGTGCAATTTTTAATTTTAGATTTTTGTAGGTTTCAATTCTTAACTTATATATTTTTATATGTATATGTATATTGTTACCTAATAAATAAATCATCAAAAAATATTAATTTATTTTTCTTTTATATTTGCATGGGGTCGTCAAGAAACTCGCAATCATAAATGGGGTCGTGAATTACAAAAGTTTAAGAAGCCCTGGCTTAGAGTATTCAACTCACTTCATATATTTGATACACATATTTAACGATTTAATAGCGTGGCGTAAACTAAAAAAATACATTCGCTGCTTAATTTAACAATGGTCAGTTAACTATTTTCTTTTTTAAACTCAGCGTATCTAATATTATTTACACGCTCTCTCTGTTTCAGTTAATTACTCTAGTTTTTACAATTCTATATAAATTTGAAAATAAATAAAATATGAATAAATTAATTGCTCTTAGTTTTTTCATAAAATTTATTTAAATCACAAAAAAGTCTATAATTTGGGCTGTCTATCTTTCTGTAAAATTAGAAAACTGAAAAAAATGATCCTTCATATTTAACACATGAATAAAAAATTTATATGAATTATACGTGAGTTATATTATTCTACATATTTTTATAAATTTAACTGAATTTTATTATCTTTTATATTTAACACACGAATGGGAAATTTACGTGAATTACACCTATAAACTATCAGAATTAGTCTCAATGTAAATAATATTTCAGTTGTTAAATATTATATTCTTGTAGCAATTATTTTTGTCATGATAAACAGCACGAGAGTCCCAGAAAACTGATTAAGTTTCAAACAAATCGTGAATACTAAAAAAATTTTTAAATAATTGTTTACTTTTGTGACTCTACAGTTAGAGTCGATTTTTGTTCACGAAGGCTAATTTAATCGGGACTAAGCCAATAAAAATATCTAAGCCAAATATGAGAATCGAGCCCACCTACTGTTGTAATGAAGATCATAACTGCATTAAAAACAAATTAAATAATATACTTTCCAATAAATTCAAATTATGACTAGTGTTTTTTAAAGTAGTTTATAATGTTAATGTTACTTTCATCAAATTATTTTACAATTCAAGATGCTGGTAACGTCTTTTAAACGTTTGTCACATAGGAAATGTTAAACATTACTATCAAGCAATTTAAAAAAAAAATTATCAGAAATTTTAAGACGCTTACTGTTTACGCCTTTTTGTAGATTTTCCCCATTTTTTTTTACATATGTTGGTTTTAAAAGGTGGTTTCATGGCACCTTAAGGTTGCCATTGTTTTTTGGAGTTTCAACAGAAAATGTAAAAAAAAGGGGGGGTTGGATAGAAAGTAGCTGCTGTGGGGACAAGAGCTCTAGAAAAAGACTCTTGCTCACTCATTATTTTGTAGATTATTTGTTGTGGCTTGTTAATAAATTTGTTATTTAACTATGAAAGAAAAGTTGGGACCCTCCCAAGTCCTACTGTTTGCCTCATCGTGGCGGGAGGGTGACCCTGGGCGGAATGGGCAAAGTACGTCGGGAGTTTACTGGTAGGGCCATCCAAGGCGTGAAGGCCATTCCACTATGCCCAGCTAAATATCAGTAGGCGAAGGAGCCAAGACAGACTTCTACCTCCTGGTGCTCCGGTCCTGGACTAACGGAAGCTGCACATTCCCTCACAGACCTCTCCTGAGCATCTTTTGGATTGCATGGTTTTCTCTAAGGAGGATCTCTTTAGCAATCCTCTCCTAGTCTTGGACTTCCTTACAGTCAACGGGCTCGTGGGTCTCGTCAGACAGTGAGGATAAGAAACAAAAAGAAAAGTTGGGTTGCCTTAACTTTTATAGAAAATTCAAGCGCAAACTAAACCTTTAGATAGATTGCAATAGTAAGATGTGCATATACACTAACATTGGAAACCTTATGCAATCAAATACCTATATGTATTTCCTATGTATATAGAATATTCCAAATTCTTGAGAATTATATATATATATATATATATATATATATATATATATATATATATATATATATATATATATATATATATATATAAGCAACAAAAAATAATATATATACAAGAATGAGACACATTGAATGAAACATAATCATTCACTTATTTTTAAAAAAACACGAAAATTCAATAACTATTTAAAAAGAAATTTCAAATGTATTTTAAGAAAAAAAAAACAGTTTTGGTTTCTAGTAAGCTGGGGTAAAAAAGAGTGTATTACACATGCCTATTAATTTTATTCAACTTTTCTCTCCGCAACTGTTTTATTTTGATTTGCATATCCGTCTGCACGCGCGACAATCGATACACATTATCTTTTGTACCTATAGCAACAAGTTCACTCTTATAACCAAAACAGTGGGGTTCGATTTTTAAATTTAAAAATAAAAATTTCGCGAAATTAAATCAAGAGATATGGTACAATACTTCTCAAAAGTAAAGCTAACTGGTGTCCAGTTTATTCCAAACAAAGTTATTTTGTATACTTGAATAAAATAATTTGGATTCGAAAAATTTGACAACAGAAAAAATAAGTCATAATTATTTTTACATAAAGACGCGAAAAGATTTTTTTTTAGTTTATATATAAAACATCAAAAAAATTTAGCATTAAAACCAAGCAGAGCTGGTACTTGAACAAACAACGCTGCCTTGAATTCTATAGTACTTGGGATCAATTGTCAGGAAAAATAAATTTTTATTTCATTTCTAATTAAGATGCGATTTATTTGGGTTTGGAGCCGAATAGAGTAACCCTTTGGTTTGGTGATAAAATTGAATTCATCTTAGTTCTGCTTTTGTAAAAAGGTCATCTTGTAATCACATCTTGGCACCAAAAAAATCAAGGACTACCCGATGGTGAACTTTTACCATTTATTTTTTAATGCCAACATTTTATAAAAACGTTTAATAAAGGATCTTTTTTAACAACATGTCTTTAATTTTATTCCATCCTAAATGCAATCATAGCAAACAATCACAAATCTGTGAAATAAAATATAAAATTTAAAAAATCAGTGCCTAAGTCCAATAAGTAGCTTTAAAAAAGTTTAACATTATGCCCAAATTTTTAGTTAAGCTAATATGCTTTGTTTTTAACACCGTGCAGAGTACTAAAATTAATTAAAAATAAAGATATAAGACACATTTAATCCGTATGAAACTATGAAATACTAAGAAATGCAACAAGCACTTATTTTCAGTGATTATTTTAGGCTCCTAGAAATCGAGGGTATGGTTGGGTGAACGACGTTCTGGATTTCAATTTAATAATACTTACAACTCTCACACAGTTATAAATCTGATTTAAACGTAAAATCCTATTGAATTAGTAATTTCTTGCTTGTGAATACTAAAGCACTCACAAGCATGAAATACATGCGTCACGATAAACAAACTGATATCAACCTTATTAAAATTTAATTTTTTATTATATATGTAATTCCATTGTTGAGGAGTACTTACTATTGTGTTAACAAATTAATAACTTCACCACGACTCCTCGCTTGCATTGCCAAACAGTTCAATAACGGGAAGTTCACGATTTGAAGAACACCAGCAATAAAGAAATATTGGATAATGCGCAATTTTGGTAAAGACTTGGTTTCCTAAATATTTTTGTTCATTACTACCTAAATTAAAACTAACAGTATGAGAAAATATTTTGGCACTCAAATTAAATTTCCTGGCTATAATCGATAATTCGTGACTTTCAATGATCGATTCAATTTCGCAATTTCATATATTATCATAACCACTAGTAATCCCCCTCTAGCAATCTGTATTTCCTGATTGTATACACACGTTCATATTTTAATTATTCAATTTATATTATCAGTGTTTTTTTTAACACAAAAATTGGAATTCCAAAACTTCTTTCTGGTGTGTATAAGTCCTAAAAAGTTTCCTAAATAATTCAGACTATTAGCAGAATGTTTAAGCAAACAATGAATTTTTTAACATAAATAAATATGTAATTTTAAAGTACTAAAATATACCTGGATAATTTATAGAACAAATATTTGAAATGTCAAATATTCAACGATAATCGTTTTCAACCAAAATATTTTAACGGTAAGAACGGATTCAAAAAAAAATTTATTTCATACATAAACGATTTTTTAAATTCTGTTAATCGTTCATACATAGTTTGCCCTATTGAAACTTAAGCTTCTCAGTTATATTTCTACTCAATTTTAATAGCCAAGCTAGAGTGCAAGGGAAGATTTTATTGTCACAATATGTTCCTGTGTGTGAAGTTTGCGATATAAAAACAATATTTATAATACAAGAGTAAATTTGTCTTAACTTTTAAACAACATACCTGCAAAGCGAATAATTCGATTGTACTTCTCTAGTAATTTTAACAAATATCATAACAGCAGCTATAGTTAACTGCCCAAAATACAAACATTATACAAAAGCAGGTTATACAATTTTGATACTAGATGGCATTCATCCGATTTAAATAAAACCATATTTAAGGAAAGATATTTTGCATATAAATTCCACAACTAAAATCATTATCTACAGAAATTGGAGTGAAAGTAAAAAAAATACATAGCCAAAATAGAAACGATTTCAGCACACATGAAGGCGAAGTGATAAGCATTCTGATGAATTACCGAGTTGCCAAAATATTTTCGAGTCCCCATCGTTCTATTTTTAATGGTGGATAATAAATCCGTATTTTTTATTCTCTCCCCCTACTCCTCTTCTCTGTCCAAACACTGAGATGCATAATTTAACTGGCGTCCTGCCTAATTTCAGCTCGAGATAGAGTTGTTGCTGAAGAGTGTTTGATTATTTATGTCTTCTAGCCGGGCATCCACCCGCGCCCCCTCCCTCATTGAAACTCGGAAAAATGGGGTCTTCAAAACAAATTCGATTCACAAGCTCGAGTGTCTGTAGCAAGAAAGATTGAGTGCTCCGCTCAATGAGAGGAGTCGTTTTCGCAATAGTAATTTGCTTGATAAACTATGCATCGCACTAAAAATATTCCACCAACAGCTGCGAGCATTCAGAACTGGACTGAGAGAAGAGATGAAACGCAGCGATTCGCCAGATTGAGTCCATAAACCTAACATCCATTTCTCAAAGCAGAGGTTTGGCGGCATTCTTTTTTTTTTCTTGAAAATTGCACGCATGAAGTTGCATAATGAAAAGTAACGACATTATGTATTGGATTCATTAAAAAATATTAGGTTACTTATACCAATTATATGGTGTATGATTCAGAATCATTGAGATTAAAATTCTATTTTTCGAGCTTTCAGTTACTCAAAAATGTCACATGAAAAATAAACACATTACATAACAAACACTTTAGCGATGAGTATCCACAAACTGAAGTCAATATTTACAAGCACACTTTCCTTCTTTCTTATCACGTTATCTACACACTTAGATCATTTGGAGATTTCTAGATGGTCAACTTTAAAAGCCGAGTTTGTTTAGATTGCATAAAAATTGTTCAGAAAAGTTGAAAAAATGAAATTTTTAAATTCCATTTTCACATAGTGTAGACCGAATCTATAACCGAATAGATTCGATATAGATTCTATAACCGAATCTATATCTCTAATCGAATGTCCATAAATGAAGCACATAATGTACTCTTAAGAACATAATGTACTTAAGAGAACATAATTTTTTAATACATTTGTAAACCAAAAACCAGTTGTAATCATTTTTAACTTTTACTTGAACAGTTTTGCTTCGAATTCGAACATTTCTTTTAGAACCGAATATTATTATTCAGCAGGACAAAAATGCTGGTTAAGAAATCGACTAAAATCCGATAACTAAAAAAAGAATTTATTAAATTTGTCAATAGCGCAGACAAGATTACTTATTCTGCACCCCCATCACAAAACTGTTCAACTTGGTTCGAGTGAACCACGCATTTTTGTGATTGATTAAATTTATACACATAGGTTGATCTCGCTGAAGATTATAAATTTAATTTCTCGGTACCAATGAGAAATATATAATGCCAAAAGAACATTATAGATAAATCATATTTTACAATTAAAAAAATTATCCTCATACTATCATGTGGAGAAGCACGGCATGGTTAGTTCATCAAAAAATAGTAATGCTATTATGCACCAGCATACTTCCTTGTACACAATCCAGAGTTATGCTTTACTAATTAGATAGAAGCATTTGGATGAGATTCTTCGTAATTTAAAAGAGACCAAGCAGATCTTCCAATATTTGAACAACCACTCCCAGAAATATCATTTTACTTGGAGGACATTGTGACCACTATCTATTTAACATGCCTCATTCAGTGAACACGACGCATCCTTGGTTAAGTAGGGATTTGAACCCATTACCATCCGATAATGAGAACTACTCCAAAACCAACCTGGTCATCGCGGCCCTTTGTTATTTATGAGATCAGAGAATGCCCTTAAATACGAGGGTAAATCTGAAATTTTTGAGATACGCGCAGACGAGAATTTACAAAATAAAAATAACGGTTTAATTTTAAAGTACAAAGTATTTTAACACAGAAGACGATTTTTTACTGACTTACTTCAACTTGTTTAGCGTGGAATAAATTTTAAACAGAAGAGAAAATGGAGTTGACGCGAGAACATTTTCGCGCTATGATTTTCTACGATTTCAAAGCAGGATTCAATCAAGAAGATTCAATCAAGACGGTTGCAATTAGCATTTGGTGATGAATCTCCAGCTCGTGCTACTGTATTCAGATGGTTTAGAGAATTTAGAAGAGGTCGCAATTTTCTTCAGGGTGAAGAACACACAGGAAGGCCGCCGTCGGCAGTAATCCCGGATGTGTCTGCCATACGAAAAATGTTATTGGATGATAATCGCTGTACCTATCAAATGATACAGAAGGAACTTAATATTGGATCCGCAGCCATACACAAAATCATTCATGAAGAATTACATATAAAAAAAGTAGTTTGCCGTTGGGTTCCCCATAATCTAACTGAGCATCAAAAAGAGGAGCGTGTCAGAATCAGTAAAGAAACTCTTACTATGCTGAATGATGGTGGCCACCGCATCATTTCTAAAATTGTAACAGCTGATGAAATGTACATACCGTTTATTGACGTTCCAACACGTCAAGAATGCAAAGTATGGGTCTTTGAAGATGATCCCACGCCGACAATGGTGAAAAAATAACGCGCACTGAAAAAGTGATGTATGCCGTTTTCTTCAGAAGTACGGGATTGGTCAAAGCCATCAAGTTGGAAGGACAGAAGACAGTAACAGCAAACTGGTATACCACTAAATGTCTTCCAGAAATTCTACAAGAACTGAATGTTAGGGGACTAATGCTTCACCATGACAATGCATCTTCACATACAGCCGGATTAACAGTTGAGTTTCTTAAACAAAAACAAATTAAAGTGATCGAACATCCGCCGTATTCACCTGATCTAGCTATGTGCGACTTTTGGTTATTCTTTAATCTAAAAAAGAACTGCGTGGACGTCGTTTTCATTCAGAAGAAGAGATTGATGTGGCTATATATGCATTTTTTTTATCTATTCGAAGAAATGAATGGCTTGAGGCATTTAATCTGTGGAAAATTCGTCTACAAAAGTGCATTGATGCTGGAGGAGACTACTTTGAACACACCTAAAATTTTGTAAGTATAACTTTAAAAACCTAGTTGTATCTCAAAAATTTCAGAGTGACCCTCGTATGTAATACAAGAAAGTGCATACCCGTTATTTTATACACTTCTAATATGTTAACACAACCTGTTTTCGACAAGGATAATTTAAATATCGAACGAAATTAAGATATATAAATACATTTTTACCAATTTTTTTATCTAGTACATTTAAATTATAATTTTTTAATATTGCAGGTAATATGTTGGTATATCACCGTTAACTTCTTAGCTAACAATTTAGATTTAAATTAATGAATATTAAAGAGCAGAAATGCGAAACAAATTACTGAAAACCCAAAATATCAACGAATTTTATATGAAAGGATAGAGTAAAACAGAAAATTATTTTCAAGAACTATGTGCTTCAATATTCAGACGAATATTAAAACTAAATATTAAGTATGTTCATTATGCATAGTATTTACATAAAAAATAGGTACTTTTATTATCATTGTAAATTATTCTCGGTTGTATTACTAATCCGATATCTCTGAAAGAAATTTTAACGAAATTTCGCTTGTATAATTTTAAAAGCACCCCTGTGCAAATATCAACGACTAAATTTTTAGAGATTTCTTTGGATGTGTTTTTACAATAATCAACATCTGACTACAATTTATAATTTGAAAATTTTTTAAGGCTACACACGGTTCTACGGACGTCAACAACAACCTTAATAACTTGTTGATGGTACCAAACTACCAAATATTGACTACTCAATCCACTACATTCTTTCTCTAAATAAAATCTATATTATGTTTATTAAGCTCATTACCAAACGTTAACGATATGCTCTGATGAAATTTAAACTATTTCCCAACTACCACATTGTATTTGATGGTTAAGGCGCTTTTAGATAGGTTAAGGTATACTTTGTCTTAGATCATACTAATGAGATAAAAACAGTATCAAGGGTCTAGATCATTTATAAAAGCCCTTACGACCTCAAATAGTTGGTTCACTTTAATGCGTCGCATACAAAGCGTGAAAACAATACGATATCTAACAACAAAATCCAATAATGCTTTGCGCTGGAACATCAGTTTCGCTTATTTGAACTACTTAACGAGTTTCAAGAGATTTAACGCATCAGTGTTCTTACATACGATGTGAATAATAATTGACAGATAATAAGTTGAACATTTTTGAATAAATGTAAGCCCAAAAATGGATGACAAATGCAAATTGCTTTCCAGATGAAATCTATAATAATAAACAAGTTTGTCCACAAAGCTATTTCATTCAACATTTTTACTGTGAAAAAGCATTTACTGACATTTTCTAGATACGATATATTATTGCTAAAGCTACTTTAAATTATATAAAATAAAACGCACGCGTCTTCATTTGATGGACAATCAGTGATTACATGCAAAAAATATATATCATGTGGTTTCCTTCAGCAGCACACAATTGAGCAATAGGGTAGTATCGTTTGCAACAAATTTAGGTGGTACAGAGTCATAAAAGGAACGTATACTTTTTTCTTTTTACATACACCTGGTATCGACCAAAATACTATTTTCTCAAACGGACGAATGAGCATAGGTACGTTGAGTGTACGTAAAAAAAGGGGGTGGGAAAATGATTCCCCAAGGACAACCGAACGTAGAAATTCTACCTTTTTGGACGGGCCACCTCAGTTCAAGGTGAACCTAGGATTCCTCCCTTTTCCACGCAGCGGCTGCCACCCTCCCCGAGCTATCTGGCAGATATGTGCGCCTGCTCAATCGATTCGCGACGGTCGATTCATGGCCCTGCCATTGAATCAAATTGTGTTATACAAAAGCTTAATAACACCACATTCTACTTTCAGGATCAGAAAGACCCGCGCTGTGACCAAGTGGTTTTGGAAGAGGAAAACGCACGCACGCTATCCAAACTCTTTTCACGTGCGAGGAAGTCGGTCCTGCCTCGAGAATCCCTCCCCCCACTGGCTCAGTAATTAGAAGCTCATACGACGAGGCAGTGCAGCACTCATGAATATGAAGCTGATACATCGAAATTGAGGATCACCTCAAAGAATTCCAAATTCTTTAAGTGGTCTTAATAAATTTTTCGCATAAGCAATACGAAATATAAAACGCTTAGCTTTGTGATTAAATATTAATTAATACACACCTTGAAGTTGTGTTTTATGTCTTTTCATGATTACTATTTTGTTCAATTTTTTGCAGACATCTGTTAAAACTTAAAATTTTGCAAGCAGAAAATAATTATTTTTTTAATTATAACCATTTACTTATAATTGGGTTAAGATTCGGTTCTCATTTTTGCGTTAGACGTTTGGAATAGAACAAATGTTTGGTTTGGTTTTCGCTCAACGGTCATTTTTTGCACACGAGGGCTAATTAGACCGGGACCTATGTCTTAAAGTGGATTCCGAACCACTACAAACATCCATGCCCAACGTGGGATTCGAAGCCACGAACTGTTGAACCGAAGGCAAGAGCGCTAACCATTCGGCTGCCAGTTCGGCTGGAATAGAACAAAACAATAGGTTATGGTCGAATGACAATCAACCATAGATCTTAGTTAGAATTTAAAGAAATGCACACAAAAAATGTTTTTATTCTGGTATTCTTAAGATAATTATATTCAACAATAATTTAATTTCGTAAGAAAAGGCGAAAAAAATTGAAAGTTCATATTTCAGTTGATCATTACTTCTTGATATGAATAAGAATTACGGATTTTTTAGATTATAGAATTACAATAATGTGCACGATTTGAAATAGTGTGACTTTCTGATGAATTAAACGAATTTCCCATTAAATCACATTTTGTGTGTGCTTAAATATGTAATACATATATCACGGCAGATACATGCATTCTTCAGCATAGGCATTCACTTATTTTTGATGAAAAAATAACTTCAAAAATTGAAAAAAATTTATAACATCACCGATCAAATTTACTACTGTAAAACGGGTACAACAAATAAAATGATATTAACAGAAAGATATTTTTCTATACACATATGTGTCCTCATGGATATAAAGATTACTTCATGACCAAAGCATATTTAATGCTGACGACATTAATTTAAATTTAATTTTATGTCAAGGAAGTACTTGACATAAAATTGAATAGAATGTTAGATTTGAAAGGGTGGGAAGCGGTATCTTACTTCCACGGTGTTTACATTAAAAAATAACAAATATCTGTGGGAGAATCTACAGATTTCCTTTTATTTCATTCAAAACATCTCTTGACACCATTTCCATCCAGAGCAGATCTCACCTTGAGCTGCAAAGGAGACTTCTGTAAAATAAGATTCGCCGCTGCACATAATCGCCAGAAGTGGTGGTTGACGCCATCTCCACAAAGAGAGAACTTCTCTCGACGCTATTTCTTTTTTTCTCTCTTCCCTGCATGGGGGAGGAGGGGAAAAGTCCCATCGAGGCATTTTGGAACCCACCTGAGTCACAGATTACTCCCTTCTGCAAAAGGCTGATTATTGAAGAGAGGAAATTAAAAACGTCACAGCATAATCTTCGGCTGTTTTTTTTTTTTTTTTTTTTTGGTCCACGTACTTCATAAACACGACACAGGTGCGCACGATCTTTTATATTCAAATGGATGCCGAACAAATGCCATACTTCGCGGAGGCCCCTCAATAACAAAGCAAACAACTGACACGCACGACTGAGCGAAAGACAATTACCAGTGTCGTTTTCAGCCTCAATGGGAAGGGAAATGCGAATAAAGTGGGATTCTCCTGCAGAAACTTTAAAAAATCTTGCAACCAGAAAGAAAGTAAACCAACTGGGAAAGTTATTCCCAACGTGGCAACAAGTCATTCTGGTTATGACGGTAAACTCAATGTAGCAGACAGAATCAGTCACACGTTCATCAAATAAGTGAGATTTTTCAAAAAAATTTTTTTAAAGATACGGTATTTTCTAACTTAATTTTTTTTCACTTTATCAGATCTAACAAATTAATGCAACGCACGGACATGAAAAGGTTTTCAGCCGCAATTCTAAGCAATTGCAAATTCTGACTAATATGTGGGTATCAGTCTACAGAGGTTTATGAACCCATTTGAAAGTCTCCAAATAAATGCATAAACACTAACTACAAATCTTGCAAGCAAAATCTGTCTGCATTTATATTAGATAATTTTTCGCAAGTCTTTATTTCTTACTTACAAAAGTAATTGTATAATTTGAGCAAAAAATAAATCTAAATATATATTCAATAAGCTTTGGATAATAAGGTTAATAAATGTATAATTTCGTAAGAATGTTATTCTTTCACTGTACATACTTGCGTAAAAAGTGTATTTTAGTCTCCTATCCCATTTCCCATCGAAATTCTTCCCAATACATTTCCGGAAATGTTTTCTATGTAATTTTGAACATTCTTATCGATGTCCTTTCCTCCTCCACATTTCTCGGAGGAGTGTCGGGACATCCTGTCCAATTGACATTCAACACAAGAGACATGAGAATGGTTGGTAAACAATTTCCAAACTGATGCGCAAGGAAATACAAATTTGAAATAACTTTTTGTATATTAGGTAAAAATTCAAATTTAAACAAAAAAGAACTGACAGATTTAAAAACTCACTATAAAGATCTTCAATATATTTTTATATATACCTTTGTTTATTAACCTAAGATAATTAAGAGAAATATTATTTATCTGACAAAAACTTTAGAACTAACCAAATTGCATCATAAATATGGTAACAATTTAAATATTCGAATATTTTTATAATTTTGAACACGTTTTATGATATTATTGATTTTTTAGTATATTTAAAATGATTTTTCCACTCAATCCTTCATATTAATTATTTTATACGTACAAAAAGGAAGTTTCTAAACAATCGTTATTAATATGGATACATATAAAAGAAATAGTCGATTCAATTGAAATAATTGGTGTGAAAAAATTAAAATTTTCATTGATTTCTATTCAAAAAATAGTAGTAAAATCTGACGTCAAAATATAATGCAATGAATTTTATCTCATTATAATTTTTAGTATAAGCTCTAGTTAAAATATTTTAAATTCTATACTATGTATACAAAAGTATATAAACACTCATCTCTTTGGAAAAAACAGCTTATTTTCAAGTAACTTGAGTTCTCCTTTTGCTTGTGTATTAAAGTGGTAACCAATCAAAAACAATCCCCAAAATCACGTGTTCATTTCGGGATAAGCAATTCGATGTTTCCTTAAAGGACGTGTGGAACAAACTTAAAGCGATAAATCAAACCAAGCTAAAGTGGCCACAGAGTGGTTGAATTCGCTATGACGATTTCCTACCCCCCCCCCAGATTAAATTCGACAAAAATATACAGTAGAAAAGGAATTCGAATTACAACAAGCATCCATACCAGAAGTGGAAATCAAGAATTACATGACTGAAAAACAGTGCGCTGAACATTCACTAAACAACTCGATTTTACAAGACGATTTTAAATACAATAATGAAAACAAATATATCTGGCATTTTTTAGCAATAACTTCAGTTCGTCTTATAAGGCCTACTCAAGTTTACCGTGACCTGGCGGAAGAAAGACTTTCTTCAAAAGGAAAAATCCGAGGTTTGATCTCAGCAATTGTTGACCAACTGGAAATGGCTCTGCACGCACCTCTTGGGTAGGGAGCTTGAGAAATTTACAGGTTTCCTTCCTTGAGACACGTGAATACAGCCCACAATCACTGAAAAGACTTCTTGCGTGGCAATTCACGCATAAGCAATTAAAAGTGCTTTACAGCAATTTTAGACCGTTAGAAAATTTGCAGTATATCAAAACTCAGGCGGCTTTGCGCAGGCCACACACACACAATTAAGCAAATTCATCTTATTTACAAGAAAATCCTGTATGTTTAGGAGATTGATATAACACCAAACACGTTTAATCCATTATAGTGTCAGTAGTGTGTAATTGCCCAGAGAGACGAGTTCACGTCAGCATTCACAGCAAATACAGAAATCAATAAGATGATTCTTACCCAGGGAAAACAATCTCATACTATCAGACTCGTAACTGAACTTCACTACTGCAGCAACGTTATCTGCAGAAACAGTTTTCCAGACTTTTGCCACACCCGAACTCGTCCATCAGACTATAAGATCGAAAATGATAAATCACTCCAAAGAATAGTTTTCCATTCTTCAAACGAATGACACCCCTTGAATCGACATAAAGAATTGCGATCTATGATTTGCATTCTCAGCAGAGAAGTTGAGTCAGTGCAATTATCTGTGTATAGTTTTGTTTCCAGTAGTGAGATTCCGTATCCGTTTTCAATCCCTTCATTGGCAATTCTTGAAACGATTCAATCAGTCTCTTTGGTGAGTCGCATCAAACTTCTTCTGATAAGTACATCAACTCTCCGCAACCGTAAAAGACATATTTAATAATGTTCAATTGTGCTTCTACCAAATGTTTTGGGATGCAATGGCAATGAATAAAAAGGCTATTAACTCGTCGAGACAGAAATGGTACAAGTTACAACCCATGACGTGTTCAATTCTGAATTAAATAAGTTAAAGTCTGGACAAACCAGTTCCAAAAAAATTAATCGTTAATTAGCACATGATCAGTTTATTCTTAAACTGATATTCTTCCAGCAATACTTGTTCGGCAAAATTATCGATATAACTTAGAATAGCAAAATTATCGATATAACTTAGAATAGCAAAATAATATTTTTGGGAGGCATTATTCTTACAGATATTCAGTGATGCTTATACTGGCATTGTGCCCCCAAAATTCAAAAGATCTCCCAAAACGATTATTTCGGTGATTCGATAGCTGTTAATGCAGAAACATATATTCAACATGATTTTTAATAGAATTACATGCACTTTTCTAATAATGCAAATTTCAGGGTAGATGCACCTTAACTATATATGCAAATGATGTGAAATGCGCCGCTCTCTAGCCCACGTAGGATAAGATATAAGGCGACGGAACCTGAAGAGAGGGCAATATTCGCGCCGTTATTGATGCTTAGAAAATAATCGTTCAAAGTTTGTCTTTGTAGCAAGGGACGCCTGTGACTGCAAAGAATGCCAAGCCATCGTCGACGGAGTCAGTTCCAGCAGACAGACGAGTTTTCAAGGGGCATGATGACAGGACTGAGAAGGGAGGTTAGTTCTTACGGTTAATTGCAGCAGCCAGGCACCTAGGCATGTCCACGGTGCACCGGCTGTGGCGAAGATAGTTGGAACAAGGAACTGCGGAACGTTTGTGGGATACCGGTGCAGCCAGAGTGAAGTCAGCACACAGGAGCGGCCCCGCAAAGCACATCTACCAAAATTCTGAAACATGTGCAAGATACACTGGATACTTTTATATCAAGCAATCATTTGTCGTCAATTGGTTGCTAATGGCCTGCGCTCATGGCGTCGGTTCAAAAGACTGCAATTAACCCTACAGCATAGACACCTACGTCTGGAATGGTGCCCGGTTAGAGTGATGTGAAGAACAGGGTGGCACAGGATCATCTTCTCAGATGAGCCACGCTTCCGTTTCTTCAGTGATAGTCACCGCAGACGAGTATAGTGTTGACGTGGAGACAGGTTCAACCATGCAGCAATGGTGGAACGCCGCTCCGTACGACAACGCATCATGGTCTGGGCGCCATTGCGTACGATTCCAGGTCACCTCTAGTTCGTATTCATGGCATTATGACAATTCAACGTTACATGGATGAAGTGCTGTGGCTGGTGGTACTCCCCTACCTTCAAGGGATACCTAATGCCCTTTATAACGGCCGACCGCAGATTGCTTACATCAGCATTATTGATAAGGGAAATTCTTGAATACAAAAAATTAGCAGTTCACTTTAGAAAAGTGTTCATTAGCATAATAAAAGAATATTAGGAAAAATTATGGTTGCCAAACTATAACTACTTAAAATATTTTCTTGCATATGTTCCACTAAGCTTCCAAACTATGCATTTATATTCTGAAAGTTACAAAAGGAAATTGACCACATAAGAAATAATTTATGAGCGTTAAGAAACGAATAAAATTTTTCAAATATTTTATCACTCTACATAATAATAAAAATTATTTAAACTAAGTTTTTGAGTTTCATTTTTATAGCCGGATGCATAATTTTATAGAATCAAAAGGCAGCCAACTGTTGCATAATTTTGAATTACGGTCAAATAGTCATGGTGAGGAGATTGACTGCGGTTCAACCTCTACTCAATGAGCTCCTGAGGGTTTCCCCCTCTCTCTCACCTTGCTAATTTTGAAACAATTCTCAATTTTTTCATATAATTTAAAAATTTCGTAAACATAGGAATTTTTTTTTTGTTTACAATCTATATATGCAGTTGCATTTTAATTACTTCCACGAGCATTTATGTGAAGCATCTGATGTGGTAATTACGCATTTCGGTAACTATTGTAGTTAAAATATTTTGGGGAAGAGTTTAGATAATATATTAAAATATAAAGATTAGGTTTTCCATTGCATCAAGAATTATTTTTTAATTTTGAGATTTCGCCCAACATATCATAAAAAAAAAGATTATCAACCACAAAACAAAATTAAATCGTGTTACATATGCCACTATTTACAACCAATATATGCATTAAATTTTTTGGTGCAATTCGTTTTATATTTATCCCATTCCAAGGCAGGATCAACGTCCTCTCAGGATATATTTAGGTTGCACTGCTACTTGATATTTTACCAGATAGTCGATATTCACGGTACATTCATGAAATGGCCGTATGCAAAAATCTAAATTTTATTGCCACTATATGGAATGTTAATATTTTCACATATATTCCACACATCATATCGCTAGCCCTTAGATATGCTTATTTCCATTTCTCAAGCGCCAGCTATAACGACAAGTTCAAAAATTTTTAAGTTTTGATAATCTATCATTGTAGAAGCCAATAACGAATGGAACAGTTTTGTAAGATACTTGTTGTCTTCAATGGGCGTTGTCAACCGCACTATATCAATGGTGAGTTGCATATTTTTAAGTATTTGCATGTGCACGACATTATCTTATTAACACTTCAGATTATCAGACAAATGTCTGACACGTTTGATTCCGAAAAATACAGCAATAGAAAACAAATTATTGCTAGATTAATAAAATATATATTAAAATATTTTATTAAAATCTATTTTTATAATACTTAACACAAAAATTTTCTAATACGTCTCAGTGAATTTATTAAATAAATGTTTACATGATTAATATTATTTTACAAATGGGACAGCTTTTGTAGTAGGAAAATTTCATAAAAAATCTCCCACATTTTAATATTCTAATTATTCTATTTGAAAACTTATTTCTCAGAGAATATCATTATTCCATTCAAATAATAAAGTTATATATTGCTCTTAAAATAGTAAATTTTTATTTCATTCAAATTAATAGTAAAAAGCCGTATTCAAACTTTTCGATAAATAGATGATCTAACGTGCACCTATTTTATAATAACAATTCACAGAAAAATAATCAGATAAAACTATCCTCCTTTTTTCAGCAGATATCATTTTTTAAACACAAGAGTCTAGTATCAATTTAAATGACAAATTCATTATTATACCACCGTTCGAAATTACGAAATGTTAGTAAGTAGAGTTATATTTTAGGAGTTCTAAAATCCTCTACAAAAATGTCATGACAATACAGGCAGGTTTTAAGCCATCAACAAGCAAGCTATATCAATGCATTCATCGCCTTCCATGTAAAATTCTAAGCACACACGTTTAAACATATACGATATGGCAATATCACGACTTTTTCGATATTTGCATTTTTTTATTAAATATATTATTTCTTTGAGAAAATTATAGATAAGCAGAAAATAACATGCAAATTACTATCAAATTTTAAAAACCTAGATTTTTATTTTTAAATATCCAAAAAATAAGGGCAAATTTTTCAAACTAAAAAATTTGAAAGCATTCACCATTTGGAATAATACACAATACTACATTGTAAAGCTTTGCACATTCTCAAAAAAGCTGATACATGAATGGTTACATATGGTCACGAAAAAACAGTGATTGTGTAAAGCTGAAAACGCTCAAAATACTTTTACATAATCGTGTTGAGAATCATAAGAGAAACTTTCCTTCCCCCACCCCTCCCCACAACAATCACAAACGCTTATCTGCAGAAATTTTATCAGCTAACATCTATTTCTCTCTCAGATAGGATGTAAAGATTAAAAAATGGACGGATAACAAAACATCTTCAGCCGGAGTGCGGAATGGGAAACAACACGTGTGCAGTTAATGATTTGGAGGATAAAAATCTACAAGTTCTATTTTAGTTAATTTTGCTCTAATGTTTTCAAAACCAATCATTATATTAATCCAAGACAGCCAGAACAATCTAATCTGTTAAATAAAGTTCTTAAACAAGTTCTCCACACATATTTTTTATATTGCACTTCAATAGTATAATATATTAATTTCTGTAACATTAGCTAAATGATCAATGTAATTCAAGATACTCGGACTAATACACGTTTACATAAAACACATTGTCGCCTAAAAAAATCCATCTATTTTTTAAACTTTTTTTATGAATTTATGCCAAGTACCTGAAAATTTGAGTTATTCAAATTATTTTCCAGAATTGTTCGCTAAATCTTACATATTTTCAGGTACTATCTTTTATATTTAAAAAACCATGGCTGCTTTAACTAGATACTTGCATATCACATCATCGAATCCTTGCGGACGAAATTGTCTATGAGCTACGATTCATCTAGAGAAATGTACGCAGCAATCCTTGATGAATTAGTATCAATCGTTTGCATACTGAAATTAAGAGAAAAAGAAATTAGAATTGCACATGAGTATAGACTTGTGACGTTTTCCGTCGTCATGTCTTCTTTTCGAAGTGAAAATAACTAAATAATAATAGTATCCCATGAAAATTGAAACATTCAGAATAAATAGTATACGCATTAAAATATTTTAATTGATATTCACACACATGAGCAATAAAATACTCAGGATGATCGAGATTCCAAAGGAGGCAAAAAAATCACGAACTGGCATAAAGATTTAAGCTTGCATGAAATTTTCCGTTTCTTGAACTTTCAAGCTTATTTTAAGTTTCTTCTTTTTGGATTATGTTTATGCAACATCCAGCAGCATCGTTCATTGAGTTATTCCACAGCAATTTTGATACCAGAAGCTAATTAAAAGTGTTCAATGTTATTCACTTCATCCATTGCGTTCATACACATGGAATTCTATCACGCTATTTGTAAATTTCACACTCATTGTAAGTCAAAAAGCATTTACTTTTGGCTCATGTTTTCGATGACCAATCTGGTTTTTGTTTCTTAAAAAACTGGGAATCACTTCCTTAGATTTTGTTACTTATTTTAAAGTAGTTCCCACTTTTTCATGTTATAAATAAGTTTGCTCATGTTGAATTCAGTGACACACACACACAAGTTCACCTTAATCTTGAAGATACTAATCCTGAAAACTTGCAGTTGCTATGAAGTGTTCTCCATTTTTATTAAGGCATTGACAAATTATTTCACAAAGCTTGATGTGAATTATCTTGATAGTCACTTTTTGCACACTAAGTCTTAATGAACCAAGACCTACAACTTAACGTGGACACTACGAACCTCAAAACCCAAATGATAAATAAACTCACGATCAGTTAAAATGAAGGCCCGAAAGCTTTTCGGCAAGACGAGTTGGCAACTGAATGATGAGCGCTCAACAGTTCGTGAGTTCAATTCAAAAATCGAACAGATGTTTGTAGGAGTGCAGAATCCACTTTAAATCGTAGATCCCGTTCCAACTCTCACGTGCAAAAAATGCTGTTGAGTGAAAACAAACCAATTTAGTAAGATTGATGGGAAGGAATAAGAACACCATTTTACTCAGTTCCAACTATCTCTAATGGATCACATCTTTTATTCCAATTCATGTAAAGTTCTCTTTCTTTAAAATTCAAGATTAATTATAACTTTTTTTAACAATTGTATTATTTAACATAAATATAATTCCTCAAAACGCACAAGAAAACTGTTTAATTAATCATTCAGTCGTGTATTCTCCCTTAGTTCATTCAAGTTTTCATATACTAGAAAAAAAAGAGATAAGAATTTTTAGAGATTTAACACTGAAATTTCGAAATCATAGTTAATCAGCGAATCGCAGAATATATTTTAGATTGGGATAAGTTTTGTTTGCCACTCAACAATAATTTTTTTTCCATCAAGACTGCTATTTCCACTAAATCACTTTGATTTATGTGAAAAATCTTGTTTATACACTACCAGTAGTTTCTGACTTACACTTTGTTCTAACATTAATTTCTGAATAGAACTTTATGAAATATATTATACATCAACACAGGCATATCACATCCCATAAAATGGCTAAGAAGTATGTGTATCAAAGAATACTTTCCATGCTTGTTTAAAAATGAGTAGATTCCTAGTAAATTTTTCATTATCACCGTACCACAAATGTAACTACAAACAGTAAAATTTGTATAGAAATATTATTATAACTACAAGCGCACGTCGACACCAATGGTAATGAGAAAGGTAACATCCTCGCGAAAGAAGCCCGAGATAACCCTCAATTTTCCAACAACCTGTCCCTCACTGATCCTCATGTAATAGCCAGCCAAAGACTACTTCATGTTTCTACTAAGCACACCATCTTTGCTCTAAACAGTTACCGTGGTATCTCCACAATCATAGGCACCTCCTGATGGCTATGGAAGCTACAGCAGCTGTCCTCATTACACAAACACTGACCCTACCTTTGATTGCGCTGTCATATTTTGGGAAAGCTCTTCAGGATCCATCTCGATCCCCCGCATCAACTCTATTACCCGAAAGTTATAGGCATGGCCAGAGCTGTCTTGGACACTTTTGGATCAATTTGATTCCATTGCACTACAGTACAAACGAGACATGTACCGTCGATATATCAACTTAAATTAAAATCTGAATCATAACCAGTCACAATAAATAATCAAAAACAATGACATCAGTAAAAAAAATTGTTAATAAATCAAATTACATCCCCATAAGATAATGTAAAAAAACTGATTCCAGAGAAAAAATTACATAAGTTTAAAATTAAATAAAATTAACTGGGATGTTTAAGTGTGGACACAATTAAAGAGGTAATGAGAGACTATTTTATATTTATCCATCCTAGTTATTTTTATGGAGATCGCAATAATGATTTCCGAGTTACTACCAACATTATGGGGGTTTCACAATGTACCAAAAAGAATCAGGAAAAAGAACATATCCAAGAAAGTACGTCACAACAATTTTAAGAATACATGTTTATGAATCCAGATTTCACAAACATGAAATATGGATCTTTTATTTGCATAACTCTGTTGTGCAATGGAAGTTTTTTTAATTTTCTTTTCATTTTCTCCAGATTTAATACTAAAAATAAACAGAAAACATTTTTTTTAAATGACATTTTTCGTAAAACAATAGCATTATCTAAGAGCAATCCATTTTATAGACAGATTTTTATTTCTGATATTGCTAAATTAAAAATCACTCATTGTCCACAAAAAAATTTTTTTGTTGCTCTGCGATTATTTTTGACCCTGTGGCCCAATTGAATCAGAACCTATAGTTAGAAGTCTGCAGATCAACCACATTCGGGTCATAATAAAACCTAATTTTCAGAAGGATACTATAAAATTATTCGCTTTGATGCATACATCTTTTATATAGTTAATATTTTTTCCAGGAAACAAATAGGGGGAGGATATCACGCTTCCTAAAAATCCGTTCTTGTTGCAATAACCACATATTAAGGAAATTATTTCAATGGAAAAAAGTTAGGCTGAAGAAAAACGTCCGCCTGAAAAACAGCATGTATGGGAGGCCCGAATACGCTGGTTTCGTTTGGTTTGCCCTTTTAGACACAATTTGCATCAATTCAATCAGGATCTATAGTTTAAAATGCATTTCTAATCACTGTAGACATCCAAATTTGAGTTGGAAAATCAATTTGCTAACTTTGAGTTGCCAATTTAGGGATATACTGGTTTCTCAAATAGGAATATAATAGGATATCAAGGATATTGTATATTATGGAAAAGAGACATTCCCTCATTTAATCTTATCATGTTAAATAAAAATAAATGAGAATGTGTAAAAAAAACTTCATGATACCATCAAGAACTACATTGATTTTAGCGCAAAATCCGCTACTCATTACAGTAGTAAATGCACTGAATTTTTTAGCGTCAATAGCATGTCTTTTCATCACAATTGATTTGAAAATTTATTTCACGTAACTGGTCTTTTTCATCAAGATGTTGAATACGCAGTCTGCAGTTTTGTGTAATTCCATAAAAGCTTTTGGGATTTTATTAAAAATACAAAACTGAAGGTTGGCAATTACTTATAAATGACAGTTTTCTCTGAGAATTTTCTCATATATTTAAAACCATTCCTTAATATCGAACACTTTTTATAGTCACACAAAGTGGTATATATTATAAATTTTGAACAATCCGACCTACTGAAACTTAAGGTAACTGTAGCACGCTAAATCTATGCCACTTTAAATAGCCCTTTAATAGCACTTTAAATAGTAAGAATGTCGATTTCTCTTTTATGACATTACTGGATTTATTACCGGATTTCCGTTAAATTATGGTTTTCTTAAGTGAATTCTGTTAATTTATAATGCAGCATTCGAATGATATTAAAATTTCTGTGTAAAACATTTTACTATAAATCAAATACTGCACTGTATTTTGTGTGATTAACAATTCTTGAAGCAAAAACAATATTACAAAACACTATTCACTATTTGGTGAATAAGATAAGAATCGATTTTAGGTAAATTCCTTTTTCTTTTAAACATTATAGACAAAAAAGAAAAAAAAGGAAAAACAGGGCAAAAATTCCGAATTTGTTTTATACATGAAACTTTATACGGTCTTATTTTTGTGAGCATGTTATATAAAACATATATGAAAGAAATTTAATTCCAATATAAAACTTAGACTATTTATGAGACTACTTTCATCTCTTTTATAAAATTTTACTAATATAATTTCTAGTAGAATAATCCCTATAGATCCCACAACTGTAACGCTAGAAATAAATGTGATATCCTCGCGCAAATATCAAAAAACGAACTAGAAAAGCAATTAAATACCAACACTTTTAGCATATTATTTTGTATTATTACATAATTTCAAATATTTATATTTTTACACATGCTAAACTTTTTCAAAAAATGAAATTTTCTAAATTAATAGATTTCTGATAATCATAATATATTAAATTTTATACTTCAGAGTTTAATGCTTTTATTTACAACTGAAATTATTGTTGTTGTTACTTATGACACTTGGACAAGCTAAATTTGCTATGCCGTTGGCTATGCGAATTTAAGTCAGTAAGCTGCGTCTTTCATTTAATAACAGCACCGCGAAGGTAAATGGAACTGCTCTAAGACTTCTTCGATAGATGGCACCACCAGAGACCCACTCCCTCAATTTTGACATTGATCTGGAAAGGTAGGAAATTTTCTCCAGACCATTACACCCATGCAACGACCGACCACAGGACTTTCGATTCCACAGATTTCCCAAGCACGTATATCGCATGTACTCGGTGGGTCTTTGACGGTACTTGGAGTCGAACACCGCCCTACCGGAAGGTAGGACTATGCTTTAACCAGTAAGCTACCATGGCCCCATTGAAATTCATATTATTATAATGACATGATTTTTTTTAAATATCAACAACACAACTATAATGAATAAAAATTCAAAGATGTAGAAAATTATGAAGATTAATCTCCAATATAATGTGTGGAACTCTACACTCAATGATCCAAGAATTTGATAAATGGAAACTGAATTATGCAAAATATTTGCTTTAAAGTATAAAACAAAAATACTTATTATTTAACACAAAATGACTTTTCTATTTATACTTTTATTCAGTTACCTCTCAAAAATGTTAGACGGCGGATTTTGAAACAAAGCTTTCTAATAGTAAATGCAGAAATCACATTAGGCTATGCAAGGAGAATAGTGCAAGGTAATTAACTGCTGCACTTAAGAAAAAGAAAAAAAAATGAAAGGAAGCTATACCACTTTCCATCTGCAAATGGTTCTATTTAGAAAAGATACTCGATGACGCCATTTAGGAAGACTCATAAAGGGTGTTGCAGAATTGAAGGTTGTAAATCAAGTTTTTAGTATTACGAGTAACATTTCTATGAATTTTTAATATAACTGAGTGTGATTGTATTTCATAAAAATGATGGAGGAAAGTTATATCTGTAAAGTCGTTAATAAACCCGTGCAAATTCAATTTTATTAAATAAAATAATAATAATAAATATAAAAAAACTCTGTATGAAGCAAACCTTTTTCAGATTTAGACATTTTATTTGAGTAAGTTTTTAAACTTTTCTGATTCATGGAAACATTAACAAAAAAGATTTCTCTCACAGTTCATGAAGTTATTCATCAAACACTTCTTTAGAATTTGAAATATGGCCTCAAAAGCAACATATTTACCAGCAATTCAAAAATAAGAATTGATAGATTAGTATATTAAATTCTATTCCCTTTATCATAAAGAATAATTTACACATATTACAATAAATCACACATTTAATTGGAATTTTAAATACAATAATTTTTAACAACAAAAATGATTTCATTCTTGTCAAGCAAAATGCAAATCTAATTGATAGAAATGGCAATGACTTAATATAATGGTAAAATATTGTTTTATTAATTTACCATTATGTAAATTTATAATGCAAAATATTTCAAAAAATGTTAACATTAAGGTTAAGAGCTATTTGCTCAAAATGAATTCTGAAATTAATTGAAAACTTAAAGTGCTTAAAAAATATTTTAAGAGATTATTTTGCATCATGTAATTTGCTGTTTTTCAAAACCTTAAGAAAATCAAAACTCGATTTTCCATTGACATAAATTAGTCATCATTCTAACAATCAATTCACATTGTTTTTCTAAATTATTTTATGTTTTATATCCCATGCTATCAATTTTGTAACACTACATTTTATTTAAATGTCTTATTTTTTATTTCAAAGCAAGAAATCTTAAATTTTTAAATGAATATATAAATTTAAAAAAGCAAAAGCTATGGTTTACTCTGTTTATAATACAGCGATTTATTACTTGCTATAATTTGCAACCAATTGACAGATTCTTATATTGAAGCATGAAAAACAGAATATAATTTCAACACAATTTCACGTTAAACTTAACAATGATTTATATTTAACAAGAAAATTAATCTATTATGGAGAAGAAATATAAATTCCAAAAACTATTAAAACAGTGCATCAAACTAAATTTTTATTTTAAACAACAATGATTCTCATTTATTTTTGAAAACTAATGTTACAAATTAACAGGGAAAATGAATTGAAAGCCAGCTAGATAAACATATATTGTAGTTATAACAATGATTTAAATAGATTTTTTCATTTTGTAGTTTTAAAGTTTAAAAAAAGGAATAAGTAACACTAGGAACTTGGCAGCATTTAATATAGACTTTAATACAAACATTTTCAAAGAAATTTTACAAAAATTTATTTCAAAAACTGGACAAAAAAAGAAAACTTAAAAACTACAATACAAAAAGGAAAATGGCAAGAAAATATGCAGTTAATATAAGCTTTAAAATAATAAATTAAACAAAAAAATAATTCTTAAATCATCTTGTATATTTAAGCATTAAATATGTATCGAATGATGCAATTTTACAATAAAATATTAGTAATGAAAAGAAAACAGAAGAAATTAATTAATGATGATATTTTAAGTATGACTTTTTTTTTTATTAAATTTACACTTAGATAAAGCATATAAAAAGAACAAATTGATCAATAGAATCCAATGAATTTATTGATGACTGAAAAAAGCAGGATTTGTCATAGTGGATGATAGTTTACTAAAAATTTAGCTTCATTCTGCAATAATCATTTCTATCAGAAACAAAGTTATCTATAATCTATAAATAATAGAATAATATTATTAAATCTCAACAGAAGAAATTTTAGATAATTAGAATAACTAATGACTACTCATGTTATTGAAAGTAGTTTGTTTAGTCGCAAAATTTTGTAGCAAAACAAGAATACTTTTTAGGTATATACCTCAAGTAATTCAAAATTTATCTCTTTAACATTTTACTCTGAACATATACTTTAAACACGAACATTTGATGCTTTTGCTTAGGTAAATATAAAAATGTTTCTCCTTCAAAGTTTTTTTTTTAAGAGATATTCTTATTTTTTATAAAACCATAGTTTTAATGAAAATATTTTATAAGGTAACAAGTTGTACCCAATGTAAAAAATTACATTATTTACAAATGAAATGAAAGTTAGATTGTGAGACTAGCAACACTAAAATGAGAACCAGTTGAAATTTATTTAAAATAAAAACTATGAGTTGATTTACTGAAAGTTATCGGTACAAATTTTTATCATAACTGAAATTGTATCTAGCTATTTTTCATTACACTGAATTATAATATCAAGAAGCCAAACGATGTTAATATAATAAAAACAACACATACATGGTTATATGATATGCTTCTCCCTCTTTAGTTTTTAGTTTTTTTTTTTAAATACAAAATGTAAGACTAATTTGTGAGAAATATTTGTTATATGCATCATCAAACATCAAAATTAGAGTTCTGTACCTTCTACATATAATTTCATAATACAAAACAGCATATATAAATATTAACAATATATATAATGTATAAATACAGTATAACTTTAAGATACGCAAGACATAATAGCCCTCTAGTATTTTATCATATTTTCTTGTTATTTTATACTCTTGTAGTGTTTATTTTGTTATACACATTTTTGTCTTTCTTTACTCTGGGTCTGCCTGCTGTCAAGGATGTTTCCCCATATCATATTCAAAAATTTCAGGCTGGAAGTTTTTGGTTTTTTTGCTCTCATCTATTTCATATGCCAAACAAAGATTCTAGGACTGCTCAAGTACCGTCATTAATATTCTATTATTAAAATACAAGAGGCAGAGAGGTGACAAAAATCAGTGACTTCTTTAAAATTATTTTACTATAGCTTTATTATAAGATTCAAAAACATTTCAATATTTATTAGAATCAAGGGATCTGAAGAGTTTTTTGGTCAGATATTTACTAAACTGTTGAACTATGTCTTTCATTAATTAATTGAGAATATAATAAACTAACAATGTTAGGCTTTTTTCAACCAATATATTCTTAAATCGAAATACAGAACCTACTTCATAAATATATACTTTAAATCTATATCTGAAATATATACTATATTTGAAACATGAACTTCCATTCTAGCTATTTTATTGTAGGTCTAAAATTAACAAAGAATATTATCTATTTAAAATAAATTCAATATTTTATTTCTTAATCTTAAATATAATTAGAGAAATGTAAAATATTAATCTTCAAAATTAATTTTAGGAAGGATTGCTTTCTGTACTAAAATGAAATTGATCATCCATGCTGCTGAGGAAAAAAGCCTTGTTGATTTAATTATGATCTGTCATTACTTCTATTTTGCTATAATTTTTCATTAATTGCATTATTCCATTGCAATATTTTTTTTGGTAATTATGAAAAATATTCTTGACCATTAAGTCAAGAAAAATAGTTTTTTGTGATACTTAAATAATATATTGCTCATGGTATTTCCCTATTGCACTGATTAGATATATCACATGGCAATCACTCTTTTTTTTTATTTATTTTTATAGAAAAAGGCTAATTCAACTGGGACACATTTTTTAAAGTAGATTTTAATGTTAACAGAATGAGAGTTTCAACTATCATCTTGTTTTCCTTACAGCTCTGTATAAAATAGCTTAAGAACAATTAATAAATACATGCTTCTTAAAGTTACATTTAATGTCTCAAAATAATCAAGACCAAGAAAAATATTTGAATCAATATCACAGAATTCAAATAGCTGAAAAAATCTATATTTTTGTGTGTGTGTGTGTGATTCTGAAATATATAATTTTATACTAAATATTATTAAATTTTATTCTAAAAAATGATTAATAGTCATGAAAAATGAAATGTTTGGTTTGTTGTTGAATATTCAATTTTTGCAAACAAAGGTTAACTCTACAAAGACAGTTTAAAGTAGATTTGATCAACAATTTAAGAACAAGATTGGAATTGAACTTATTGTGATTACTGAACAGTAAACCTGATTGCAAACCAATACTGTAATCCTGTCATTATATTAGATTATTTGATATAATGATATGAGGATAACGTATTAATAAGTCCATGTACGACACATTTTTAATACTGATGGCTATTTAATTTTAGGATTCATATTGCTTACATTTGAAATGATTAATTATAAGCAAAACATGAAATTTATTTCCAATAAATTTTATAGATTTTCAATTTTACCAATGAATAGATAAAGCATTTATAATATCAATAATTCTTTGCACATTACCACAGATATAGAAAATGAAATTCTGTTCTATAAATGGATTTTTGAAAATTCTACAAATATTCAAAAATGTTATGAAATTTACTCAAACCATAATATGGAAAAGATATTTACAAAAAACAAAAAAAAATTAGGAATGAAATGAGAATGAGTAGAAAATGAAATAAAATCAGTAGTGAATATTACAGTTAATAAAAAAAATTACAGTAAAATTTTATTAATTTGAGACTTTCAAAAATTACAAGATAAATGAAAAAACAAATTATATAGAACTGAGGTAATATTTAATGATTTAGCCAACTTAGTTTTAATGAAATTTTTTATTAGTATCCTTTATTTCCAGTAATAGATTGTTTTAATATTTTTGCATTTTTAAAATTTTTATTACAAATACTCTTTTGCAATACTTTGTATTTAATATTTAAATATTCATATTTTTTAATATTCAAAGAAATAAAAATAAAAATGAAACTTGTTTCACGAAAATATGAATATTTAATTAAAATTACTTCCAAGCTTTTATATAAAAATAATCTGCAACCTTATCAACTGAAAAATTTAAATTGTGTTCATATATCACATAACACATAGAAGCTATATTTTAATGTAATAAACTAAATACTTAAAAATTTTCAAATAACTTATATCCTTTTTTGCTCTTTTGTATTCATTAGTTGTAAAAGAATTTCTTTAAAAGAAGAACAGCTTTCATCAATTGAATAAAAAATCTTAGTTAGAATCCAGCAAGGTTTTTACACCCAATTTCATCCTATAATTTTTCCTAAAATAGCAATAAATTCAATACTCATTATTCTTCCATGACTCAGTAAATATGTTTACACGAAAAAAGAATTATTTGAATAGAGCTATGTAATATTGGACTTAAACAATATTCTAACTGATAAAATGTATGAAAAAATAAAAAGCATTTTAAACAATATATATTACTTTCAATTAACTATACATAAAAAAAATTATTGGCCAAATTTGATTTACAACAAAATTAATCTCCTGATTTCAGAAATATAAAGAAGACAAAAGCTTTCTTTTTAAAAAGACTTTAGACAAAAGAAAAAAACTGAGCAATACCCAAGTGTCACAATTACAGGCTTTGTAGTGTCATCATGCATTAAACAGCACAGGAACCATCAGAATTGGATATAAATATTAACTTTTTACTGATACTTAACTCTTTTCTAATGCCACCTATCAATATTATGAATTTATACTTTCTATTATTATGAATTACATAGTGAAGTGTTTTAACAGAAAAACACAACATCGAAAATTTACAATTTCCAGAGAAAGCATTTAATGTATTTTTGTTTTCTATATTTCTCATAAAAAGGTAAGTGAAAAAAAAGTGTAATATATAAGACAACCAGGATACTAATCTAGTTTTAATATTTTTCTGCACGAGCAAGTTCAAAATGGCAAAATAAATTTATTTAGTGAGATAAAAGTATCAATTATTTTTAAAAAGCAGCTTTTTGCTTAGGATGGTTAAAGCATTTTAATCGAATGGTTAAATATATTGTATATTGCTGATTCACATGATGAAATAAGAAACATCCTTATTTCCTGTTTTAATGATATATTTCATAATTTAATAAATAATAAGAACAAAAGCTCAATTTGAAGATTTTGAAAATAAAAGTTTACTATAATCATTAAAATTTTGACTTAAATTTTTCTGATAACAAATATTGTTACAAAGATATTTATTTGAATTAAAAGGAGAGAGAAATTCAATTTCATACTCTATGGACGGTTTTTCCAATATATGATTTAAATCAATAAAGATTTGTGACTACAATGGATTCTGGACCAAATATTTACAACTGATATGTTAATCCAATTTACAAGCTGTGGCAAAAGTCCACTAGGCTAATTATATATATATATATATATATATATATATATATATATATATATATATATATATATATATATATATATATATATATATATACAAGAATAGAAAGAGAAACTGAGATAACAATAGCAATTATTCTAGATACAATGATAGACCTAAATAATATTTATGAAATTTTCCTTTGATTTAAAAACAAATATTCAATTAAAACAGTTTTAAGATATGATATATAAGCAGAATAACAAATTTTGTACTAAACATAAATTAAGGTATTCTTGGACAAACTAGTATTTATATTTTACAATAATTTTTTAATAAGAAAATACATATTTTTGAACTAGTAGATTTGGCCATTTGATTTTTATGTGTGCCTGTGTGTGACTCAGGAAAAAATACTCTTTATAACTTATACAATTTTACTGAAATTATATAAAAATTGATGTTGTATGAAATAATTTGATATAATTATTATGGTGTTATTAACTTAATAAAACCAGTATTTGCAATTACATTAAAACTACTATAAAAAAGGTTAGACTAAAAAAAGAAAAATTACATTATCACTTTCACACACCCATTACATTTTTTACATACCACAAAAAAACTATCATTTTAAAATATAATTATTATCAAATTTTCTGAGTTCAGTGATTTAAATGCTTTTAAAATTACAAAATATTTTCATTTATGAGTCAGTTATTTAAGGTCTTATTTATATGATTTATTTCAAAATATTTAACAAAACATTCAAAAACCTTATAGAGTCTGCTTGCACTTTAACATTAAAAATTCATTTTGCTCTCACTAAACACTAAAATCAAATATATTTTCCAGAACTTATTTGCATGGATTACTGTATGTAACAAATGCAAACTATAATAGTTCATAAAGAACATTAAAATTAGTGAATATAATAAATTCATGAAAATAATTTCCCTATTTATTTTAAATTTATAAAATGAAGCAAGACAGAAATTTATGAGAGAATGATTTGCAGTCATATAAAATCTATTGTTCTTAAACAAATGCAATAAAACATTTAGGAAACAAAATAAATGTTCTCTAATTTATATAATTTAAATAATAATAAGACATCATTGGAAATAATCTTTTTTAGAAAATATTTTTTTATTGTTATTAATTTAAGGAAATGAATTATTTACAGTAAAATTTTATATCTAGGTATTAAAACAAAATATTTTCTTTTCTATCATGAAAAATAATGCAATTTTGCAGCTAGCTTAGAATAATGTTGGTTTATTTTCATTCTTCCATAGGTACACTTTTTTTTTTTGTAAAAAGAATGAAACCATCATTTTAAAATTGATAAGAGTTTGATTTATAAAAAATAAAAAACTTTTCACGAAAAACAAAAATACATACAAACTTAAAATTATTGTTTAAGTATTTATATAAATTGCCATTTTCTCTTAGTGAAAATGCTATTCTCCATTTTTAAATTAATTTGAGAACTTGTACTATATTTCTGAAATGAGGTGTACTGCACTCAATAATTTTACTTGCTCAACAAGAGCTATTTGCAGTGTTGGTTAACAAAAGTTGTTATTAAGTTTTATGTGCTTTGTATTTTAAATATTGTGCTTACAAAATTTAAGTTAAAATTATTATTATACTCATTGAGTACAAAAAATTGGTTTGCATAACTTAAAAAATAAGTAAGACAAAGATTACCAATACAACAAAAATCATAAATAACATTCTTTCTCCTAATGTTAAAGTTACAAGTTTTCATTACACAAAATGATGACAATATTTCTACAAACATAGTTATAAATTTCAATATTAAAAAGATATAACTATGCAAATACTCAAAAAAATCTTCTATGAAAAACTAAAGCATATTATTCATATAACTATAAAAATATGAACAGTTTGATGCCAAATTTATTTTATCATAAAAATAAAAACACATAACAATTAGTAATTGGCATAAATCACACAAGAAAACAATATTCAGTATTCTCTGTAAAATTTTAAAAATATTAACTAGTTTTGTTATTTTAATTATAGTAAAACAAATTATGATATCATAAAAATTCAAAAGTTCAACTTATACAACCATTTTAAATCTACATAAAATATAATTTTTAAATAATATCAACAACAGAAAAATATTTTCTAAATTAAAACTATTTATCTATATCAAATTCAACATTTTAAAAAATCAACAAAATTAAAGCTTTTTTTCAAAAATGTCTATAGAAAACAAATTGCTTTAAGTATGATAATATTTTTGATAATTACTAAATTAGACATTATAAGAAAAGTTTGCAGATTATGCTCAATTTACGACAATTTAGAGAGATAAATGTGAAAAAGTGTTTGGAAAGAAAAGTGAAGCCATATTTTAATAGTAGCTATCAGTCTGACCTGAAAGAAAGGCATTGTAAAAATGTTTAAAAATTGATTTATTATATAAACCAAACAAAAAGATTTCAAATAATTGACATGATTATTCAATTTTTGAATCCACAATTTTAAGAACAATAGCATTTATGTTTTAAAGTACATTATTCTCACAAATTAGAGAATTACAGTTAACATAGTCTACAACAAATAAAAAAGCTAAATATTTTAAAGCAAAATTATTAATGAATTATTGCTCCAAATATTTTTAAGAACTTATTCTTCAGCAAAAA
Source organism: Latrodectus hesperus (assembly GCA_037975125.1). Taxonomy (NCBI): domain Eukaryota; kingdom Metazoa; phylum Arthropoda; class Arachnida; order Araneae; family Theridiidae; genus Latrodectus; species Latrodectus hesperus. The sequence goes on from CM075852.1 coordinate 29,338,218, forward strand.
ATGCTGCTAAGTTTATAACTAACAAGAGTGATGACAAAATAAATTTAATGAATGATGAATAAACTGTTTATTTATTATTAGTAGTTTGATTATGTAACACATTTTATTATAACTTATTTTATACATAGTTCCTACTAGTTACAGTTATTTAACCAAAAATAAAGCAGGCTTAATATTTTGTGAATATACATCATGCAGAATTTTAAATATATTTACATTATAGAAAAGGAATTTCAGAAAAAAAGTTTCAGTTTTATACATTTGATCATTACCAATAATATCAGTACATAAATACTTGGTAAATAATAACTTCTATCTTTACTTCAAAAGCAAAAATATGAAAATATTTTATCATACATTTAATATATTACTGAATGATTGTGTTTGCCAGCAAAGCATGATATTAACTTTAACTAAAAATATAAAAAGAAACAATGGCACAAACTTTTACATGAACCACATACTGGTTAAAACATAACAAATCTTACAAAAAAATGCATTTTGAGAAAATTTGCTTACACCAAGCAATATATAAAGTATACAATAATAATATAAGCCATACATACAGTATACAGTTGAATGTTACTTAAATACAACAAATCTTTTGAAGCATTAGTATATTTATATAGTAAAAAAATAGAACAATTCACAAGTGAACATTATTAATCACTTCATATGCAGTGAAATTCAATTAAAGAATTTCTTACTTTCAAATGATTGTTATACTATTAGATTAAATAAAAACATAAATTATAAGTTGCTTCAATGAATATTGAGATGGTAAAAACATGATTAGACAACCAAATATTGGTTTAAATTAATTTAATGGAAAGTCAGACAAATGTTTACAACCAAAGATATAAAAAATTGTGAACTTTTTTAAAACAGCTTGCAGTACCTTTAAAAGAAAGAAATGTACATATATATAGATTTTATTTGAATTATTATTTATAATTTTAATACATTGAATTTTCACCAATTTTCCAATAGCTAAGCCTATCGAAATCGATTCCTTAAAAAGGTTACAAACATAGAGAATTGTATTAATTTAATATAATTTGAAGAATAAATGACTAGAGAATGAAAAATAAAAAGATATTATTGATTGGAAAAAATAAAAGCATTCATAATCATAAAGAATAAAAAATTGCGATTTTAGATTATTTATAAACACAAAATATAACTAAATATACATATAATTTAAGATATTTGTGCAAATATACTTTTAAGAATACACATAAAAAAGGGCATTTAGTTATGCATTTCCCAAATGTTTGAGCGATTAAAAAAATCATAGATCAGCAACCCAAAACCAAGTGACGCGTTAAATCATATTGATTTATAATAAATAGCATTTTCTTTTACATCGATACTAGCTGATAAAAATAATAAATTTGAATATTAAAACATTTTAGAACAAATGTATTCACAAAAAAAGTACAAAATAGATCGCGATACAGTCAAAGGAAACTTTCTTCAGTTAGGATTATAATCCCACATTCAACCATACAACCTTCACAGCAACACATTTTATAATGTAGTTAATTATTACGATTATTTATAATTGATATAGGTTACTTTTTTCCATGGTAAAGGTTAAAGGAAGTCCGGGGATTTCATACTAACAAACATGGCGTCTGCAGAAAATCATACTTAATCATTTTTTATACATACATTTTTCGAAAGCAATATCTCAAGAAATATAAAAATTGAGCATGATTTATTAAATTAATACATGGTTTTTTTAAAAACAAATAAAATGACTAATTTTTAAAAATCAAAACTATCATCTAACTGTTCGATACTCCAAAAATAACATATACCAAGTGTCATCACTCCATAAAATACCATAAACTACCGAATTTCAGAAAGCTATTTGTAATTCATAGTAAATGAATTTATGTCCCTATAGTCAAGGCAATAAAAGAAACGACAATCCTTATACAGAAAACCAGTTTATTCGAATTCCAACCATCAGGCGGAGTCGAGTTTACAAATAAACTGCAAATGTAAACAAATAGGTACGTAGAACCAAAACAAACAATGCAGCAAGGGTTTGTAAATCAATTAATTTATGCAGAACGCATTTTCTCATTTACTAAATTTTCTATCTTACCTCTATATCCTGGAATAGTGGACTGGGTTTCAGGCGATATCCGATTATCGGGAGATAGTCTTGTTTTAACTTTGTTGCCTTCATTGGTCCAATTAACTGGTGGTGAATTAGAAGGACTACTTTTGAGACATCTAGTCGGGCTACAGGTTTGCATCAGGGATAAGGGTACTGTAGCCCTGATAGGACCCTGTTTAGTAGCACCGCCGGGTGATACATTTTTTCGAACTCTTTGCGACTGTTGGCTCGACATCTTTTGTTTTTACCTTACAAGCTCATGCATTCATCAAGAGAAAATCCTAAATTTATTAATTAACTATCAAGTTCTAGTACGACGGTAAAATATTCCCTAATCCGATGCTTAGAGAACATTATAGTCTTTTTACGAGGAGTACCAGAAGTGCTCCTACCGCATCCGAGTTTACTACTACGACGATCTGCACTCCGCCTGTCAAAATCGTACGTGCCGTTCACAGCATCTATGGATGGATGTAGTCGGATGCAGGGTTGCTGTGCTGCTCTTATTCGCCAACATCAATCACACAACCTCATCTAGATGCCAAATGTCGCCAACTTTTTCTTTCAACTCCTATTGATTTAGGAAGGTTTTTCAAGTAAATTTAATGAGTAATTTCCCAGAAATCTAGGCAAAATGCCATGTGTGTATGTTAATTCATTATCTTCTTAATGGTGTAGATATGAGAAATGTAAGATTTAAATGATAAACCTGTTTTTTTTTAATAATTTCTGTCATTCAATAAAGCTTTATCACAGTTGTTTCAATCAATACAATTTTAATATTTCATCTAAAAAGACCTAGCTTTTAATTTCTCTGTCCTATTAATATAAATAAATAAAATATAGGTAAATGTTAATTCCCACAAATGAAATTGTAAATAAGTAAAACATAAAAAAAATGTACAAAATGAAATTTTAAAAAATTGTATTAAAAATAAAAAAATAAAAATTCAAAATATCAAGATGTTTGAAAAATATAATTTTATAATAAACATGATTAACCACGTAAAAATATTAAGATGCCATGGGAACAATACGTCATAATTAAGAAATTTCATGGTACTTTTTATTTTTTTAACAGTCTAATTATATTTTAATGTGTACTTTAATTTATTTAAATTTCAATTCGAATGAACTTTACTTTTAATTCCATTATTACGTGCTTTGTAGCCTTTAATAAATATTCATCTGATTTTTATTTATTTATTTATTTTATTTTTTGCGAGTACAAAATTAATGCTTCTACATAATTTTCGTGAACATGCAAAGTATTAGTTTTATATCATGAATAGTGTGTATGTACATGTATATTCTTTTATTTAATAAATTTTTATTTGCTTAGATTTTTGCAAATAGTAATAGTATTTGGAAAAACTAATCAGATTACATTTACAAATAAATTTATTTTTAAAAATGTTTAATATGAAATCTTTGCTGTACTCTTAAGTAAGAATCGCTAAAGAGTCTCAAATACTCACACAAGATATAATATTTTAAAGTCATATGGAAGCTTTGAATAACGCTGATATTTTAACAATGATATTCTCTAACATATTTTATGATTATATTTCTTATAAAATCAGTATCTATTTTTTACATGTGTCCGAGCAAATGATTTAAAATCATTCATAGATGTCCTCCTGCATTAATTTCTATTATGGACAAAAATAAAAGATTTCTTAAATCAAGAATACGATTCAAAAATTAGTCTCTTTTACTTTAATTTGAATATTATTCAATAGAATATCTTCTAGATTATATGTTAAAAATCGTCATGACAGTATTTTTATGTCTCATAATTGTGGAGTCTGTTTGAACAAGAATGATTAAAATTAATCACACACAAAACTATTTCAATTTTATTCTAGAGTTAATAAGCAAAAAATATTCGGTGATAGAATAATGATAGAACAATATTTTTTCTTTCCAAAATGAAACAGTAAATGAACTTTGCTTAAAAAAGGAACTTGCATGCATGTTTTATATTAAATTAATATTTTTATATATGTGCATAATTTTACTTTATTACTTAATTATTCTTTTCACACTTTTCATTTTTGCATAGTTCTTGGTTTCCACTTAATAATGAAATTAAAAATAACATTATTACTGTAATTAAAAATAATATTATTACTGTCTGATAAAATCAGAAATTTCACGAATCAAAAGATAAATATGATTTATGAGTGGTTAGATTTCTGATTCAAAATCTTAATCACACTTATAAATCCTATTAATCAGAAATATAAGAAATACTTGAAATATTTAAAATTTATAATTCGGCTTCAAGAAGAAATTCAGATTTCGAATTCGTCCTCAAGAAGAATTTTTGAATTATTATCTGATTTCTAAATACATATGAGTTTATGATTCAACTATCTAATATTTAAAAAAAATACTTATTTGAACTTAACTTCCTTTTCCAGTTTATACACCTTTAAACTAGGAAAGGGCAAAATTTAAGAATGCCATTAGAAGTATTTAAACTAGTATTGTAATTCAGAAATTTGTTTTATTTAATAATTATTTTAATCATATTACAATCAATTACTTTCAAACTACACACAATCTTAATTACTTTTCTAGTTTCATTATTATATGTTCTTCAAACACGAACACGTGATATACATTTTTTCCGATTTTCAATTTTTAATTTTTTCTAGTTATTATTAATGGAATTAAATCTAATTTATTAAAAGATAAATTTATGTTTTACTTTTTTTTTCTTTTCTTTTCCAAATAATTTCAGAAAATTTTTTTAGTTTTCCAAACTACAAAATTGTTTGCTTTTGAGAGCAGCTTAATAATAATTAATAATTTAATATTTCAATATTCATTATGTAAGTTTTAATATTTACTTATTTTATAAACAGACACTATATGTTTCATATTTAACTCTTTTCCTTTCATTTTTTCCATCTTTACATTTACAGTTTTTCACCTTATCAATCTAATTAGGAAAAAAATAATAATAAAATAAAAAGGCATAATATTTACTTTCGTCCAAATAAGATAACCAGCTGAATGTGTTGCATAACCGATTCTAGTCTTGCATAACTGCTGGATGTATCTTAGCTTCCATCGTCATTTAAGTAAACTTTGAATCATTGAATGTAAGCGAGTTTTTATCGCTCATACTATCGAACTGAATAAAAAATCACTCCATAATTACATCTGGATCTTGATTATTAATACTGTTTATGTTTTCATAATTTTTAACTAAGCAAATTAAAAAATTTTTTCAAGAATGGTTTATCTTAAATCAAATAATTTTTGTTTAAAAATGGTGGTTAAAATTGATTTTTTTTATAAAATATTTAAATCTTTCTGTTCTAAATTGTCTGAATTTTACTAAACAATTTATTTTCGTTTAAAAAAAATAACTTAATTAAATTTCAGCTTACATATTTAAAAATAAAAAGGCTTAAAATTTTTAGAAGCAGTCAATTAGAATGGAATTTTAGAAATTCTCGCTTAGTTTAGAGCCTGGCTTACCAAAGCGCAAGTATTATTCTAATAATTAGATAAAAAAAATTTTAATCCTTATAAAGTAAGAATTTCTAAGAAATATTCAAACAAATTTTGAAATAGTAAGGGTGAATTTGTAAATAAAAAATTTAATTATATATGTTAGCTCTTATATATTATAGAATAAATTGTGCTATTGAATGTTAAGTTTTAGATTAACACATTTTATATGTGAAAAAAATACATCATTATGCTTAAATAAAACAGTAATATTACCGGAAAAAATTATTTGCAATAAATCTTTTAAAATATTAATCTTATAAAAAATAATTAAAATTAAAATTTATAACTTAAATAATAAATATACCGAACAATAATATAAACTTTATAATAGCTACGATAAAAATATATTTCAGAAGACTTAGAAATATTAAGTACTTCACTATAGTAAAAAATTAAACTAGCTCTTTAAAAATAGATTATCAACTTTAACATGTGAATTAGAAATATTAAATATTTCCGTAATTACGCATCAAATGAGCAAAGTTAAAAAAGATAACAATTGATTATAGGTCTAAGGAAAAATGATTAATCTGCAGACATAATATAAACAACATCCTTTAATGGATGTTGTATCATACGAAGAACTTTAATACTGAGATTATAATGAATTAGTCACATGGATCTAATCTTTGTCTGGTATTCGTCTGCAATGCTTTGAAAATAAAAACTATTTTGAAAGGTTAGAAATAAAAAAAAGAGTAAAATATGAAAATTATAAATTTTCATTTTTTAAGAACTCAAATATTTTTAATAATTATAATTCCACAATGGCACGTAATGTTCACTCTTTCTGTTAAAATATTAATCATTAGTTGATTTTTTAAGAGTCACGAACACATTTTTTAAGAATAAAAGTTTAAGTGTAGAAATATTTAAAATACGTATTACATAATTAATTGAAAAGCAGTTTTTAAACAAAATAATAATATTACAATTTTTTTAAATAATATTTCACTGTAATTTGAATTTTTTGTTAAGCTTCTGAGATAGATTAGCTTATTTATATTTGCAGATATGTTATGAAAATTTTGAATTCCTAAAAAAAGGCAAAATGCAACAGTAAATATATGTGATTTTTAATATATGTCTACTAATTTATAGAAATATCATAAGAACAAGAAGATTAAACAAAATAACTAATTGATTTCCTGTCCAAGCGAATTTCAGTTGCATGGAACAGGTACAATTTTACTTCTTTTTTGTTCATTAAATTTATCAATTAGTCGTGACTTTTAAATGAAGCCATGAAGATGTTAGATTGTGTAGTTACAGGGAAACAATTAGAATAATTATACTCTTCACATTGTGGAAAAGAAAATCACATGAAATTTGCTTTAAATATTTTGATATAAGTATTAATATTTAGATTGAAACAGAAGTCAACATCAATTTATTTGAAATAACACGTACTTCAACAGTAACATGCATAAAATAAATAAAATATTACAATAATTAAATAATATTTAATTTATACTCATATATATATATATATATATATATATATATATATATATATATATATATATATATATATATATATATATATATATATATATATATATATATATATATATATATATATATATATATATATATATATATATATATATAATGAAATACTCTAAAGTGATCAAATCCTTGATTTAAAATGGAATGCTTAATTTAAAGTGCCTAATATAAAATAAACAAATTATATATATCACCTGCAATTTTTTTGCTTAACATTTTTATAATTTCTTTGAATATTTGGAACAGGTAATAAATTATTTATCGTTTAAAAAATATAGTTTTTAATGAGAAGAATTCTGTCAATTTTCTAAAATAGCGAATGTGAGAAAGAGTATGCTTTAGATTGGATTTCTGCAATACAATTTCTACTGCAAAAGAATTTGAAATTAAATTAAAATTAAAGAAAACTTTTCAAGAAAACTATTTATTTAAGCGAACAATATTTGATTTGCATGAAGAATTCAAAGACGGCAGAGATTCCCTTAAAATGATTAGCTGATATTGTTAGGTAAACTATTCACATCTATATTACTGATCAATATATCGATCACAAGTCTGAGAATTCTTTATAATCGTAGTTTGACAATAAGAGAAGCTATTGATCAAGCTCCTATATCATTTGGTTTCTATCAAGAAATTTTAAAGGAACATTTAAGATTGCGAGTTTTCGCTTCTAGAATATCTTAACATCATTTGTTTGTTCCAAGAACTTTGAATTTGTTCCGAAAACAACAATGTACTCAATTGAGTAGAAAAATATTTTCAAAAGGCAATTCCTTTTTAAAACACAGTGTGTCACAGGTGGTGAAGTTTGAATCTTTGCGTTTGACACAGATGCTGCTCAACAATCTAGTGAATGCTTCTTGAAAAGTGAAGAAAACCAAAAAGATATTGAATGTTTTCTTTAAGTATCATGATGATGAATTCCTATTGACTGGTCAGAGAGCAAATAAAGATTATTATTATTATTGGAGTGTTTTGCGTCATTTGAGAGAAGCAATTCGTCGAAAACTGCTTTCAAATGTTACAAGAAAATCCATAGGTTTAGCAAAGTGATAAAATGTCATCTCACACTACAGTTATTATTCGTCAATCTTTGACAGAATTTATATTTAACATATAAGACCCTACAAGTAATATATTCTCCTGATATGGTACCGTATGATTTTTTCTTATTCCTACTATTGAAATTGCTTTTTGTGGTTCTTGTTTTGATAAAAATTAATTTGATAAAAGAAAATTCGCGAACTTTCAAGGGCATTAACAAAAACGATCTTAAAGCATATTTTGTTAATTGGAAAAAATATTGATAGAAATGCCTTGAAGTTAGAAGAATTTTCATTATAGTATTTATTTATTATTATAGTATACATCTCTCTGCTATAAAATTATTCCAATTTCAAAGTACTTCTACCAATTTTTCGATAACTACTGTAAAAACAATAAAAAAATAATAGAATAGAATAGAAGATGCATATCGTAATTTATAGTATACTCATTGATTACCTCAATAAATACCAATTAATATAGTTTAATATTTGTGTGTGTGTAAATGAGTTAAAATAAATCTAAATAGTATTTTATTAATATGAATTACTCTCTGAAATATACTATAGATTTGCACATGATTGTTTCTAATTTTCTTTAACTTCTCTAACATATTCAATTAATATTCTCTATCGATCATAATGTACTAATAATACTTCGAATAATGTAAATCTTTAAATATTTGATGAAACGACTAATTCAAATGAAGAATCAAATCTGAAACTAAATAAATTTAAAAGTTTTAGAAAATATAATTTAAAAAATATCGAGGTCTTTTGTTAATATTTTTATCCCAAAAAGTAAAGTAGAATCCTTGATTAAGGTCCTAAAAAATTTCGAAATTAATTATAAAAACCTGTTAGAAACCAAATTATTAAAATTTAAAAAAATTTTTTTAGTTATTTTAAATATATTTCTTGAGATGTATTATATAAATATTAAAGAGAGAGACTTCTCCACATGATATTACATTATTTAATCGAAAGTAATCGAATAATTCCTCTTTTTATACTAAATTTTAACAAAATCATTTAACACATCCTTGTAGTTTTACTGTTTTTTATATAATGAGTCAAGTTCAGTTTTAATGAGCGAAATCAGATTTTTTGCAATTTCGTTCTTTTGCAATTCCATTTGATTCATTTGTGTTCAACTTCTGGTTTTAATTATTTAATTTCTTTATATCAACTTTTGTATATTTTATAAAAATATTGATAAATACGTAAAATAATTCTACGCGCGCGCGAATGTAATGTTTTTTCTTAACCTTTCTAATGTTCTGTAATCAAAGTCTCTTTTTCTTAACCTTTCTAATGTTGTGTTATCAATCTTGAGTGCCTGAAGTAGTTTGCTGTAATCGTTTTTTCCACGGTAACTACCAAGGAATAAACCGGTATCTTAAATTGTTTTTCACCTCTGTAAATATGATATTCAATACATCAAATATATTAGACATGTTAAGCTCTTTCAGAGAGTATGAACTTTATTTCAGTCGGAATCTAAATTGGTAAATATCTAAACAAAAATCTGTATCGCAAGCACTTGTATTGAATAGTATTGATAGATTCTTACTTAGCTGAATTATATTACAGCAAAGTTTGGAGGAGAGAAAAAAAGGAAAGTAGGCTGAATATTGAAAACCTAGAATCAGTGATGAAGCAATGAGAACCTATTTTTTATCTCGTGTATTCTATAAAGAGATAGAACTGATTCTAATATACATAAATGATCGCTTGTGATTTTATTTATTGCTGAGAATTAATTATACTCAATGAAACTCATGGATAAATACATTAACATTTAGTATCAGTTTAGAAAACCTTTCCAGCTTTTGTACCTTTTTTTTTTTATCAGATTTTGATTTTGATAGTCAACTTTTCTATACTTTCAATTACTCCGCGTTAAAATTTTACCTACTTTTAAACTAAAATGCCTCATTTCTTTGGATTATTTTTTTACATTACATTGATTTGTTAGTTTGTTTGTGCGATAATTGCCTAAACTAATTAGAAAATAAAACCACTTGAGTAATTTATATGTACCTGTTATAATTCACTTTCATCTTAATTATTTTGATTCAGACTTTTATATATATATATATATATATATATATATATATATATATATATATATATATATATATATATATATATATATATATATATATATATATATATATATATATATATATATATAATGCTAGATTCTTTTTGAATATAATTCATAATTTAGACGCAGTCTGCAGCGGAGTGTTAAGGCAGTGAATGCAAGACAGAGATACATTCCAAATAGCATTTATTTAAATAAAATAAGAAATAAAGTTAAATTGTCCATCTGCAACACAGGTGTCACCCTTACCGTGGTTAGGAGACATCTGAGTAATGTTTCTCACTGACGGGGGTTTTTATAGGGGATGCTACAAGGTTGTTAAATGCGTAAGAAAGGTCTAAGGAATTCACTGGCACCTGTGTGTTTTAGGACTTCAATAGAGGGGTAATATGATAAAATATTCATAAATTTAGAATTGTATTAAATAGGTTACATTATCAAAAATCTCTTATGTTATTGTTTTTGTTACTAATGACACTTGGACAAGCCAAGCTCGCTATGCCTTGGCTATGCGAATTTAAGTCAATTGGGAGCGTCTTTCGTTTAATCAGAGCACCATGAAGGAGAAAGTACGACTTTGCTCTATTTAAATCCTCCGATAGATGGCAGCACCAGAGGGCCTACTCCCTCAATTTTGGCATTGATCTGAAGGGGGAGTAAATTTTTCCAGATTATTGCACCCATGGTGACTGCTCAACGACCGACCACAGGTCTTTCGATTCCACAGATTTAACGAGCAATTATATCGCATGTACTCGGTGGATCTTTGGCGGCATTGGGAATCGAACCCCACCCTTCCGGACGGAAGACCGATATCCTAATCACTAGGCTACCATGGCCCCAAAAATATCTTATTCTCTTATTCTATTAGTTTAACTTATCATAAATTTAATATCACACACACACGCATATGTGTGTTTATGTGTATATATGTATATATATATATATATATATATATATATATATATATATATATATATATATATATATATATACAGGGTTAGCAAGAAATAAGTTTCCCACTTCAGAAGGCTGTAGAATACGTTCTATTTGTCCAAATGAGATAAAATTTGAACTACTGATAATTCAAATGATGCGCTTGACATTTAGTAAAAAATAGTACAAAATTTCACCGATAGATGGCGCTGTAATACACATAAAAGCATTTGATATGCTTTATGAATGTTAAAAAATAATAATGAAAATGTAGCGTTACAACTCTTCAATATGCCCTTCTTCATTTTCAAAAATATGCTCTATAACCACAGAACCATATTTTCGACAGCAGACCGGTGTGAGTCTGTCGGAATATCAAGGATATGGCGTCTAATGCTGTCCTTCAGATCTGGTGCACATGCTGGCCTTTTACGGTAGACATTGCCCTTCCAAATGAATGCCAAATGAAGAAGGGCATATAGAAGAGTTGTAACGCTACTTTTTCATTATTATTTTTTAACATTTATAAAGCACAATTTTGTACTATTTTTTAATAAATGTCAAGCGCATCATTTGAATTATCTGTAGTTCAAATTTTATCTCATTTGGACGAGTAGAACGTATTCTACAGCCCTCTGAAGTGGGAAACTTATTTCTTGCTAACCCTGTATATATATATATATATATATATATATATATATATATATATATATATATATATATATATATATATATATATATATATATATATATATATATATATATATATATATATATATATATATATATATATATATATATATATATATATATAACGCTAAAATAAATGAAGTGGATTATACTATAAGAAATTGTTCCAAAATAGTTTAAAATGTTTCTATAAACAAATTCTAAGTTTCATTTAATTTTATCGTTCCTCTACTCCAATTGCTTCAAAGAATGGAGCATGCTCTCATTGAAGAACGAAACGAGAAAATAAAGCAATTACCAGTTCAAGGGATTACATAATATCATAGATATAATAATCGTTATTGAAAACATATCTGTGACGATGCACACATATAAATGAATCGGCAACCAAAAGCCTCAGCTGTTTATTTATTGTTATCATACATTTGTTTTAATTCATCCTGTTGTCGGCAATGATTAAATACAGTCATTTCTCACGTTTTTCTCCCACAGTGGAAAATTAATATCCCACTTCCCTCTTCTTTTGTAGGAGAGCAGATCTTTTGGATGCCCCATTACTTTTCACTTTGTCTGGCTATCATTTGTATTCCAATCGTTGGGGTCCACCATCTCTTCGTCTTCTTTCCATTTATTTCTTTTTTTCAATTCCTTCAGAATCCTTCTTCCAGGATACATATTAATCTTCTCCGGCATTCTTTTCCAGAATTCAAGGTCTTAGAATAAGGATTTGTGCTATTAAAATGTCATCTCGGTTATAATTTTTGGGGGCATTTTTCAGTAAATCAGGATTTCAGTTGGAGGAACAGTTCAAAAAGAATTCAAATTTGGACCGAAGCTGTTTGAATGAAAATTGCCTCAAGCTATGGAAACGAAAAAGAAACCAAATCACCGAGTTATTTATATTTTTTTACGAATTATTGCCGTGCATGCAAGAAATATTTTTAAAGGATAATGAATCACTTTTGTATTACTTGTGGGAGAAAATACATTGAACGTTTCTTCTAATTAGTCCAATGCAGTCAGAGAATTTAAAATTACCTAATTTTCCATAAATAGAAATTAAAAGTAATCATGTTTGAAACATTGCTAACCAAAATGTTCACAATGTCTAAAAATAAAAGGGAAAATATTATTAACTTAACTTACAGTGAAGTGAACTAATACTAGTGAATTTATATTATAAAATTATTTAAATAAAATTGGAATTAAAAATCGTGATTTGTATCAACTAAGCATTTAATCCAAACACCAAGAAAAAAGAAACTTTTCACGCATTAAGGCAAAAGTTCCAATATTAGATTTCGTGAATTCCTATTTATTTAAAAAGAGAAATAATTTTCTAGTTATTTTAAAAGAGAGAGTAATTAATATATATCTTAAGCAAAAATAATTGTTTCTTCCTTCAATCAATCAATATTCAACTAAGCAAGTAAAACTGCTTGATTTAAATTATTTATGTTCAAAAAAGTTTTACAATAATTTTTAGTTACCATTTCCCTAATTAAAGTTTATTATTTTAGGTATTATGCATTTTGATGCTAAAATTATTCACATATTTAGTAATTATAATTTTATCAAGTGTCCAGGTGAAAATACTTTTATATAAAAACTTGTTTCTATAGTCGACATTTCTACGTGCTAGCTTAAAAAAATATTCACAAATAGCAACTTATAGCAAAACAATTACATAAAGAATTCATATCAAATAAATTCATGTCATGGCTATGTAATTTAGGAAAGGGCAAAACAAACAAATAACACAAGTTGATTTTAATAATCTTACTTTTTTAATTCGCCTTTTTTATTTTGATGAAAAATTAAATAAAATTTTAAATAAATGGTAAATCAATGTTCGTGGTAAATAAATAGTAAATCAATCGTGTGACAAAATGTTTCGAAATAAATTTTAAAAAATACTTGCAATTTTTACTCAAGAATTTTATTTGAAAGTAGAATATTTAAAAGTGCATTGAGGAATCCGATAAAATATTACAATAAAATGTGATCTGCATTCAAGTAATAGATATTGGAACTATATTTTTAATCCAAATATAGTCAGTCTTAAGGCATTAGCAGCAATAAAATATTTGAATGTTTTGAGAGCTTCTAAAAGGGAACCCACTTAGAAATTATTTAATGGAGATTAAATTAATACACATCTTAACAGTAAAATTACTATAAAATTTAAAAAAACATTAAATAATTATTATACTACAGAGTGTATATATATATATATATATATATATATATATATATATATATATATATATATATATATATATATATATATATATATATATATATATATATATATATATATATATATATATATATATATATATATATATATATATATATATATATATATATATATATATATATATATATATATATATATATATATATATATTTAAATATATATATATATATATACGTGTGTGTGTGTTTTAACAACTATAAAAATATTATACTTTTGTGCATAAACTAAAACACATTTAATATAATTAAAATGATTATCAGTTTTTGAAAATTATAGTTTATCAATTTCTGTATAATTTAATGCTCTTACTTAAATGGCAAGAACAAAAAGTATCATTTTCTTTATATATGTATAAAACTTATGTGTGAATTTTTTAACTAATTTTCAGATTTAAAACTTACAATGAAATTTTTCGATTTCTCAATAGTAAGAGAATTAACTGTACTCACACACGCAACTAGAATTCAATAGAAAAAAGTGTTAAATTTATTTATGTTAAACTATAATAGTTGAAGAAGTCAAATTCATTGTAATTTAGAAAAAAATCTTCTTATTGCGTATTAAATTCATATTCTCTTTTAATATTATTTACTTATATTTTGATCCTCGTCATTGTTAGACTAATACCTTGATAAGCTCTGTTCATGTTTATTCCTTATCTAATATTATTCTGTTGATTTGAAATGGAAATGTTACTGAAGAAGTTCAGTTTCACGAATTGAACATGGCTCATGATTCAAATAAATATTCTTGTTAGTATATACTAATAAGTAACTTTATCGAGAGAGATGTTATAAATTTACAAAATAAAAATGCAAATGTTTTTCCATTCAAATTTAATTAAATTTCAATACAATATTCATGTTTATTCCTTATCTAATATTATTTTGTTGACTTGAAATGGAAATGTTTCTGAAGAATTTCAAGAATCAAAGCCTAAGATTAAAAAGTGCTGTTAATGATATATTCTGAGTATTCACATTTGAAATAAATATTTTTGTTATTAAACTAATAAGTAACTTTAAAAAGGTGTTATAAATTTACGAAATAAAAAATGCAAATGTTTTTTTTATTATCTGTGTATTAAAATAATTAGAAATATCCATTAACAAACGAAAAGCTCGACATTGCTTATAATCTTTGAATACTAGGAGCTTATAAGATTGCAGAAGAGGTAATTTATTCGCCAATCTTAAGCCCCAATCTTAGCTTAAGTAGCTTGTAACGTATAATCTAAGATTGTATATTTCCTTTTCTTTACATGGTTCACCATTTTAAATATGCAAGCACTCATGGATTAAAACCGAACATGATCTTGACCTCTTTTCACCTACGGCATCATAAAAGAAAGGAAAGGGCAAAACAAGCAATAAAAAATAAATAAAGAACAACATCGTGTCGATGCTTATTTTTATTCCATGTTAAACTGGTTCCAGGCCTGGTGGAGCGTGCTGCTTCTGAACGTAACTGAACGTTGAAATTGAAGCGAGGACATGCACATACAGAAGAGAGTTTCATCTATAAATTCTGTTTCTTTCTCATTCTTCGGGCAATCATGGATCCGATTGCGAAAAGTATAATTTGCCAGCCAAACGGTCAACGATCTAATGTTCGCAAGGAATGCCACCATTGTAATATTAACTTTAAGTTCGATTCCGTCCATGAACAAGATGCAAAATGTTTTTACTTATTTGCGTATTATACTAGTACAGAAATTTACTTTGCAAGCTCTATAAAGAAATTAAAGTATTACCCTCTTCTAAAGATTCAGACATTAAAAATATAGATAGAATATTAAATGCACAGATTCTAATATTCGAATTTAATTTCTAAATTTTTTGGACCGTTTAAGTAATTGGATACATTGTTCGTTCTATATTTTTCTGAATATAATATGCTTATATATTTACAATTAATTTAAAATCTAATATATTGAAAGCCCAAATTTTTCATTAAAATAGTATATTTAAAATTTTTATAACTCCAATTTGGATATATTTTTGCGATGTAGTTTATGCCTGTATGTATTTTAAACTTAATATATTTCTTTATCATGCCAATATGCTTTATACAGTATAAAATCTATTCCACGCTAATATGCTTTGAACTTGATATATTTTAATATTAATATATTTCTCAAATATATCATCGAATCAAATGAATGTATCAATCAAACCGGATCTGCATCGATTTTTTTCGTTTTAAGAAATTTTACTGAATATCATTATTCTATTTAAAAAAATATTATTTCAACTTATATCATTTTAATCATATTTATATCAATTTTAAAAATATATTTAAAAACAAAATAAAAATTGAAATGTTTACATTTCGTTGAGAATCTAGCAATTAATTCAAATCTCTTGGGTAAAAATATTTTCTTTTAGCGTTTCACCAGAAGGAAATAGGAAGTTCCCTTTAGAAATTTTGCACTTTGCCAGAGAGACGTTCAAATTCGTGTACAATTCTAAGCATGAGCTCTTGTGAAAAAATGGATATTTTAAGATATGCTTCGTTGCAGAAATCGAATTTTAGTTGGAATAAAATGGATTCTAGAGAAAATTTTAAAATTTCGTAATAATTTCCCCCAATGCTTATAATCGTACGATTACAAAAAGGAAATAACCCTTAAATTTTAAATTGTGGGAAGTTTAAATGTTAAAATAATGTTTTATTTCAGTTAACAATTTATAAATTATATTTTATTTAAACCATATGATTCTTCCGTTTAGCAACATATCATCTTGTAACAGCGATACTCAACTGGAGATAGAAGTCATTCAGAATCCCTCAGCAGTTTATACTAGGGATTTGCACAAGCTTACTGAATACTTCTTCGAGAAACACTGTTAATTTTAATTTTATACATTTCCGAGTAAAACTGTTGATTTAATTCATTGCTTAGTTACGTTAGTAAAACTTCATAAATGTTCATAATGTATGTGTAATGATTTAGGAGTTTCAGATGTTGTTATTGTTGTCTTGTGCCAGCTAGGCTGACATTATGGGGTGCGCTGCTCCACTTTTCCAACTGAACCATATTTTGGTGTGGAGTCCGACTTTCTTAGTACACACATGCCATAGGGACCCGTTTATAGGGTAGGCACAACCATTCACAACTCATTCATACAAGGTAAGGTCAAAGACAGGATAGATAGAGAGAGAAAGTACATCCATGCCCGAACTAGGATTCGAACCCAGGACCTCCCTATCCGCAGGCAGATACGCTGACCACTAGACAAGGAAGGAGGAATTTCAGATATTCATAATGTATAGCAAAATATTCATTTATAAAGATAAAGTAATACGTAAAAAATATTAAATAAATAATAAATCGATAAGATTGAATGGGATGTTTATACAAGTTAAACTTTTCCAAGCCTTACATATTTGCTACCTAAAAATCATTTATTGTAAATGTAATAATTTATTTTATGAGTGCTAATATATTTACTTAACAGAATAATACCCATTCTAAGTTGTTTCATATTAAAATGTTATTTAATAAGCATTTTGTGTAATGTAATCGAGATTGTATTTTTAAAAGCTGTCTCAAATACAATAAAAAAAGAAAAAAATTAAAATGGTGTATAAAAGTTTGTACGAAAAGAGGGAGATTGCTGCTTAGAATCTTGGAATGGAGACACAGGGTGTAAGTCGTACTGCAATAGAACTCACACCCAGCGTTTGTTGTTAGAGGAACGTTAAATCTCAAATCTAACAAGTCAGTGTCAGAGTGTATGAACTAAAAGTGGAATAATTTTCTAACATTCAGCTGTCATTATTTAAATCCTGCGTTCAAATCTTCTTGAGCGACCTCTATATGATGTTTGGATTCTAATTCAGGAGGACGGTTTGTATGACATATCTGTAAAACATTCAACATATTGAAAGAAACAACTTATGAAAAAAATATTTAGTAAGAATCTTTGGCTTTATAAAACCGATGTTTCAAAGATTTCCACAATCCTAGAATTTCAAAGACTATATTTACGATTTCATAATTTCCTTCACACATGTAAAGGTTTCAATTTTCGTAACTTTTAATTATCATATAGAAGGAATTATTTTAAAAAATTACAATATTTAATTTTATAAATAAGTTCTTAATGATATTTTTGAAACTGAATTACGAGATCCTTAAGAGAGATGTATTAAAGATACGATGTACAGAATGATAAATACTATACATGTTTCAATGTTTATAAGTATTAAATAAGTGTCAATATAATTAATGCAATACACAGATTTAAATTCAGAGTATTTACATATAATTTAGCGCACAATGTTCATAGCATTAATCATTTATTCGCTAGTTGCGTTTAAGTTTTCTCTAAAGCAACTTATGGGTTGTTCTAATTATTGGAATGTGTTATTTCAATATAATTTTATTCTTTTCATAGACAGAAATTTAAAAAGCCATCTTTTAATTTTTGCTTTCTTATTGTAAAAACGAGAAAATTTATTTGAAATTTACTTTACTTATCAATTAATTAATTTATGAGTATATTAGTTTTACTTAAAGTATAGTCAATATTTTATAGAAAAACACTTAAGTAAAATAATTTTGGAGAATCCATTTATCGCGATCTTCCTTTCTTCAGCTGTCTAAAATTTGGAATCACTCCAATAATTTAAATCAAAATATAAGGAATTCTATGGATGACAGAGTCAATCAAGATAATCGCAGCGTTAGCTATCCATTCATCATTAATGTGAATCTTCTCTATTAGTTTTGACAATTATATAAATTAATAAAACTTTCTAAATTTTTTAAAAAAGTTTTTTGATTTACTGTATTTTTTTAAATTATCAAAAATTATAACTTTGATATTCTTATTTTATTTTATAAGTACAATCAAAAAGCTTTTTCCTTATCACATTTCTGATAAATTTTTGTTATATATATATATATATATATATATATATATATATATATATATATATATATATATATATATATATATATATATATATATATATATATATATATATATATATATATATATATATATAATATAAATGAAATGATAATAATAATATTGAAATCAAATAAAAAATAAATTCATATAAAAAGATGCATTAAATATTTCCTTATTTTCTCAGTCACTATAGTTAAATTTCATGTTACAATTGTTTATACAAGTATTTTCAACTCTATAAGTACTAATAATTGCATTATTTCATCTAGTAAGGTATGTCTTAATTTATTTAAAAACTATTTTAGAAAAAAAATCAATACTACTGAAAGATTAGTTTTGTTACTAATAATAGCTGCATTGTTTTAAATTTTATTAAAAATCATAAAATTAATATATTTCGCTTTTATAAATTTCAAAATTTTATACATTAGTAATCTGATTGATATTTTATGAAACTTTGATGTCATTTATGTTTCAGTAATTTATCAATCCCGAAGACAATTTCTAAATTTATGAATTTTTTGTTTTTGAAAATTGATTATTAAATGGGTTTAATTTGTTCAAAGAAATAAAATTGATATCAACGAACAATTTCTCAAGAGTTCTTATAATATCACTCTACATACCTCTTTGAAGTTAAATTTCTTAGATATAATTTTATCACCGTCTTTCAAAAGTCTAACGAAATAATTACGATATTCATATTAATTGAAGCAAACGCTAATTTTTAGTTGCTAGACATCTGCTATGTAATATTGATATTGGCGATTTGAAGCTGTAGAAATACCCAATTACATGAAGAATTTATATTAATCTTCCTTTATTCCATTAAAGATTGTAATACTGAGAAGCTCTGTGCACGTTAAATAAGTTTTAGTCAAAAACTCTTTAATTTACAATAATTAAAAATTATGAGATGTTTGATGATAGTGGAATCAACTACTTGGTTTGTTTTAAAGATCTACTATACATAGTATGTGATATATTTAAATGTGTGTGTGTAAAAAAGACAAATTTGTAAGATTAATGGAAAAATAAAAACTTATAAAATTTTATACGAGGAAACTTTCTTTTTTATGAAATTTTATAATTACATTATCAAATAATTAGTTGAAATAATTTCTCAACTCTTTGGAAATGTTGAAAATTTCTTAAAATTAAACTATTCAAAAAATTAATTTTTAAAATTTGTATAAGAAATCATTTCTTGTCAGATAAATAATTTAATTCAGATGAAAAACTTTTTCATCTAATGTGCTCATTCAAATCGAATTACAGTGAAACTTATTTTTAATCAATCCCGATAAACTCGAAATTCTGGTAAACAAGATGAAATTTGGCGAGCAATCGAACTAGCGTCAGAAGCGACCTCTACTGGATATGAGAAGCCTGCCTTCACTTACGTCACGATTTGACCGGATCGTGCGTAAATGTTCGTCTACGTTGCTCCGCTAGGAGAGAATTGATAAAAATTGTTACCTCAAAATGACAATCTTGACGAGCAATTGTTAAAAAAAAAAAAAGTTAAATCTAATAAAAGCTTTCTCTAACAATAGACTGATTCATCATATATTTCTGACTATGATTTAATTCAAAAAAATATATTCAATGTTTTTTTATTAAATTTAAGGTAAAAGGATGTTTAAATGAACTAAACAATTCGATATACATGTATTTAATATAATTCATCCTTGAAATTTTTTTCAATATGACTTTCAAATAACATAAAATCTTTTTATGTTATTTGATTTTAAAAAAACGACAAAAGATTAAAGAAAAAAAAATTACAAATATATATTTAAGAAATTAACAAAAATATGATGAAAAAATATATACATGCAGTTTAATGAAAAGTGAATTTAAAAAACCGGTTTTAAATCTAAGGGGAAGAAAATACATTTTTGTGTCCCATAACGTTTGGTGTTTATTAATATACATTTTTGATTGCGTTTTGATTTTTAATTTATATTAGACATTTACACAGCGTTGGCATCAACACTATAGATGAACATTTATGCATTCTTCTATGATTAATCTTCGCACATATATGGTAAAAAATGTTATTCCTTCTACTCTGTGTTTTGAACTTTATCTCCATTAATTTAAAGAACAATTAAAAGACAATGAAAAATTTGTTTTTCAACTAATCTTTTTCTTAATAATAAGATAATTAATTTAATGTTATTAACAAGACAAGGAAGTGTCCTTGAGTTTCAAGTATTTCACTTTCCTTAATATTCAAAAAGCTTAATTTCATTGAACTGAGCACAATATTTCAATGTTAAAAAATTAATTATTTTAATTTTTAGTAAAGAAATAATTGAAATCTTGAAAAATCTTGTTTTACAAATTGGGCAGAATTAAATATCCAGCAAAACATTTTTGATCTAAAATATTTTGAAACAATATTTTAGGTCTGAAATCAATTTAAAATGCACATCACAATTTCCTCAATTTTATATGAATATAAAACATAATTTATACAAAGAAACACCAATTTTTAACTTTAAAGAGTTGTGAAGGTACAGGCTTTTATATTAGAATTAAAATAATTTTGAATCAAATGAACATTTTTTAAATAATTTTTTAAAACATTTTTTAAATAATTGTTTTGTATTTAGACTAATAGATGTAATTTTCAATGCTTTTTTTTAAAAAAAGCATCATATATTAATATATTTTTCTATTTCTCAGACAATATAAGCATTTTTTAAAAAGTTATTACACCTATTTTAGTTTATTTTATAAATAAGTGGCTGTAATAATATGAAAGAGAAATAAAGAATATGTGTGAAATCTTATAAATAAATATATATCTTTATATATTTCTAATAACATTTTTTATGATTAATAGAATAATAAACATGGTAAAAAAAAGCAGAATTTTAGATAACATTTAAGTGTAAAAATTTGTAATCCAGTCAATACTAATAGATCATATTAACTGGGTTTCGAGTATCTATATATACATCTATATATATATGAGTTCTTAATTTACATATATTTCTCTCATAAGATAATCGTTCCTGTTTAGTTAAAAATATCTTACATCAGCTTTAAATTATTAAGTCATAAAAGCATGACATCAAAACACTTAATGTTTCTCTTAATTATTTAATAGACATTTTGAGAATGTTAATCATTAGGGACAGTTTTGTATTTAGATTACGAGAAATGTAGAAGTAACAGTTTAATTTTTTCTTCATAATGAAAATGAACATTTTATGTTGCTACACATATCATCATTAATCAAGATAAATTAGATTTTAATCGCTTACACTAAAATGAATCATTAAATCTTTGAATAGAGGACTAATTTGCTTTCTCCAGCGAGATATATCGGAACTAATTTCAACCAATCGCTGTTAATTTTTCTTTGCACACAATTCAGCTTGCATTCAGCAGTTCGCTGAAGACTGTAAATAGGCATTCCCTCCAGTCAGCAGCGGCAGGAGCCGGATTTTGCCGAGCTCAGCAGGAAATAACAGCAATCGATAAAAGGTTACGCAAAATACAACTTCGGTTGTGGGAAAGAGGAGAGGCACTTTGCGAATGAGTTTTCTCTTTGACCATTGGTTCTTAGAAAATGTCTTACCAAATAAATTGCAAATGATAATTTCACTCTTAACTTTACGTGTGGTCTGTAAAACAAAAACTATTATTAATTTTCCATTTCCAGAGTATATTTATTTTAACAGCAGTCAATGATTATGATTAATGAAAAAATTATTAAATATAATAGTAACCTTTTATTAATCTAATATTATTCTAGTAAGTTTCAAAATTCAAAGTAGAAGATAATTTTCAAAATTAATACGAAGAATGAAGTTTTCTTTTCTTTGACCATTTTGTTTCTTATAATGCCTTACTAAATAAATTGCCAATGATAATTTCCCTCATTAGTTTATATGGTCTGTAAAACAAAAACTATCATTGATTTTCAATTTCCTGGCAATATTTATTTTAACAGCAGTCAATGATAATGATTAATGAAAAAATTATTGAACTTAATAGTGACCTTTTCTTAATTTGATATTATTCTAGTAAGTTTTAAAATTAAATGCGGAAGATAATTGTATCAAATTAATAAAATATTTATTTTCTCATGGGTATAAAACTAAATTAAATGTTATTCAAAATTTTCTACAAGGACAACCTAGTTTTAATTATAATAATATGATAAAAAAAAACCAAATTTTACTTTATTACTTAGAAAATTATATTACAAAATATAAATTTGATATTTTATAATATAATTTTCTAACTTCCTTATCATAATATATTTTTCAAATTAGCAAATAAAAGTTATTCAAAATTTTTTAAACAATGAATAGATTTTCTTTACTTATCTTCTAGATAATTATCGAAAATTAATTTATGGATTAAAATATATTCGATTTGATCTCAAATGTAAATTTAATACATCTTTAAGCAAATATTATTCTTTTATTATTCAACTTAAACTAATAAGATATGTATTTTCTTAATATTTCATGACGAAATGATTCAATCATTAAATTATTGCAAACCATAATATAACTTTTACAAAGAAATAAAGATATATTTAATAATTTCTTATTCTTGTTTGCAATATTTTTTGTAATTTAAAAATATTCAGGAAATTCTCTGCCTGCTTAAAAATTAGTTGCGAAGCAAAATTAATCTTATTATATTCAATATTATGTAATTTTGAAAAAGAAGTATTTGCAAAATAGATTTTATAAGGAAATCCTAAAACCTGTTTTACGTAATTCATGTAAATATCTAGATTTAAAAGATTGATCTTGAAAAATATTATCATAAAACTAAACTAGGAGGACAGGAATTAATTATAAATAACTCATAATTGACATTTTATTTTTTAAATTTTTGTTGTAAATTATTATACATGTGAATGTAACATTCTCTATCATTCTTTAAAATAACCTGTTAATATGTAAGCATATACACCACGATATAATTGTTTCAAAATTAAAAGCAGTAGTAAATTCAGTGATATAACAAAATATAGTTTATTTTATAAGAAGTCTGTAATTAGTTCAATATAAAGTCACAAAGTTACTTTAAACCAAGTACAATCAAAAGCACGAGGATTTTTTTTTTAATTTTAAGATTCATATTTATTATAAAATTTTTCATCATTGTATATACTCTTCATCAGGAATAAATATTTAACAATGTTTTTAAATATTTATATCTGCAGTATCAGAATAAACAGAATACAAGTGCGTCTAAAAATTAAAAATACTCATTTTAAATTTATCTTGATTTAGAAAATTATATAAATGCATATATAAATCATATTTTTGTTTAAATCAACAGCAAAGTGGAGAGTCGTGATTACAGAAAAGGAAAAGTCAAAATCATTCAAATCATGAGAATACAAATATTTAATGAATATATCAAAAATTCTTTTTTAACACTGTTTAGAAAGGTAAAAATTATATACACTTTATAAATTTATAGTCAATATGAAATAATTTTTCAGAAGATAATACTGTTTGTTTTCAACTGGTCTATTTAATGAAAGGAATTCAATTTTGAATGGAAACTATCTGAGGAGAGGCAAAACACACAAAAGTCATTCCTATGATTGTAAATTGCATTCTTAGAAAAGATTCGATAAGAATGGGGGGGAAAGAGAATCTTACGTGATGATGAAGGGGAGTATCCTTCAAATATTTATCACGGATTCTTCGGTATTAAAGACAAAGGGTTACTATACGACTCTTCCCCCCCCGATCACAATGAGTCCCTGAAGAGACTTGTGATTGGTGGAGACGGACGATCGATTTCCCCGGAGCTGCTCTCTCCTGAAAAGGGAGGGATATCGGAAGAGAAACAAAGAATAAAAAAGCAATGAAATAGGGGCCACGTGAATCATTCCTGCGAGAGGTGTCGCTTCGATCGATGCAAATTAGGAGCCACGTGTCTTTTACGTTTACGGCATGAATGGATGAGGCTCGGATACGGATTTTACGATGCCCGCTCACAAGGAGGATTCTTTTAGGTCGAAGGGGGAGGCTCCTCGCGAGATGGAAGGATGGCGGTTGGACCGCTTTAAGGGCAACTCCGGGGTCACGTAGGGGACACTCAAAAGGAGAAGATAAGGTGTAAGAATCCTCTGTATTTACTTCCCTTCATGCTAATTTGTTTATCTTTCCCTATGATCTACAAGCGAAAAAGTTACTCCAATTACAGGAAAAAGGTGAAATTTTTCACATTAGGTTTAAAATTAGGTAATTTTCATCTAAGCAATTAAAGCTATGAGAGAAAAGATAATTATGTAAATACTTCCTGTAAAAAGGCTCTAAATTGAATAAATACACAAATTAAATCGTGATTTATAAAGTTAAAGAGAGAATTTAAAAATAATATAAATAAGCATTTAATTTTGTAACCGAATATTTATTACGAATGCGAGGCTCTTGCCCTCCCTAGATTAACATCTTTAGGTATCATCCATACTAGAGAGTTACACCTAGACTCCATTAAAGGGTTATCGGACTTTATTAATAAAGTGGGTGACCCGAGCAACTGGAACTAGGAAACATTGGGTTTGGAGTTAATAGTACAAAATGCTGATAAAAGCAGAGGTGCCCAATGACATACAAACCCAACTCTAAGAGGAAGAAGAACCGAATATTTAAGAAGTCACCATGAAAGATGATTAAAAAACTAACCAACTCCTGTATCACAGATGAGAAAATATTATTTGATTGAAAATTAAAAATGTACTCATGAAATATAAAATTAAAAGGCTTAAAAATAGGAGCAATATTTTGCTTGAAATATGCTCATGTTATTTAAAAGAAATTCTATTGAAAGTGGATGACGAACATGTGTAATGTAATATGTAAAAATTTCATATCTAATTCTAATGTGTCGCAAGAATCTGCATTGTTAAATTATCACTGTGGTAAGAACTGTCTTAAAATATTCAATCAAACTACAAAAGTATATCAAATTAACTTCGAATGGTTTTTAAGAAGTATTTTTGTTTGTATTTATTCGTTAAAGTGTAACTTAATTTAATCTATCGCAGTTTTAAACATATATAACTCATAAATATATCTTTTTTTAAGTGATATGTAGATACTTTGTAATTATTACCATACGAGTACATTGACAAAACTTCGTATAAAAATCATTTGATTTTAGACTGAAGAAAAATAATTATCATTTTCTTTTTCTCCAATTAATTTCATGCTTTTTCTTCATAATATTCCAATTCTATGCAATACATTGTATTACACGATAAGATGGAAAATGTTTTGGTTAGATTTTTAATATAAAGTACTTTGTAAGTATATAAGATAATATAAGGTACTTTGTAATTATCACCATACAAGTACATTGACAAAATTTCGTATAAAAATCATTTGATTTTAAACAGAAGAAAAATAATTATCATTTTCTTTTTCTCCAATTAATTTCATGCTTTTTTATCATAATATTCCAATTCTATGCAATACACGGTATTACACGATAAGATGGAAAATGTTTTGGCTAGATTTTTAATATAAAGTACTTTGTAAGTTTATAAGATACTTTGTAATTATCAGCATACAAGTACAGTGACAAAACTTCGTATAAAAATCATTTGATTTTAAACAGAAGAAAAATAATTATCATTTTCTTTTTCTCCAATTAATTTCATGCTTTTTCTTCATAATATTCCAATTCTATGCAATACATTGTATTACACGATAAGATGGAAAATGTTTTGTCTAGAATTTTTAATATAAAGTAATTAGAATAAAAATATCAACACGTGTTTAGTTGATTAACAAATAAACTCCGACCTTTTTTATCAAATATATTTTTTTCGTCCATACATTTTGAATAATAAAGTTATGATAATTCCCTATGCACCTGTTTCTGTGTTATGAATGATTTTCTCCTATCTTGCAGCTGATCAATTGTCGCTGTAAAATGCAGTTGACTTGGACTAAATTTTTTTTTAACTGCTTGAATTACCTTTCCCTTCAGTAGTGACAGAGAGCTTTTCCTTTAAAAAAGTTTTTTTTGCAAAGTGCAAAATAAGTGATACTTTGTTGGAGCTCTAAGGAGAAAAATTAGTGTAATGAAACTGATCATAAAAGTTCAATAATTTTTATCCGAGTTTCATTTGCTATATGTTGTCATGCATTATCGTGTAAAGAATACTTTTCATAGAATTTTCTTTTCACTCTTTTCCACTGCCAAACACATGGACTTTCAGTAATCTTTAAATTTGACTTCAAAAACTTATGAGTAATTACACTTCGACAATCTTCTAAACATACGACAAAGTATTTTTCTAATAGTCATAGACATTAGCTTTCGGATCTATAGTAGATGTTTAATTCTTAACAAGTCATTGCGTTTTACGAACGATATTGCCATGGGCATCTTTCTTCTCCCCATATATGATAACCAGGGATTTTACCAATGGTAACAAACATATCGTAGCTGACACGCGAGCTTCCTTTTCTGTCATCTAAGCATTCACACTTCTAATTAGCTGACTTTCTCTAAATTTCCAAATAACAGTAAGCAGTTGGTTATAACGCATTCAACTTTTCTTCCAAACATTATGCACATTGAAGCGTTTTATAATTCAATATCGATTTAAAACTTTGTCGTCAAAGCCCGAAGGTTGTTCCATACATGATTCACACTTTAAAATCACTCTCCCACCAAAAACATTGATAGAAGAATTTCTATTTGTGTTATAATAGACCTTCTCTCTATAGATACATGCATATTTAAAATCACACTCTCCCACCAAAAAAATTTATAAAAGAATTTCTATTTGTGTTATAATAGACCTTCTCTATAGATACATACATATTTAAAATCACACTCTCCCACCAAAAAAATTGATAAACGAATTTCTATTTGTGTTATAATAGACCTTCTCTATAGATACACTGCAAATTTTCATCTGCTATCTTTTGTATCATTGGATCATCTAAAGTCCCTCCGTTTAATGTAACGAATATGCATTTTTCTCTTAACCTTTTAGGATTTGTAAGCAATAATTTAAGGAAGTCTATACTCAACAAAACAACTGTCAAAAGACTAAGTAAAAACCTTTATTTATTACTAAAAGTAGAAATTCATTTATTTTTGAGACTTATTGAAAATATAATAATATATATAATAATTATAATACATATTATATAATAATTATAATATATATTATAATATTATATAGATAATACAATAATTATAATATATATAGAAATAAACATAGAAATTCTACTTATCTGCATCAGAAGTTCTTAATGTAGTTCATTTTAATAGATAAAAACTACAACCATATAATACAATAATAAAAATAACATAATAAATTATAGTTAAATTCTTCCATCTAATTTTTGCTTCAAGACATTAATTATTGCGATATTAAAGTTTTATAGATCTTAATTAATTATAACTAATTTTAAATTTTCGTAAAAAAATATCGCAACTCATTTCACATGAGTTCATGCTTAAATAGGTATAGTTATCTTTAAATAAACACTTTTCAATCGAGCATTTTCCCTGAGAGTGATTGGTTTTTCTTGATATTAAATACCTATACACAGCTTATGCACAGATAATGAAATTATTAAAACCTTAAGGACTTATTACTTATCAGCGGAGAATAATTACATATTAACTGTCCAAATCAATAGTTGGTAAAACTGGCTCTATTTATATTTTAAAGATCATGTATATATATAATTATAAACTTTATACATTTTTTATTTAAATAATGTGATTAGAGAAGATGGCCCATGTCGCTAAACAAAAGATAAATCAAGAGTATCAGGGTTACTAGAAATTAAATTTTATCACCAAAATTTATCGCAAAATTTTTTGTCATACCAAGAGATAGAGAGAGAGGTACCAAATTCTACACCGAAACCAAATTTTCGCTAATTTATTAATTTCCAAGTTCTGTTATTTAGATGTATCTATCTTAAATATAAAACATTACACAAATACATAATCTCACAATAATAACACATATTATTTTGAAATAATACAAAC
Organism: Latrodectus hesperus; assembly: GCA_037975125.1. Lineage (NCBI taxonomy): Eukaryota > Metazoa > Arthropoda > Arachnida > Araneae > Theridiidae > Latrodectus > Latrodectus hesperus. The sequence continues at coordinate 29,367,376 of CM075852.1, forward strand.
ATAAAGCACTAATATAAAGGTTATTTAATCCCTCTATGATCACCTCAGCACACAAGAGAAAATTCAACTAGTTCTAACGAATGAGTACAAGCAATCACCTCTGAATTCAGAAATGAATACCCAAACCACTTAACTGTAGATAAAAGAAAGCTCGAACCGTTCATAAAAACAAACCTTATATTGAAATTTATATGTGTTGTTTTATTAATAATGTGACTGTGTCTTACTGCGCAGAAAATTCTTAAAACAATTTTTAATGATGACTGACTATATTCTTAATGAGTATTCATTATGAATGTGTATATTCTTTATATATAAACTCATTCATAATTTTAATATGGTAATCATTCATAATCAAGACGAATATTTTAATTATAAATAAATTATTTTCTTTAAAAACAACGAATTATTATTTTTCCTTCCCTTAAAATGATATCCTGTATTCAAAATTTTTTGCTATAACTTCTTGCTGAAATATTTATAATTTTTTATAAACTTACCTTGAAAAATTTTTTAAAAAAATTGCATTTTTCTTACCCCTTTTACTGCCCAATCTCATAAAATCTTAAATAACACTTAATATATTTACTGTGGCAATTTACAATCATTACACTGATAATGTTTACATTTATTAATATGCATACAACAGCTTGAAAAAATATTTTATTTATTTTTATTAATAAAAGTTAGTTTTATTTTATCATACAAAATTTTATTTATTTTGAAAACTTAATTTATAATAAAATATGTTTTATTTTATCATACAAAATTTAATTAATTTGCACAGATAAACTTTTATTAACATAAAGGAGTAAAAATAATTCTTCACATACGTTTTAGATCAAATTTAAGTTCATAAATATAGAAAAGAGAATTTTTTAAAATGATTATTGGTCAATCGATCATGATTACAAGGAAAATAAATTTATGAAGTTTGTAACTATTGATAACAGGACATTACATTTAATTTCATTTTCAATAGTATCGTATTAAGAATAAAATCAAAAGCTATCTAACACTGCATTAATATTATATTATTATTTTATAAAATCTAATAAAAGTATACAATTTTCAACATTTTGAGACTTTCCAGTTATTTACGACAGTTATTTGTTGAATTCTTGTACTTATATTTATACGTAACTACAATTTATATTTATTTAAATAAAGTAAGTAATTATACATAAGCAAAGTAAAAATTCATTTGCATATTTGTTGGTAATGCTAAATATTTCAATGAAGCTGAAGTTATTTCACGCAGTTTATGTTTTGAATCACGATTAAGTGAATGTTATCTATATACTAATTTCTCGTCTCTTGTTTTCGGTTCAATAGTTTTTGGGTTCGAATCCCATTTCGAACTTCGATCTTTGTAATGGTTCGGAATCCCCTTTAAATCGTAGGTCCCAGTCTAATTAGCCCACATATGCAAAAACATTATCGTTGAGAGACGAACAAAAATGAAACCAACCCAATTTCTTTTTGTAACAATGGAGAGTCTAAGTTACACTTCAGGGAATCTACATATCACTGGCTGCAAATTCAATAAGTAATACTTCAAGAAAGATGATCGGACTTAATGACACCATCAAGAAATTTTACAAGATAGTGCGAATGCGTTGCTTTAATAAATTTAGTAAATACTTTTTTCTTAAAAAAAAAATTGTCGTCAAGGGAAAAAAATTTAATTTCATTAGATTTATTAAAATTTTTAAATTTAGATAAACAATCGTTATTTTAAATTTTGCTCTCCGAGTTTAAGGAGAAAACAAAATTACACAGGCCAAAGATGTAAAACAGATTAAATGAGTCAAAATGAACATATTTATTTTAAGCACAAACAATGTTATTTCATTTATCATTTCATTAATTTATTTTATTAGTTAATCATCATTCAATAGAATATTATGAAATGTAAACTGAATATTTTGCAATAGTTAAGTACATTTTAATACTCAGCTTACCACTTTTTATTTAAAATAGAAAATAAAGTTCAAACAAAAGTACTTTTTCTATTGTTATAAGGACCTCGAATTTAAGTATTTATAATTAACTTGAATCCAATTTCTAAGGTTGGACATAAATTATTAAACTTTTTGATGAAACAATAACTGTATCAAAATTTCTTGGGACATATTTTAAACTTAATTGATATAAAGCTATTAAATATGACATAGTAATATGTGGTAAAATAAACACACCAAATTCATGCTTCCTAATAGAGCATATAATTTTTCTAAACTTAACGATAAAATGCCTCTCCTTTTTTTAATTTACTTTAAGAAATTAATAATTGAAAATGCTTTTCATTATTTTCAAATCATTAAAAATTTTCAAAATCTAGGTTTATCATTAAAGTATGGATGTTCTTATATTAATGATTAGTTGCTAAAAAAACTAGAGTAGAAAAATATTTATGATCAAAACACCTAACTTTCTAATAGCCTTTGTTTAGAGAAATAATAAATTTTTATTTAAAAATTACATTATTTATAAATATTAACGTAAATAAAAATGTATTAAAATGGTATAGAATAAATAAAATTTTTAAATCATTAAAATAATTTATAAGTAATTAATTTAACACTTCCATTTTAAATTGATTTTAGTTATTTATAGCTGCTACATATTTTTTGCTCACTCCTATCTATAATAATTAAATGGAGTATAATATGCTTTATTAATATAAGATAAATATATCGGTGTTATTAATAAAAAAAATCCAAACATTTAATATTTTCTTATTGTTATTAGAATATTATATTTTCAGACCTTTTTAGCATATCATTTTCATCTTAAATTTTGTATATTACTTACAATTACGCAATTATTAAATTTTTAAAAAATTGTACCAATTTTATGAGAATTTAAAAAGTAAATAAGGAATCGCTTACAAAATATATGAAAACAACTGCAGCTTCAGCCGCAAGATGGCACCACTAAAATTTTATAAAGCCGTTTCTAAATTTAATTTATACGAGTTTTTATGAGAAATACAATTTTTTATTGGACAAATATACTTATGGACTTTAAATACGACAAAGTTAGGAATTTGGGTAAGTAATTATTTTGAACGCTTTAATTTTAGCACTGATTTAATACCAAACATATCCTATCATTTGCCTAGATTGTTCTGCACTACAAGTTTAATTAACTTATTGAAATGAAATTCCAATTACTGTTCGAAATTGCATCATAAAACTTAATTATTTGGAAATTCTGTTAAACATATTTTATGCTAAAACTAATTAAAACAAAAAAAAATCAGAAAAATATATCATTCATTATTTATGAATTTGGGCTAGAGAAAGAAACAAATAGTCGATTTTTTGTGAAAGGTAAAATTTTGTTAGTTTGATTATTAATACAATAATATACATTTAATATGCATTAGGTTTATGAATTTTATATACATAGAAATGTACGATACGTGGCTAACAGGAAATTTCAAGAAAATAGAAATTGATACTGTGCCTTTAAATTTTTAAGACATTACTAAAATAAAATAAAAATTTTGGAGGTAAATGAATCAATTAATGATATTAAAACCAATACTACAAACTTTTATTTTTTATGATTATGTTTTAAAATATAATCGTAAATATTCATTTTCCACAAATTAAACCAATTTTAATATTATATATAAAATTCGTATGAAAGCAATGAATTAATTTAAGTTTTTGATGTATTTATAAGAAAACTCTGTGTTGATGACAGAAAAAAAAGATGACAAAATTAATGTTTGAAAGTAAGAATTCAATCATGTTTACGGATCACATGATTTTTCAAATAATTTTCAACACTAGATGTCGTTACTATAAAGTAAGCGAAATGAATATTCCCCTATTTTGTGGCTTTTCCGCAACTAATGTCGACTTGCGGTAAAACGAGTTCTACAAGATTTTTAAAATCGCTTCAAGGGCGTCTTTTCTTTAACGCATCGTACGAATCAGAAATGAAAAGTAAATTTTCTCACTTTTACTTTTAATTATACAAGTTATCGAATTTTAACAGCAACTATATTAGAGAATAAAATCAATTTATTAATCTTAACCATGTTATAACTTTAATATCAAGAATCGAGAAAAAAATAGTTAAATTTTTTGTTATTCAATGCAGATTCTAATAGTTGTATGCGTATTCAAAATGTGAACTACTTTGTAGAACATAAATAAATAATATAAACTGTTAGTTAAAAAATTTTCTTAAAAAGATAATCGAGTTTTTCTCAAATAGCAGTAATTAAAATACAGCATATTAAGTTTAATGCAAAATGTTACGAAGAAAGTCTAATTACTTTAAATTTAATTCTAATAAGCAGAGTTTAGATTTTCCTAACAAATTTCTTTATTTATCACTATAACAATTTTATTTATCGTATTGAAAAATATTACAGTTTTCTAGATTTTTTAAAAGAATTATTCACATTTTATTGAATTATTCATTTATTTGTGCTTTTTTAAATCATTGGGAAACTACAGAATTACTTTTTTTAATCCTTTCTCTGTATCTCCTTAAATAACGTAAATTTTTTAGGTGATAATATTTTTTATGTCTAATAAATTTTTTTCAATATTTTTAAAAAAGATAAAATCCATAGAACTGAAGCAAAGGGGCATCCACACCATCCAAGAGCTTTCGAAAGCTGCCGATAACCAAGTAATTGACAGCAGGGATGGATCATATAACTCTGACCTTGGTAAATGGGGCGCTAGAATCTTTTCATTTCACCCAGCTGGTGAACATGAATCCAACAAGGCTCCTACAAAGCGAAAAATTTCCTCTAACAACACAGCTGATAGCCATTAAAAGAGCTTTTGTAATGAAACATTTGAGAATTCCAGTGGTATTGGATTGTTCACTGACTCGATGGTGGGTTGGTTGGTTGGGTTTTATGGAACAAGATCCAGAAGTGGACATGCTGCGCCGCTCACTGATTCGAGGTCTGAGCTTCAGGCAATCTTAAAGGGCAACTCACAGCTAACTCAAGAAATAATCGCTTTTCAAACAAAAATCAAAGAACTTGCACTCTACAATGAATAACATCCCACGTAGACATCTTCGGCAACGAGCAAGCTAATAACTTGGCCAAGGAAGACCTCAACTTACCAATAGTTTAACCCTTACCGATGTAAATGGTATACCCAGGCAGATATTGCTACCTCAACTAGATAAGAACTCTATTTCCGAACTTAAGTACAACCGTGTAACTACATTAGCCAGACTTCGCACTAAACACTATAATGGAGCGCCTTCGGCGCAACTTAATTTCAATTCCAATGCACGTCATAGACAAGACCAACAAAAATAATGAAAACTGAATATGAGTTATAGTTTTTTTCCTCGAAGAAAGTTCTTAGGAGAACTAGTTCCTTTAATACATGTAAAGATATACATATACGTAAATGTCAAGGTCTTGTGATTTCCAATGACAAAATTAATTACACTGGTTTTTCTGAACAAATTTCTTAAATTTTTTTTTCTAAATGTACTGACTAAAATTATACCCCTTTCCATTTTTAAAACATATTCCTTCTAGTCTATTCAGAATCAAAACAATAAGTATTATAGATTAGAATTAAAAACACTCTTAAATACAGTTACAATCTATATCGTGTTTGTGCGAGATTTCAAAACCTTAATTTTCATATGAAATTCTTTGCCTTCATAAATCAGAAGCACAGCAAATACTATCCTTAGATTCATTTCTGAGCCCTTTGAGATAGAAATATACAAAAGCAATATTTTATACAAAACAGATTTTAAGCAAAAATCAGATAAAATTTATTTACAAGCCTTTTTTACCTAGGGATTTAGCTTAATTAGCGGAATTCAAAACTGCATTGAAAAAGGCAATTCACTTAACAGAGACTGCATATAAAAAATATTGAAACATTTATTTTACGCTCATTCTTATTTACATATATATTCTATTTGTGTGATTGATTTATAGTAAGTAAATTTATGCTTAAACACGTATGATAAAAATTTTTGTTTATGTGCAAATTAAATATACTATACTTTTTCATAATATTAAATTTATTGCATTTAATTATCATATAGATGTATAAAGTAAATTATAAATAACAGTAATATTTAAAAGTATTTTAATATTTAATATTTAAATGGAATTCCATTATTTTCATAAAAAAAACTTCAGTAGCAATCTGAACTAAAAGTGTTCCAATTTTATAAAAATTTTCATATTTACCTAACATCAGTTACAAAGAATCTTGAAATACAAATAATGATGATAAAAAGTTCGATACTATATTCGAGAGTGGGTTCTTTATTCGTAAAAGTTAAAGTATTTGAATTTCACATTTTCCTTTTGTTTTTATTTATTTTAAATAGTCTTTAGATTATGATATTGAATATGATAATAATAATTATAAAACAGATGGTCCTGAATTAATTTTCGCTCTAAGATTTCAAAAAAATAATTATAAAATAACTCTCACAGAACGAGAAAAAATAATTATGTAGACCAGAGACAGAAAAGTAAGAAGAAAATATTGAAAATACTATACATGTAATTTCATTCTTAGAAATAAAGCTTCATTTGTTTTCAGCTCGTGTTATTAAATTTTCATATTTGTCTGACAAATATGCATATACACTACTGGCCATTAAAATTGTTACACCAAGAAGGAATGCAAATAACAGAACGATATTTATTGGACACATACATTATTGTGGAAAGAACAAGTGATAAGATTTACAGGAAATTAGGATGTATAGATCTTGAGAAATCAGTACCCAGAGCAGCCACCTCTGGCTGCAATAACAGCATTTAGCCGCCTAGACATGGAGTCAAACAGAGATTGTATGGCATGAACGGGGATCTCAGTCCATGCAGCTTCAACACTATGCCACAGTTCATCGACAGTAGTGGATGGTGAGTGATGGAGTGCCAATCGCTGGGCAACCATTGACCACACGTTCTCAATTGGTGACAGATCAGGAGAACGTGCTGGCCAGGGTAACAGTCGAACCTGTTCTGTATCAAGGAAGTTCAGAACAGTATGGGAAACATGCGGTCGTGTATTATCCTGTTGAAACAAAGCATTAGGGAGGCCGAAGATAGGGCAGAGCCACGGTCCTTAACATATCGGAAATGTAACGGTTGCTGTTCAAAATGCCGGTAATGCGAACAAGAGGTGATCGAGACGTGTATCCAATGGCAACCCATACCATCACTCCAGCAGATGGGCCAGTATGGCGATGTCCAATGCAAGCTGGCAATGCGCGTTCTCCACGATGCCTCCAAACACTGATGCGACCATCATGGTCCTGTATACAGAACCGAGATTCATCTGTAAAGATGACGTGATGCCATTCCCGCCTCCAGGTTCGTCGCTGATCACACCATTGAAGGCGCTCCTGTCTGTGACGCAGCGTCAATGGTAGCCGAAGCCATGGTCGCCGTGCAGATAATCCATACTGCTGCAAACGTCGTCTAACTGTTCGAGCAAAAACTTGTTGCCTTGCAAATGACTCCATTTCTCGACTCAGGGTTCGTGATGTGGCTGCACGATCCCTTGTGACCATACGGATAAGATGTCTGTCTTCTCTGTTGTTAGTGATGAGGGGTCGCTGAGATCCTGCATGACGTTCCGTATGATTGTCCTGAACCCATCGATTCCATATTCTGCTAACAGTCATGGGGTCTCGACCGACGCGAGCAGCAATATTGCGGTACGATAAACCGCAATCCCGGTAGGCTATAATCCTTAATTAATCAAAGTCAGACACGTGCTGATAAACATTTCTTCTTACACGAGGCATTACAACTTTCTTTGCCGAAAACAACGTTGAAACAGAAATTGAGTATGAGAAAACTGCTGTCAAATCTCTGGTTTTATACACATTGTAGATGTCGCTACTTCGCCTGCTTTCTCTTAATGCGCTGAAAATCTAACCATTTGCATATCACAACAAGTTCTACCTGTCACGCAAATTTCACGTGTGTGGTGTGCCGCTTTCCTGGTGTAGCAATTTTAACGGCCAGTAGTGTATATGTGTGTTCGTGTATGTTGATGGGATTTGTGTGTGTGTGTGTGTTCATATATAGTTTAAATAAAAATATTTTAAATATAAATGAATCCTAACTCAGTTATAAATTAATTCATCTGAGGAAGTGCTACTCCTCCTACTGAGAACTGACAAACTCATAACTTATTTGTCCTTCATCAGATGAAGTGTATCCTTTAGAAAAACAGGACGTTTTCAAACCAAGATTTCTTTGTGCTGTCAGAACTCATCAGTGTAGGGTGGCCTCGACATCTTGGCGAATATCTCGCTTTAGTGTATTGAAGAGGTTAAGAAGCCGAATGTCGTCAACTTACAGCAAACAAGTGCTTTGTTCAAAGCCTTGAGAAGCATCTTTCTTGTGGAAGGTTGAAATCCACTGCTGACACATTCTGAGCTCAAGTAACATAAATGAAATGTATTTACATATTATGTCTCACCAACTGAAATATTCAGGTCAACAACGATGTACTTAAACTTGTTTATTTTCTCACATTGCTCCTCATACAAGCAGTCGATTATACATTTCAATGCCTTGATTTTAGACGCTGGGTACACATATAATCCTTCCTCAAAGAACGTTTTAAATCTCCGACATGGAAACATCTATGCATCACGAGACCTTTGGTTAACAACCTTGAACACTTTATAGAACTTGCCAACGACCAAAAGTGACAAGTATTCAATCCAAGGCCCTGTTAGACTGAAGAATTGGTCCATGACTCTCACCAGACATCAAGAAACACTTCGTACATATAATATAGAGGTATAACATTAAGAATGCGAGGCGACCCACCGAAGTTATATCGCAAGGTAGGACACCGTGGGCAGTAATCCGGAGAGGAAGATTACACGTGTGTCGAAAATGCCACTGAGCTATCTACCACACAGAAAACAGAAGCATCAATTAAAAGAAGCAAGAATGCAGTAAGTGCTAAACCGTCTGCAGACGACAGCAAACGGTTTATTAAGAATCATTTTGACGGAAAATGCGGGCCCACCTGGCCTTTATTAAAACGAATATACAAAGGTCAATGTAATGAAACAAAATACAATACATAAATTATACGATAAGCAACACAAATAAGAAAAGGAGTAAAAATATAATGCGAATGCAAATGTGTACAAACACACAGGCAAGAGCAAAAGCGAAGATCATAGAAATCTCATAATATGGATAGAGACAGAAATTACGATCAAGTAATTTGCAATTGCAGTTCAGTTAGCAAAATGCTTCTGAAGCTAGCTTTGAAATTTGTAAACAATGAAATATTGGAGATGCTTAGGCTAGAATTTCATCATCATGAGGGCAAATATCCGATTTGCCATGGAATCCCTTCTATAAATTTCGGAAGCTCCATGGCCTGTCAAAATTTGGCTATTAAAGAAGACAACGGATAGAAGAAAAGACGAATTTTGCCAGATATTTTTGGCTATAAGGAATAAGCTGCCTGGTTTTGTTTAAGCTGTACCATTGCACCTGCCAGTTCTTCCTTTCCCCAGTAGTGCGCATTTTGAATTGCTGACTACTAATTTTATGTTAACGTTAGCTTTATTAAGTTCTCCTGCTTCCTTCGCGGCCAGCTTCGTTTTTTACACCCGTAGAGACTTTAACCTAGTGGAAGGTGCAAACATCAGTATTATTTACACTCTAAGTCTCCTGGTGAGAGAGTATCGTTCTTCAAATCAAATCCCTTCAATGGCACAAGCATTGATCGGGAGCCAGTGTACAAATGGTACATTCCCATGTTTTGGTCAACAACAAAGTTCATGGTTTGGTAATATGCTTGTAGCTTCTGCTTCAAAGATTGTGATTTCATTGTTTAATCAAATTTGAATCTTTTTAATAAAATTATGTTATGAAGATTAAAGATACACTTCCTACTTGATTGTGGAATTTCGATCCGTTTGTGTAAACAAAGCAAATATCATGGTTGATTTAAAGTCTCCATTCAATATTTCTCTTAGATCAAGGCGCTTCATATTTGATTCTTCTGATAGGCTATTAACATGTGATTGCTTATCCGCAATTCCAAAATCCAAACCTTTTTCGAAATGAATCCGCCTTAAAATGGAAGCATCTCGCCAGGACATAGATTGCATCTGTCAGGAATTGTTTTGTAGTTCTTTGTGATTTTAATGAGCAAAATTACCTTGGTTTGTTGACGCTTCACATTTATTTTGACTCTTTTTGTACCAGACTTGGCAACTATATAATACTTTCAATAACTATAACGTAAATTGTAAGATCGCAGGCTTCAAGCCCAAGATGACTCTGAATACACTTTTTGTCTTGCAATATATATATAGCCAAACTTCATCTTTTATATCATTTAAGTGATTCATTCCCTGGGGCCTAAGCAGCTACCAGGCGTTTCGGCAGGTGGTGGATCGCCGAACGTCCTGTAGGAATGACAGGATAGCCTTGAATATAGAATCAGAGGCCGTGAACCAGCTCCCGTAAACCCTGGTGTTATGCGACCCCTGCCTAGTGCTATTTGGCACCGCGGTAATGGTGTCTTAACGGAACCTCTAGTTGCCTGGCGAACTTCTAGAGCTTTTTTGCCTTGCCCAGTAACTCAGGCAATGCTGGGTGGACTGTTATATTACCTGAACTTATTAATTGTTATCTTGTGGCTGAAAAGACAAGAAATAACAAACCTTTCTGCGTTTGCAGGTGAAGCCTCTGAAGTAGACCTTGCTGAAAAAGACAAGGGAACTCAGAGGCATTCTAGTGAAGGGGCAGCAATGAATCCTTCACAGGAGGTAGAAGTGACCTCCAAACCATATTCTTCTGGAGAAAGTCAGGAAGCTATCGCTAGTATGACTGACTCGCTGACCAGAATCATCTGGGGATCATCAGCGAGGATTGCCTCTGAAATTCTAAGATGCTCTAGGCAGAAGATACTTTAATCGTAGGCTTCATAATTGGGCACTATTATTTCAGAAAAACCACCATAAAATGGGACTGTTTCAGCAAGACCCTATCTGCAGGAAATGTCATGCAAGAGGAAACGGTCAAGCATATCATTTACGAATGCGAGGCCCTTGTCCTCCCTAGATTAACTTTTTTAGGCATCATCCATACTAGAGGGTTACACCTAGACTCCATTAAAGGACTCGGACTTTATTAATAAAGTGGGTGACCCGAGCAACTGGAACTAGGAAACATTGGGTTTGGAGTCAACAGTACAAAATGCTGATAAAAGCAGAGGGGCCCACAATGACATACAAACCTAACTCTAGGAAGAAGTGATTCATTCAATTGGGTTTGTGATCAGAGATTAACCCCAAATACTTAATCTCGATTGTGTACTCTGTTCTTTGACGCTTATAGAAATTATAGGTCTCCGAAAAATATGCTTGCTTAATACACAGATTTCTTTCATTTCGCGAAATTAAGGTGGAGTCCATATTCAGCAATCTATTCTTAAATGAATTTTTTAGGTACCAATTTGGTAAAGTTGAAATATGAAATGGAATTCAATATGATTGCCATATCATCCTCAAAGCCCTGATAATACGCACAAGGGCTAAAATGATAAATGAGTGGTTCGTTAGGAATAATAGTCAAAATACGAATTCCAAGCAAGAACTCTGTAGAACTCCGATGTCCTAAGTTATCCATCTCTACTATTCTCATCAATTTAATTAATATTCTTCAGAAAAGACCTCATCATCCAATAGATGTGAAAAAAATCTATAACTTCAAGCAACAAGTTCAGTATATCTTCCAAATTTTGCTGTGTTAAAGGCACTTTTAATATCCAAAGAGGTGAAGCAGGTAAATAGTTCGCATCAACGATTATTTTAAATTCTATTCACAATTTCGAGGATATCATTGTGCTTTTTTCTTTCATGAATCTATATTGAAATTTCTTCAATAGCTTCTTGCAATTGAAGTGATAATTAACTGATGATTTTTCAGGTATTAGCAAATATTTTCTTTTCTAAGCAGATACTGAGTATTCTCATGAATCAATTTTTATTGCTAAATAATTCCTCTTAAGGAACTAAACAGATGCTATCAAAACGTGGGACTTTGCTACTGTCCATATTCTTAATTTTCTCTTCTACTTCATAGAGTGAAAGCTGATTTGCTGATATTAGAGATGTTAGTATCACCTATCGCAGCATTGTCCGGAAATGGGATTTCAATATGACGTTGGTGGAATCTCTGCCACATCATTTTCAACTCTCCATTATCTAGTCTCACAATGCCGGTAATCGTAGGGAGGTGCAGTTTGTCCCTAACACTTCGCAGTACCCACAGAAGTATTAACGTCACTTTCAAAGCATTTTCAGAAAATTCATTTTTTCGTTTCTAGAATAAGTTTCCGTTACAACGATGCTGCTGATTTGAAATGCAGATTCATTTTTTTTATTAAATTTTAAAATCATTTATATTTTTTATTTACTTTTGGAAACGTCTACTCAGGACTAGAATTCTACTTCGTTCAACCATGAGTTTTTGTACAATAGTGACTATTCTTGGCGCTTTACAGGTTTTCTTTGTTTACTACAGACAGAACAGTTTTCCTCAATTTCATAAATTTGCCTTTCAGTGTCATTTGCATCTTTAATAGGGAATTCCTTTATAATTTCTCTTATTTCCTTTTTCAAAGTTATCTCAACCCAGTGTGTTTGGGAATTTTGTCAAATATTTCTTTTTCTTGACTCTCTCCAGACCAATTTCATAAGTCATCAAATTGTGAATGCTTGCCTATTAGAGACCTCAGATTCGCCAACTTTTAAGATATTTTTTTACTAACAGCAAATCTATATAAATACTTGCAATAGTGTTAGAGAAGACTGTCCAAATGTGAACATTTTTTAATGATTAAATTATATTTGAAGATGAAATCTAATAGTTCTTCTATAATCGGTTTTCCTAGGATTCCAAGCAGAATTGGCTTTGAAGACCACAAATATTAACCATTTTTTCATGTCGCACTTTGCTAGAAAATTCTCGGACTCAGAATCTTGGAGACTTAGAGGGTGGACTATAGATAGAGCAGATGAAAAATGTCATTATAGTTTACTTTTATCTTGATATTTAAGATTTCCAAAATGGATATTTGGAAACACTTTTGGCAACAATTGCAAATTTTGGTTGTTGACTGGAAATAATAACGGACTCTCATGAAAAGCCAGAAAAGTGAACCTTCAAAAGTGAAAAGATCATAAAAAATCTAAGTCGAAGTTTGTAATGTGTCTGGAGAGTATAATAATTTCGCTGCAGGATAGTTGTGTGTTTAAGTTTATATGGGAACACTTTATTTGATTTCTGTCTTCATGATCGCTAATTTATTTTGCTGATATTTTTTTCATACACATAACACGTTTTGCTTTTAACATAATATTTTGTTCTGAACATTGAGTTGTGCCAAGCACAATTACAGATCTTAATTACTTTATCGTAATTGCGGTTGATGTGCTTTTCGCCATATCGGCAATGTTTGACATGTGACCCAAACAAAGATATTTAAAACATTATACTTGAAAGTATTCATAGAGCCTGCCACAGGCCCGCATATATATATAGTTTTCCTCTTTCTTTAATGAAAGAAAAAAACTATATTGTACATTAAAGCTTTCTTGGTTGAATATAATTATTCCTGTACTTGCTTTTATAACTGTAGACAATATTCAGTTTTACAGATGATTCTGGTTCTTTTTGCCTATCTTCTTTCTTAATTTCTTTGCCTACATTATGAAAAATTGTTTCAACTTGTCTCTGATATAGTGTCGTTTTGCTTCATTACTTCTATTAATTTGTCTAAGTCTTCTGAACTTTGTTTTAATAAACCTCCTTTGATGATAAATCTCATTTTAATAATGTTATAAGTCTTGATTTTGCTAACTTTATTGTTTTGAAAAGTTCTCGTTTCCCTTTAAGCGATTTTCCCGTGATGGATTATATAGACAGAACATTTTTCTTTTTTTGTCATGTTCTTTCCTTCCTGGTTCTGGATCAGGCAGTTTCTCTCTTTTTCATAGATTACTAGATGCAGCGTAAATATGATTTAGTCCTCCCTTACGTCCTTTAGTCACTTTCTTCCTCATCTGAGGAATCAAAATAATCCTTCATAATGGTGTTTGGTGTATTCAGTTCAAGTAAGACTAAACCACAAACAACCCGAGAAAATCCCCCGCCAGCGTTTGCCTCCAAAATTCGACGTTATGTTACAAATATGTAAACTTATTTTTAGCCACAATAATAGATATATAAAAAAGACAATTTCATTTTCACAGTTCAAAAGTTTCTTCTCACACATTATTCACCAAAAGTAGATACTTTAAAAAGTTTATTTCTCTTTGACATTTAATTAGATGTGCATAAGTTTTTAAATTATTTTAACTCTCCTCAGCAGGACTACATTTTATCACTTTTTTAGATACAATTACATTATTAATATCAGACTAAGATATTTTGAACGATACAAAATTCTACAAGGATATGCAATCTTAGCTAAATATACTTCTGTCAAACAGTTCTGAAATAAATAATACAATATTAATCTTTGAAGCAAAGTTAAATCAAAATATTCAGAACTTTTCTTTATTTCAAAAAGTTTAGTTAAATGTCTTCTTTTGAGTTTTAGATTTAAAAAAATAAATAATTTAAATAATCTGAAATCACCGATTTTTATATTAAAATAATATAGTTAAAAGTAATAGGTAAAATATTTTAAAAACGGTTGTATAAAGAATGTAAATTTATGCTTACCATTTGATATGAAAAAGTCCAGAGTTTTATATTAATTTTGCAATCTAAGTAATTAACCTATTCACTGATGTGGCATAGATTTATCTTCATATTTAAATTGAAGGAACATAGTTTGGGCAGGTTAAGTGAGACCATCTGTTTTGGAGCTATAAGCTAAATATGCTTGTAGCTCACATTGAAGAGAGAAACACAAAAAATGCTTAGATGATATAGAAATGATGAACTGATCATTGATATTAATTATTCATAATTTTGTCAGAAATAAAATCACTGGACTCATTTTTGATATTTGACAAATAGCATAACACTACAATGAAAAACCACTAAGAAACAGGAGAAAAATTTAATAAGAGAGGAAGCAAAATGATGTTATCATGACATATTGACACTAAGTTGAGATCTGGAAGTTTTTTCATTAAGTTTACAGATAGCTCGAGTTTTCATTTTCAGATTAAAGGAAAGCTCAAAAATTCCAGAGAACCACAAGGTTCCAATTCCCAACGATGCACAGAGATCATTCCTTGGGAATGTATAAAGGGCAAGTTAAAAGGATATGGTTAATTCTTTCCTTTACATCACATAGGCACAATAGTATGGGCATACAACAGAAAATGCTCGTAAAAATTTAGTGCAGAGTTCAAAATAACGATTTTTAATTATATTAAATTTTAAATTCTTAAATTAAACTGTCATTTTTTACTCTATATTAACTTTGTCATCCAAATAATATACCCTTTAATAATGGCATATATTAAATTTTTGTACTTAAAAATTTGTACTAGCAGCAAAATTAGTTGTAAAATTTATATAGTAGAGTTAAAGTAACAATCTTCAAAGTTTTTACTCAATTTTCATTACAATAGAAAACAACATATTATGTGAAAAGTTAAAAGTCACCAAATTCCAAAATTTCTATAGCCAACAAATAAACATAAATATTTCCATCATTATAAAAAACAATTTTAACACTCACAATATTCAAATTATAGATGCAATAAATAAGCAATTATAATACAAGGTAAACAAGAAAGTTCTTGATGGTTTTAATGACCTATTGAAAGTATAGCCCATTGTTAGTCCTTGAAGTAATCACTATAGCAGTGATTACTTTGAGGACTAACAATGGGCTATACTAACACAACTAAAGACAGACTTCAGTGGTGCAATCCACCCACGGTAAAACTCAGTGATTTTGGGTGCAAAGAAATCAAGGGGTGATAGATGTAGTTTATTTTATAAGAAAAGGATTTTCCATTCATGAAGACGATTGTCAAGGAAATGGAAAAAGTGGTAATCTGATGGTGCAAGGTCAGATGAGTAAGGAGAATGGAGCAAAATCTCCCAACCAAGTAGCTGTATAGTATTGTTGGCCACCCACATGGCATACGGCCTCGTATTAATAGCCAAGAACAATACACTCTTGCAATTAACCAGTGCTGGCTCCTTCTGTTGCATGTGTTCAAATTGCTGTGAATACAGGTCCACAATGACCATTTGGGCCATTGGTAGCAGCTCATAGTGAATCATTTGATGACTAGTCTACCAGACACTAGCTCATCCCAGAGGAGCAAATCTCCCAACCTGAATTTGCGAATCCAATGTCTTACCATATATTCATTACAGCACTATCCTCAAATAGCTGACGTATTTAGTGACTTCATGCAGCAGCTGATAAGCCCACTTTGAAGTGGTAAAGCAAACACCAAACAAGCTCCTTTGACACGCACATTTCTTTTTGCTACTGTACGAGTTATAAATGATAAATGCATGTGGTGGACCTTCTTTCACCACAACTTATATTCTTATTCTCAATTGAACAGTGTCTCAACCATATGATGCATTAATTTGCATATTTATTCTTACATTACTCAACGTCAGTGCGAAAACGGCAAGAACTTCGTTAACCTTACAAATGTAATTGTAAAAAAGTATTATCACAATGATTCAATAATTAATACATTACCATATAAATAAATTTTACAAAACAGTATCAATATATTTATACACCACATTTTTAATATATTTTCAAAAAAAAAACTTGAAAACTAAAGCTGAATGATTATAACTCTGATCTTTAATTCAACAGTTCTTGATTTTAATTTCCATCTTAAGCATAACTGTTTATAATGATTCAGAATGTATTTTAAAGCTTAAGTTTCAATCATTCAGTCAAATAAAGTTTTAAATATGATTATAATTTATGAAATTTAAATTCAAATGAATCATCACTCATTAATATAAAAATAAAGTTCATTCTTGTTTATGATTTTTTCAGTTGTTTCTAAATAGGTAAATATAACAGGAAAGTAGACAACCATAGATATATTTTTAATTTATTTCAAACACATATAAAATGTATCACTATACAAGAATAAGAAACAAATACATGATAGATGTGGATGTAATTTTTTTAATTTATAATACTATAAATGCTTTGTTTCACAAAGGCTTTGGAACTATATTTTGATGTGGCAGTACATTGGGAACAGCCACAATAGGAGTTCCAGTCAGAATATCTGGACCATGTTTCTGAAAGAGAAACATCAAACACTGGAATAATTATTTCTAAAACAGAAAAGATATGCAGATACTACTGTTATAATATTTTAGTATTCATTTATTTTATAAATCATTGCCTTTTTTGATAACAATAAAGAAAAATGTACATCTTATACATTCAATAATTTAAACAAGCCTTTTTTAATTGTCTGATAATTTAAAACTTGTTTGACACAAATAAGGATAGTGGTAATTTTGCGAACATAAACTTTAATGTTAATAAAGAAAAAATTATAGGAAATTTAAAAATTTTATTGTATTATTTCAAAAATCCATATTCAATAGGTGTACATATAATTTGTTACAGAATATAATGATTTTGAGCACATTCATGATATTAATGGTTTATATACAGTAAAAACAAATAATAATCAAAATATTTCATTAATATATTAATACTGAATTAAAAAGTATTCAGATTACCTTCTTTTTCTTCTTCTCTTTCTTCTTTTTCTTTTTCTCTTTTTCTTCATCATGTCTTTTCTGTTTTTTGTGTTTCTTTTCATGAGGACCTTCTGAGCTAACATCTGCAACAAAAACGTTGGTTTTCTGCACCTCTGTTTAAAAGAAGTTTAAATATGAATACATTTAAAAATAATAAAATAAATATTTTTAAATAAATTAATTAAATATTATATAAATAAACACATGAATTCAAAATGTATCAGATTTTAAAAAATAGGCACACTTATGTTTATAGAACATTGATTTCACAAATTAGTTATGCCATAGCTTTTTACAAAATATATGATACAAAGAAATGCAAAAAATTTTATAACTGTTTGAATTTTTTTCACCAGACAACACAATGTTGTTTCCATAGGACAATATTATTTTCAAATATTACAGAATTTCATAACATCCAAAAATTTACCATTTTCTGCAACAAACAGAATCAATTTTTAAGATTAAGTTATCTCAGTGATTGCCAAATGCACAAGTTGCTTTTCCATTTTTAAATCCTAAGTGAACTATGAAAGAACTAACAGCTTTTTAAAGAAAAATCTAACATTTGTTTATTTCCCACAAACTTACGTTTTGAATAAACATGAAATCCATTATAAATTTCAAAACATAATTAGATTTTTTTATCAGACTTATTAATTTGAATTATAAGGATGGTATTCCTTTTAAGATTTTTAATATTTAGAATGTAAGCAGTGGCTGCCATTTGACTACAATTGTCTTTATGTTCATCAGTGATTCTGTTTCAGTACTAATTTTTAATAAATTTCTAAATGGAAAAGGACATTCTCATATGTGTAGACATGAACATCACATTTTCTATGTAGAAAACCTGGATCACTGTTAGTTTTTTCTTTAAGAACAAGAAGCCTAACATTTTCAGTTTTTGACAAATGTGATTTTGTAAGTAAATCATTTTGAAAACCAATCATTTCCAAACCCGAAACTGCATAGTCACAAGAATAATCAAAATGTTCTATTACACATGTAGAGAACTCTTCAACAATGAACCACCTTTTATAGGGATTCTTAAATCTTGATAAATAGGATTCCACAAATGGTAACAAATTAAATCCTTCTAAAATCTAGGAAGCATTTGGTGAATTCACTTTTGTTGTCATTGTACATTTTTAATCGTCATTCAGAAATCAATGACAAGAATAACTTCGATATAACAATATAACAACTTCATAAGACTATAGTTAAATGTTATTCTGCTAATAGTGTTATTATTTTATTCAGAGATATAACCTTCAACATGTATTCAAAAACCTTACGCTTCGTGTTTAAATTACGTAAATTAGAAGTTTCATTCATTGATATTAGACATTAATAAAATAATTTGAAAAAATAAACAATAATTTTATCATCATTTAATAAGTTTTTTAAACAATGAAATTAATAACTATGAAATTGTGAATAAAATTACTTTTTAAACACTTAATATTAAATAAAAATTTAAATAATGCTTTCAGAAAATAATAATCAAAATTTATTAGTAATAATCAAAAGCTATTAAGCAATTAGAAAAATAAAAGTCCATTGGAATGAATTACAGTAAAAGAGGATTCACAATTAAGCACATTTTCATAAACACACATTTAATGCTAAATTTTTCTTTTTTAAATTGGTAAATCATACTAATTTTTGTCACTGCAATATTTGTTAAGATAGAATTGAGAAGTAAATATTTGCATATTTTAGTTTATATTAAAATTGGCATAATATAAATTGAGAAAAATATGTACACCCAGATTCAAGAAGGATGGCCTTTAGAAACATTTTTTTAAGAATAAAATATATAAATTGTATACATAAAATCACAAATTTGACATTTTAATTTATTCAAATCTATGAATTGATACAATTAACACCCTGAATCTGAAATTGATTACACAAATGAAATTTGAACTGTTGAAAATATAAAAATGCCATCGAATACCCTCAGAGAAAAAAATAGGAATTCATAACATCACCTTGTGGAGATTCTTGAGCTGGAGTATCACCAGATTTATGTTTGCTCTTTTTGTGTTTGTGCTTTTTCTTTTGAGGTTGTTGATTCATCAATCTGTATTGTTCAGGTAACTGAAACAAGTAAAGCAAAATCTGCAGTTTTAGTTTAATTAAAAAGAAATATCATCTTAAGACTAATATACTATAAGACCCAGTATGTTGAAACATACAAGATTATTTTCAAGATTATAAAGCAATTTATTCAATACCAAATTACTTTCATTTACACATTTATAAGATATTATAAAGAGTTTGAACAATATATTTTAATAAAAGTTCTTGAACTTGTGTAATAACATTGGTTTTGAGAGTAAAATTGTACACAATGAATCAAGATTTTTTCTACTTTTAAGATAATTCATATTTCTATTTAACATGTTTTTAAAAAACATTCCCTTAACATTAATATAATAAAACCACTTTTTAAGTAATTGCAGAAAAACTATGTTTAGAAATGTATATTGTAGATCAATCAACATAAGTATTAAAAGAATTGGATAAAACTTTTCTAAATGTTTATTTTTAACTGAACTTAAAGTTATAATTTAACTATAAAGACTATATAAAATTAAATAGTTAAAATTAAATGCATGCTATATAAAATAATTTGTTCCACAAATTTAACGTTTTTCACCAAATCTTCAGGCAAAGCATAATAGTTACAGCTTATAAGATAAAGTAAAAAATTATATAATTCTGTCTAATATAAACTTAAGACAGAAGACGTGAAAAAGAAATACAGTAGAATAAATAAAATCAGTGTCAGTTAACTGAACATACATCAATCAGTAATAATCACATCATTTGAAAAAAAAACAGTTTCAAAAGGTTTGAGAGATTTTTACAACAAAATTATTAAAAAAACATTCTCTAACTTAAAATAAATGAGAATGATTTAAAAAAAAAAAGAGGTAAATGGATTAAAATATTTACTTGTATGTTATACTTATTATGTTTAATTTACATATACAATGTAGTATTAAAATATAATGTTTTGAGGGATAATATTTAATATATTTGCCCCTCCAAGCTTGCTTAGTTTGCAAACACACACAAAAATGGAAAAAAACTTTATTTATTAAAATTTTAACCAAACCATTCTTGTTTCTCATTCGAATGGTTCATGAATATTGTATAGCTTTATTAAAAATATTTTATACATATTCTTTCCAAAATATCACTTTAATATGTAAAAAATAAGTTGGTAATCCCCTTATTTTCAAATATTTGAAGATTATATTGTAAACATTAACAAATTTTAATTTGCTACAATTTATTGAATATATAGCGAATTGAAAATAAAGATTTTCTTAAAAACTGATTTTTTAAAAAGCATTTCTAAAATATTAGAACCAAAATAGATTTTAATGATAATTTAACATTAATGTCAAATTTGACAAAAAATTCTGATATTAAACATGTTAGTTATTACACATTTCTGCATCTCAACATTACCAGAGAAGCACAAAAAGTATTGCACCACGAAGCCTTAAAATGTTATAGACATTTAAAAAGTTGATACCAGAGATATGGTGGCATAACATGATTAATGAAAAACTAGAAATTTTTACTGTACTGAGGACTTATTTCATTTCAATAAACACATCTCCACACTCAGACAGATGATTATTTCTAAAAGATGAATATTTAATACTAAACACATGTACCTAGCAAAGCTATCTAATACAAGTCATCTACAAGCAAGAACAGAAATGCTCATCATTGGTGTTCAAAATATGTGCCCCTTCAGTCACTAGCTTAAAATACAGAATAAGCACTGCCCACTTCCAATAATTAGTCTATTAGCCAGTGCCAACAGCGTGAAAGTAAATATTTCTGATAATCAGACAGCAGCTAAAATCTTGGATTTTATGTAAGACTGACAAAATGTATGTTTTACTGAAAACACAGTAAGAAAATTTAAACATTCTCTGCTGTGACTAGAAATAGAAAAAACATATTTAAATTTTGTTTTTACATTGCAGAAGCATTTCATAAATAATTTCAATGTGAACTTTGAAATTATTTCTACTTCTGGAGATTACTGAATAAATGAAGGTTGGCCATACAGGAATATTTTTTTTAATTTAATAAGAAGAGTGATTAAATTTAAGAAATAATAGTACCAACAAAACAATGGTTTAAAATATTTATAAAAATGAAAAACTAGAATGTTGTATACTTACAGGACCAGGATGAAGTCTAAAACCAGATAACTGAGAACCAGTCAAAGGTAAAATTTCTTTGCCACCAATGGGAGGTTTATCAATCAGAGACTTCAAAGAGCTATCAAAATACAGATAACATTATTATTAACAATTAAATCACAATTATGAAATGATTTTGTTACAATTATCATTAGTTAGTTTTCGATTTCAAAAAATAATATGTAAATCACGTAGTATAATGAAGAAAATACATATTTATGAGAACTAATAAATATGAAGAAAGACAAGTAATCAATGAAAAAATGTCTGTGATTAAACATAATATGAGCAGCACAATTTTTTTCATTGCTAATTTTCATTAGTATGACTTGAATGTACATCAAAATATTGTAATTTTAATGGTAAGAGGAAAAATATTAATATATGCTAAGACAAAAATATATCTGAGCATTTAATAAACAATTTTAAAGCATTAATATATGTCACAAAGCAATAAAAACAATAATCAGTAAGACTTAAAATATAAGAATTAAGTTCATAAATTTTATCATATTAAAACAAATTATCAGTATACATTAAAAAAATAGACAAGTTTGCTTTTGAATGCATTAAGAATAAATATAAAAAAACCAAAAGGTGTTGATATTTATTAAATGTAATTTTATCAGAAACTTTTTAAACAAGTTTTCCCACAGTTAATTGTTGGTATATAAGAAACAAAAAGAGTACTGTGTCTAATTTCAAATAGAACAAAAGTATAGTAAGATTTTTATATAGAGAGCACATATTTTTTCAAAATTCTAAAATTTTTTAAAACATATTTTATGGAAATTATATTTACAAATCTTAAGGTAACAATATGATAAAATCCTAACCATTGGTGAGTAAGATGGCAGTTGCCAATTTTTTTTAACAAATAAATTATGCAATTTTTTATAATTTTTTAATACTGCTTGTTATTTTTTTTACGTTACAACAGGGATTTTCATAAGACTAGAAAATAATTGCAATTCAATTAATCAAAAAATATATTAGAAAATTAAAATAAGTATAATTATCTAATTAATCATCAAAAAATAATAACATGATTTAATTAGTTGATTTATAGTGATGACAACCTTTAAAAATACATTACAATGCAGGGGTAGTGAGAAAGAATCAAAAAGTGGGTAATAGACAAAACCAATGTGTGAATAACTTAGCTTTCATAAATTAATTTTTGACTAAAATTATATATATATACATAAACAAGTTCCAAACTTTATAAATAAACTTAAAAATTTCAAACTTCAGAATTTTAATTCACAAAACTTAAATTCTAAAATCATAAGTAATTTTAAACAAAAAAAAATTTAGAATTTCAACTTAGTCACATTTTCCAAACTAAACCATATTAATTAACTACATTCAAGGAGACAACATATAGCTCTTAGAAACACAATCAAACTTGACAAAGATTAAAAGGTAGCCAGAAAATTGTAATCAAATTCTATAAAACTCAAAAGTTGCCATATTATGGAATCCATCAATTATTGTAAACTTGTTGTTTGACATATTTGACAGCTGCACCAAAAGGTAGAATTTACTTTAATCTTACATTGCAATATGTATTTGAGGGAATTATAATTTTTTTTTAATCATTAAAACTACACATGTTGTATACAAAATCAAAACTATACATGATTTCTAGTATTTCATTACATTTTTCAATAGCTCCTTGTAAAATAATGATGAAAGATTAATTTCTTAATATTTACATAACATATATATAAATTATAAAACAGTGCAGCTCATCCTCATTAAATCAACACAAATAAAGCTGAATTTCACAAAAAAAATTTAATTAACCAAGCTGGTCTTAAAACATCCAATGTAATAAATAATACTGGGTAAGAATCAAGAACAAATTATATTAAATAAAATTTAGACATCTATTAAAATAATATTTAAAAAGAAAAAATATTAGATATTTATTAAAATAACACCAAAAAGTTTATAGCTCTTTATAAATGGTTCAAGAGCAATTTAGAAGTTGAATTAACAAATACTACAACAGATTTTGCAATTTATAACTAGCCACTGAAGAAAATTAAAATTATAACTAATCATTTGGAAAACATAAATTCAAAAAATTGTATTTTATTTGAAAACATTGTTCTAAATCACAAATTAAATTCTATTGAGGAACAGCAGCAATAAAAGTTAGATCCTCTAAATAGGCAATTAACACTTTTATAAATTCTGTAACCAAATAGCAAAGTACTTTATACATACCTCAAATATTTGATAAAACTTAATCACAATGGCAAGCAGATAAGTTTTCTCATTTACATTTAAATACTTGTGTGTGTGTTTCTATATCACATTTATTTATCATTTAATTCACTATTAACTGTTTATACTTTTTAATTTGCTCTATTTCAACTTTATAATATATTTGAAAGCATAGAATTTTCTCCAGATTTTTTAAAATAGAATTTTAGATTTCTCCTTAGGTAAAAAGGTTTAAGTTTATACTATATATTTGACTCTATTAACAATGAGCCTCTACTCACAGAAAAACCTTATTGGACTTACTAGATAATCTATTTTGACACATAACATTTAATATTCAAATTAATATATCTGCACAATGAGAGAGCATTGAATAAAATTATTCAAAAAATCACTGTTGCACAATTAATATTATTTAATCTAAACATGGTTAATTTTTATTTATTTACCTTTAAGCTTAAAATTCTATTTTAAATCTAGAGAACTTCTACCATTTTAAACATGTTTCATAAAACCAGAATAACAAATTAAAAACAAAACAAGAATATTCTATAACCTAGCTCTTTAACTTTACAACTCAATTGTTTAATAAATCCAGGTTTCTGAATCAGTCTAACAAAAATTTGGCTTTTTTAGAATAACATCATGGTGGATTTCTAAGTTTGAGATTTGGTTATTTGCTAAATTATCATTTTAGAGGTTAGAATGAATTCAAGAAAGGTGATTGTTTTTAATACCTAGTCCCAATAGTGATATCTTACTTTTTTCATAATTGAGACTAGTTTCATAGATAATTAAAGACAGTTAATTGTAAAATAAAGGCTATTTTTATTTGATTGTATTATGCAAAACATCCATTAAAAGTTATGGAAATGCTAAGGCTAGTTTCACAGATTGAAATCATGCACGACTTAGACCATATAATATAAATAATTTGTACATGGTCAAAGCAAGAGAATAGTAAGAAAGCTAAAATGAAATATTAAAAAAGAGAACTGTTTATATTATCAATCAAGCATCAATAGCAGCATAGTTACTTACATTGCTATTTCAAATTTTATTAACTAATATATACTTTTGTAAATCAACTATGTAGCATTTAGATATGAATCCTCGTGACAAGGTAAGATATGAAATCCTGATATTGAAAGACTAAAATTAGGATAAATTTTATAATTTAGGTTCATGAAAAAATTGCTCAGTGTTAGATGCTAAAATTGGAAATCATACAGCATTAAGTAATAGGATTTTATTGGAATTATTTTCATATAAATATGTATATCACTTCCTGGATTTCTTTAATCTTATATATACATGTATATATGTTATATATATATATATTAGCAATAATGAAACTTTACAATCATAATTAAGAATCATGGAATATAAAATTAGAATATAATTTCCATATATTAATGATATTTTGATATTTTTCACCTTTTGTAAGTGCAATATTACAATACTTTAGATTCAACATTTATCAATCACTTTAAAAAAATCTTAGTTTGATTTTTTCAATTCTTATACCTCAACTTATCTTAAAACATGTGTAATAATTTATTATTACTTGTTGGTATATGATTATATGTAAAGAAACAGATAGAATTAAAATATTAAAATGAACTCCAGAAAACTAGTCAGTAATTATTGGAATGCTTTTATAAAAGCTTACACTAACTTTTGATTGATAATTACATAATGTTTCATAAGATAAAAATTTATACCCATAAAAAATCAGCAAACATACGAATGATTTCTTTAATTTATTTCTATTATTGTTTGTATTTGATACCTGTTATCTTGACTTCCAGGTCCATCAATGTTGCCAGGTAAATTTGGTAAAAAGGCACTCAATTGATCCTTCATTTTACGGCCACAAAATTTATTATAGGAATGTTCCAAGTTGTAGTAGGACATCAAATTAGTTGCACCAGTTAATTCACTCTCTATAAATATAAAAATAAAACATTTAAAACAGAAACTTTATAGGGTTATTAAAATAAATAAAACTGTAAGAAATATTTTCAAAGTTAGATAGTTTAACAGCTCAATGCAATTTATGGTGTTAAATCTTAAGTTAATTTCAGTTCAATTAGAACCTTAAGGGAGTAATATATTTAATTTTAAATTTTTTGAAAAGCACATTAAAAATACAAAATTTATTTAGAATGTTAAAAAGCAAGCAAATTAATTAAGCAATTATACAAATGTTAGATAGATTAAATTTTTTTTCCTTATGAGAAAATTAAGATAAAACAACCAATTAAATTATAAAAAATCTCAAAATTACTTTTATTACAACTATTACGGCAAAAAAAAAAACCAAAAAATTTACCTGATTTGAGAATATTTTATAATTTTTACTGTAAGAAATAAATACAATTAATGTTTTGATTACATGCTTTGATACGAAAAGTAGAATGAATTGCTAACAAGTCATTACAAATTAAGTTTAAGCTTTGTGTATGAAAACTTTATAAAATATATATTCTCACCTTTCTAAATATTTTAGCCATTTGAAATCCTAAATAAATGATTATAGCAATTAAACTTATTGTTTTATTTTAAATAAGTTTTGTCGAAAAATCGGTGCAGCTATTGTTAGTTATCGACAGCATACTGTTTCATCTATACTTGGTAAAACCTACAAGAAATTTGAAATTGAATAGAAGTTATTAGACACTTTGACATATAGTAAAGTTACTATATTAACGTTACAATATTTATTTCAAGTTTTGTAATAGTTGCAAATTTTTTTATGAATATTACATTAAATTTAAAACAATATATCAATCTGGATATTTGAAAATTTCAATATGCAAATTGAAAGAAATAATACACATTTATGTTAGATTAACATTAACTTTATCTCTTATAAATTTTGTAATAACCTAAGTTTGTTTAAGATAACCAAAATTTCACTTGCACCTTGAGTGAAATAAATTTTTTAAATTAATTTTAGAATTCAACAAATATTACAATTAGCCTATATGAAATGACACATTTTTACTGATTTATTTATGAAAAACATTAACATGTTCACGTCTATAAAATAATTTAAATCCCTAAACAAGGAGTAGTTATATTCTAATATCAGAAGTAATTTTCTAAAACAATTTTTGAAAGGAATCGGGTTCTAATTTTTTATATTATGAATTCAAATGAAAATACAGCTTTATAATATAAAACATTAATGTTCAAGCTGAGAAAACATTTTGCTGCTAAAACAAAACCAAAGTTATTTATATTAAAAAAAAGAAAAGAAAAAAATTTTTTAATCTTAAAAATTTTCAAGACGAAGATGATTTTAATGATTTTTAAATGTTAGTTTATTTGTCAAAAATTTAACTGAATATTTCAATATTCATCGAGTTATGTAACTATAACGCAAGGAAGAGCTATTTCATCAGTTTTATGAAAATATTTATTTCCAATTAGCTAAAAAAATTAATTAAAAAGTTTACTATCAATAATATATTTAATAAAAAATATAATGTTAAAGAAGCGAAAATTAAAAAAAAAATTGCAAATGAGAAATGAACAAATTTTTGTATAGAACTTCATAAAGATTTCCAAAACAAATTCACGACTCATTAAAATTATTTTACTTTGTAAGAATGTGTATAGCAGAATATAATTCAACAGAGAGCAACGAAGAATTAAAAGCTATACTTCAATATGTGTATTTAGGATTTCTTATATTTCGCAACCATATTTCTCTTACTTGGAGGTTCTTTCATGAGATAAAATGGTCCACTATGCCAGATTGCGGGAGTTTTTCCCTTTCCTAATGATATTGTTGTTTTTAAAGTTCCAGTCGAATTTTCTCGAGGAACTACAGGAGATCGAGACCCTCTAGGGCTCGATTTCGGAGAATACGATTCTGACCGTCTACCTACGTCGGCCATTTTATTAAGAACAGAAACAAAAACAACTGACCATCAGAGAGAAAAAAATGTTTGACACAGTTGCTATGAGTTGAGTTGTTGCATTGCTAAAGGGGTTTGTTATATAGTTAACTTGATCTCCGTGCGAAAATGTTTCCTGTGACTGTTGTCACTGTTCCTATTCTATGATACTTGTAACCTTAAGGCGAGGATTGAATGATCTAATGGAGTAAAAAATATTATCTTGGTTTAGATAAATAAAATTTAAAAAAAGCAAGCAAATTTATAATTATAAAGAGAAGTTTATTTGGAATATATCTTAATTAATGCTTAATAATTTAAAAATTATTTCTTATCATTATACATAATATTAAATAATTTTAATCATATTTATTGAAAGTTTCTGAATTTTTATATTTAAAATTATTTAAAAAGCTCCAATCAGAGAGAGAGAATTTTTAAATTTTGGTGCGGATAATACCTATATCAATATGATTTTAATCATATTATGATTTTGAGAACACTTTAGTTGTTCTTAATTTGCCAATGCATTTGATAAACGTGAATTAAACAGTTTGTCAGATTTTTTCAAAGTATTTTGTTCATGAAATATGAACCAAAGAAAAAAAGGATTTCTAAATCATCTTAATAAGAGTTAAAAGTGAAATTAAACAAATAGTTAGACATAGAAAAAAGAGAAAAAATATAGATATAAATTTTAGCTCATTTGAGGCCGAATATGGTTGATTTTATTTATCATATTTGCTGTACTATTTATTTAATATTATTGCTGATAAAGGTTTATTGCTTTATAATTGCATGTAATTATATATTTTATTTTTAATAATATAATTGTTGTTACTGTAGCATACATTAAGCTTCATCATTATCTTTCATAATTATTTTTTATAATTATTGAAACAATTGGCTTTTTTTGGAAAAAGATGTCACTAAAATCTTATTAATTATTTTTGTCAATTGCAAGTCTTTTGTGTCATTAATTTGAGACTTAATCCAGATTTGTTTGAATTATTAATAAATAAATTATACACTTTGTGACTTCTGTATTAATAGTTAAATGTAATAAATTAACTTATAAAAAGTGATAATATCTTCTTATAATATCATGTAAAGTCTGTAAAATGTGGTACCAGAATTTAAAAACTGTTATAGTTAAAAATTAACAGCACTGCCACAAAAAAGCCACACTTTCTTATCAGATTCAAAGACTATGAATTATACCGTTCTTCATATTTGTCTTTAAAATAATCAAATTTAAATGTCATATTATCCGCTAAGATAAATGAAAATGGTTCATCATAAGTTCACACAGGAATAGTGACACAACATTTTCCTTGTTTTACTTTATAATTAAGTATTTTGAGAGTAAGTCACTTTATAATTAAGTATTTTGAGTTTTTTCGTAACATTTTCCATTCCGCCAGTAAATAAATGATTCGCAATGATTACTTTATCTGTATAATTGCATGTACATACTTATTTTAATAAAGTTTTGTATACGATTATAATATTATATTGTTTTACGTAATTATATGATCAGAAAGGATTTTTACAAACGTAAAAATCCTTTCTGAAGTAACAAGGAAAAATAGTTATTTTATTGCTTGATAAATACTATAAAGTTTCGGTAAAATTAAAAACACAATTATCCGAGTAAAAAGAAGCAGAATTTCTCATATGTTGAAAATTAATCATAGAGGCATGCAAAGAAAATAATATTTTATTGTTTTTATCTTCATTTCTTAAGTTTATTCACTAATTTGCATTTCAAATTATCGTCAGTAGAAAAAATTCTAATAAATATTTAAATTTGATAAGAAAACATGATTAAAAAATCGATGGCTTCAGGATGATCATTTAAAATACTGCGAGGGATACAACATCCTAAATGGTTAACAATGGGAAAATAAACCTATTATCCACATGACTTTAATGGATCATATAACCACATTGCGAACAGTGAATTAAGAAATATTGTTGTTTGTAAAACAGATGTCAGCACGAATAGTTTAATGATACTTTCCGCAGCATCTTTCGATCGTGACTACATTTTACTATTTGACTTCATTTGTCATTAGCTACACTTGATATGGCATTGCAGACAGGAAGTCAATGGTGTGATCAATGCATCTCATTTCAGAAATCTCGGGATGTTGTCTTTTAGAAAAATCGTTGCAGTTAAAACGGTAAAGTTATGTTTACAGCATCATGGTGTTTGTATCCATGTTTGATGGTACTGTGAAGAACGCATATTACAACTGTGCATTTGATAGTGTGATCCTGGGTCAACCTCTATAGTGATGTTATAGAGTGTCTTTATAGACACATCTATTACCAGTTATTCCCTATGATGGTACTTTGAACTGCGACCATTACACTGTTGCTGTTGTATCAAAGCTCATGATAGTACTCTATACCCGAATCTTGAGAAAGATGTTTTAATAAGATCATACACGACCACATATCGCTTGTATTATCTTAGTTTATAGTAAAAATTATTCAGATTTTGCCTTGGCAAGATATCTCGCGAATAGTGAACATCTGGTCTCTAGTTACTAAGTAATTTGACTATCATCATAGATTTGATCAAAGAAATGTAGCATCGTACTGAAACAACATAGATAACTCTACCCGTTGATACATTAGTGTACTTCCTGGTACCTAACATAAAGATAGATACACCTATACATGTGAGCTGAACCCCAGTTGCTTTACACCGCTTCCCATAAGATCAGCATCATTTACTGGGCGCAGTGACTCATAACAATTTCCATCATTAGGTTGCAGGAGCCCCGTGGATTAAGGACGTGCTCGTGTTATTCTGTGACACCTATAGAATCCTTCCACTGGTGCAGCGTGTATGTAGAGGGAAGGTTACAAACTCAAGGGTAACCAGACTGTGGTTCAAATTTAGGAGGCGCTGGATAATTAATGAGCATTCCAAACTTAAGGTACAGAATCTGGGATTCGCCCGTACCACTATGCATCTCTACAAACGAGAAAATCAGTTTGACTCAATCTCCAGGTAAACAAGCAAGCTGTTTTAACGCAAATCGCTGTCCTGGTCCTGAATTTTAAGGTCCTAGAATTTTAATTTGTTCTAGGCCTAGAACAAATTTAGAATTTTTAGGGCTTATTTTTATCCTTAGTCATTTTCGACATAATATGCATTCCGAATGATTATTTGCGTCATTTCAAACTTCATTTTCAGTTACTTCTTGTATAATGTTCATAGCCAATGATTACGATTTTGTTATTTGAAAATTATAATAATATCGGTTCAGCGTGGCCTAATGTTAGGATGTTTTTCAGAGCATAAGGTCCTCGGTTCGATCTCGCCTAGTGTTGAACGAGAATTCTTTTGTATGCATGTCCATTGGAGATTGTGTTTTGAAGTTTTTCTGGTTTCCTCCTTTGTGACGCATGATATGGCCCACTATCTATAAAAAGTCCTTTTACAAAGCAATTGATGTTAAAAGCATCTTATAACGGCCTTTGGCCGTTATTGTTAAACTCAATGTCAAAATGTTACAACTTTAGATATAGTGTTGGATTTTAGAAAATATTGTTGGGCAAAAATGAAAATTTAAATTTTCAATTACTCAATTATTTTTTAAGAGAAAATATGTATCAAAACTTTCATGCATGATTTTGATGTGGGTTTCTTTGGAAGTGATTCCAATGTTTTGGTTGGTTAGGGTGTCGTTGTCATTATCAGAAGGAAGTGAGTTTGATTCCCAGTTAAAAACCAGGCCTATCATATTTTACCTAAAGTCGGTTGGAGGACGTTAAATATTTAGTAGTCATATTGTCCTCCAAGTGAAATACCTCAAAGGCATTCTACTTTTGAAATATATGGAAGAACATTCCCAATAGCTTCCACTTAACAGGTACAGCTAAATCTAGGCTAGACATAAGGAAGGAAGACTGCACCCACACACACATTTTGCATTCACCATTGTAAGGAAAACTTTTCTTCCCATTCTATATTAAAATTGTATGCTTTTTTAACATTGTAACTTTTAAAATATAATATTACTAGTTTTACAGCAAAAATATGATACAAAACTGCCAAGTTGAATATTAGAGCTAAGAGTGGCTGCTAGATTGGATGCATACAATGCAGTTAGCAGCAAATACATGAATTGACGAATCTGTAACAATATATATATATATATATATATATATATATATATATATATATATATATATATATAGTATCATCATAAAGGTACACATGTCACCTGTTCACTCATGGAATCTTTTGGTTCAGAAAACACAATTATACAAACTATGAAAAGCAAATTCTCCAATTTAGTTGGCACCATTCCCTAAATATGTTTATTTTAGTAAAGGTATCACCCCAAAATGTCTTGTTAATCTACATGTCGATCGTGATCGACTTAATGACTACCCCTGCTTTAGACACTTTACATTTAATGATAGATATAAATAACACTTATTTTCACTTTAATTTTCTTTTTATGTCATGGATGCACATTTTATATTTAAAATCACTGTTAAATGTTCAATAATCAAGTACTTAAGTGTAGCAATAGGAAATATAATATTCAAATTCGTTAGAAAGTAAAATTCAATTATTCATAAAAATACTTAAAGCATTACGCCGTATACGTTTATGAATAAGAATAACTGTATGCACTTGATAGTAAAAAATATTGTGTATAAATTATTAAATTGATTTGAGGAAACAGACTATACTTTAAAAGGTAGTCTTGTTTGCCAAAAAAACATGTAAAAACTGATAATAGAGTTGAATAGAATGAGTAAATTAATAAATAGACAATGACTGAAGAAACAAAACAATTTATTACAAATATAAGCAAACTAAACAATAGCAGATTTAACAAATCTGCTAGTAAAAGCACATCACAGGGTTGTCCAAGTAATTCAAAATATGGTATTTGATTTTTACATGTCATATATACAAAAATAATTTTTTTGAAGTTTTGATGGAAGAAATTCTAGAACTTCTTGTAAGCTAATTAATACTGCCATTTTATACAAATTGTAGGTAAAGTATTAAAATTTATAAATTATTTTGTTTAAATATTAAATTTGTATTAGAAGAAAAGATATTAATAATACTGAAAATGATATATTTAATTGAATATTTAATAAACTTTAATGTTTAAAAAAGTAACAATTTATATTGAAAAACACAAATTTGGAATAATTTAAACAAAATTATTTATGAACTGAAAAATCTTGAATACTTAATAACGATTTTATTATTTTACATATTAATGCCCTTTAACACATGCTTTCTTGAAAAATATACTTCGATAAATTAATCATATTTTTATGAATGCTTTAAATATAATAAATTAATCAAGATATTACTATTAATTTCTAATTTTTTTCTAAGAATTTAATGTTCTTAAAATATTTTTGACAAAGAATCTATTAAAAAAGTAACTTTTGTTCTTCATAAGCTCTAGTTGCAGAACATTCTAATTTCAGAGAAGGCCAAAGAAAAAAATCATAAAAATATTAATAAACTTAACTTAACTAACAAAACGACACTGCATCTTTTATACAGATAATTTTCAAATTCTCCTGTACAGTTTTGAAACAGTGTTAATATATAAAATGCACTATATGCTTCATGCATAAAAAAGTCTTTTCTATGACAAAATTACAAATATTTCTAATCACTAAAAAACATTAGAAAAGGAAAATACAAAATATTGTGTAAGTGAGACAGTATTTTACAGAAATTTAAAAAAATGATGATGCCTTTTGTGTGATCAGTTTTTTGATAAATAATTTATGATACAATAACTTAATAGGCAACTAAATTAAAGTGATCTCGCATAACTTATATAAATACAATATGGATAAAAGAAAATGCCACTTCACAGATTGAAAATCTGCTGGAAAAGTTTAAGATCACAGTAAGATGAAACAAGTGTTTAAAAATAATTTACAAAGCTATTTTCACTTCCTTAGAAGATCTTTGGTAAGTTCATCAAAGCTTGTAACAAACCATTTTGCTTCTTTTTTCACTTTTTCTCGAATCTGATTACCTCCAAATCCAATGAAGAGATCCTGTAAATAAATACAGAATCATTAATGCTACTAACTAATATGGTACATAATTTTAGATATTATGACTGTTAAATGTTTCAATATTTTGCAATTTGATTTTCAAGATCCAAAAATGTATCATCCAAAGTCATTCACAAGATTCTCTTTGAATTAACAAATAGCTTGAAGTGCATGGTATTAAAGTTTAGAATTGTAAGACTTAAGTATTCTGAACTTCTGATTTTCACACATATTCCCCCTTGTACCATTAAAATTATTTAAGTTGAATAAATCTCTTAAATAAATTTAAATTGGAGACAGGAACATTTCATCACGTTATTTATCAATTACTTTTCCTTTAGTTTCAATAACAGGTAAATATTCTTGTTTAACTAAAAAGATTCATTATTTAAATCTTTCAAAAGAGTTGTTGAATCAACCTTTCTTAACTGTTAATTCTGACACCAATTGTATAATGTTTATTCTAGACTTTACTATTGTCATTCAAAATTCTGAATAAATTTCAGTCATTTATTTTAGTAATACATCATTATAATAATGTTATAGTAAAAAGATAATTAAAGTAACAACTATAACTGATATTCCTGAATATACAATATTAGACTTGATGAATTTAAATCAATCTAATAACATTTTTGAACTCAGAAATCAATCATTCATTTTGTTCAAAATCTTTTTATATTGAGCTGAGATTTATCACTGGTAGTAAATAAGATTAGAATCTCAGATTACTCAGTGTAATTTTTAAGAATCAGTTTTAATTCACAAAACATTATATCTAAGAAAGAGTAAAATGATTTGTTAATCAAACAAAAATTTAACATACATACAGTTAAAAAGTAATTTTACCCTTCTTTAATAACAGGAACTCAGAAAAGTAACAAATTAAAAAAAATTTTCTAACATTAACATTAAAGCTCAAATCAAGATATTCTAAAAATAATATTAAAGAACATTTTTTTATTGGAAAAGCTTTTAAATTTTGCATACTTTTAAAACAGAAAAATTCATAACATTTATATTTAAATTGAATATAAAATGACAATATCTAATAATAAATTTTAAATGGGAATTTTGATCATATTGGTAATAAATTCTATTTTGTTAGCTCAATTAAATCAAACTTTTTAAAGACAATTTAGATGAAAATATTCAATCAAAGAAGCAAGATTTATGTTGTCAAAGTGATTAATATATGTAAGTATTAAATTTACTGTTTCTCAAAAAGTTAAGGCTATCAGCATTTAAAATTCTACATGAAATATTAATTTTTCTTTTAAAAAATCTATGAAATTATTTTCAGTGTTCTAATAATTATTATCTAATAATCTTATTGAAATGGAATTGCAGATCAATAATATATTTTGAGTACAGGGGAATTTGCTATACTTAAAAATGTATCTATCACTCTAACAAATTAGCTATAGAACAATTTTTAAAAGCTATTATTAAGCTTTTTCCATAATAGCAAAGTTTACTTATAGGAACCAATATATTTTGATTATTATAGATAAATTTATAAGACTTCATTTGTAAATATAGCACAAAATGCTGTATATACTATTTATAAAAAAGTGGTTTATGTAAATGAAAGAATTCGAGCAACAATCTTTTACTTCCTTTCCATTCAGAATACTATTTTAGACTTTCAATGTCACAATTTTGTCATATTTCTACATAGAACATAATAAATTTTATGACTTATACACTTTTTCATTTTTCTTAGGGTTTGAAACAAGAATGAAATATTCAGTTTTAAAATAATTAAGTATCAATAAGGAGATACTTTATGGATTTATAATCACTTTTTTATATCTTTTAAAAATCTTAACATTTACATTAATTATTTTTGAAAATATTAATAAAAATTTTGAAAAAGCATTAACAAAGTATTATATAACATAATAATGTATGTGTGCATGTTCCAATCTTCAGCAATTTAATCTACTTGCTTGATGAAGAAGAATTTAATAAATTACAAACATAAAAAATATTCCAACATGTAATTCAATACAAAAAATAATTAACAATTCTTACAGCAGGAGGTGAAGCAGCTAGATCAGTAGCACCATCTCCAACCATAATTAGCCTTTGAAAGCCATAACGATGCTTAAGATATGCAGCAACTTGTGCTTTACCATCTTGTTCACAGGTAGGTTGAGTTTCATCAAAGCCAGCATATTCCCCTAACAAGAAAGTACTTCATTAGGAATTGCTATGGAAAGATTTTAAACAAAATATAATAAACAAAAAAATTATCTAGTTAGATTTGAATGCAAGAATAATTTGAAATTACTTTATTAATATTTTAAAAAATGTGTTGGATACTAAAAATGTTATACATAGGTAATATATATAATCATTACACACAGAATTTTAAACAAAATAGATACAAGATGATTCTTGACTAATAACAAACTTAAAATATACAATTAAAATTATGTACCACCTTACTTACATTTTCTCTAATTTATATTTTCCATAACAATTAAATTTCATTCTTATGGTCCAAAGCAGTGTATTTAAATGATTTTATATAAATAAATAGGCAATTTATCACAAATTATGTTTATTTAAAACTTTACCTTGTTTAATGTACATAAAGTGATTGGTTTGTTTGTCGCTCAACGGTCATTTTTTGCACACGAGGGCTAATTAGATCGGGACCTACGGTGTACATAAAGTGAAGTGTTTATTAAATTTTTGATTTATTATATTACAAACTTTTATCATGGTATTACATGCTATAGCACATGGTAGTAAACATAGAAGTAGAACTTTAAGAAATTTTTCAGCCAATTTTAAGAAAAATTATAAGGACAATTAAATTTGTAAACCATTTAAATAGAAATATACTGTGCAATGTCATTTGAGGTGGAATTAAATTTTTCAATACTGGAAACAACTATTTATATAGTCAGAGAATAAATGTCAATTCCTTAATTATTACAAAGTATAACTGAAGAAAAGTAAACTAATGATAATAATAATAACTTACCTGTGAACAATAACAAAAATTAAAATAAACTCACTATTTCCAATTTAAGACAAACTGTTCACTTAAACTGGAAAAACAATTTTTGATATCCATTAAAAATGCTAGTTTTTAAATTTAAAAGATTATGCACAGTCCAAATGGAAGTTTTTTCTTTTCATTGATATCATATATAATGTTTAACATAAAAAGACTTGAATATTTGACAACATCTATTACCTGGTTAATCATTTTCATCCTTTGCAAGTTATACCCTACACCATTTATTTTTCAACAAAAAATATTAACATTTTCAATCAATTCTAAAATAGATATATTATTTTTTTATAAATTCATATCTCTAAAATCTTTCTAAGCAATGAAGAAAACATGCCATAAAAAATTTCTAGGCCTGAAAGCCTGGAAATATTTTGTTGGCAATAGATGGAAAGAAAAATACACAACTGGTTTAATCAAGGTAGATCACCATTTGTTGAGGAAGCTTATTGGGTTTTATAGTGCAAAGTCTAAATAAAGGCAAGTTGTGCCAGTTTGTAAAAGAAGGATGGTGAAAGAATCCTGCTCTGTGGTTTTCAAATTGATCAAACACTAAAAGTGAACACTGCTTACATTGAATTTTTTTTAATTATTGCTTGCTTTCAGATCCCTAGGATTTTGTTTAGAAAATAATAACATAAATTTACAAATTTAATAACCTTATTTAAAATTTTAAATGCAAAATCTTTAAGAAATTGATATTTGTTTCTAGGATTTAAAAGTGGAGTCATGTTAGAATTTAACCAGACATTTTTAAATTAAAATATATTAATATTTAGACATGTTATTTTTATATAACAACTGAATCAATATCTTTATTGTACATAATAATGCAGAGGAATGAAAGTTCATGGGAAAAAATAGCTTAACATTTTTAATCATTGATGTAAATTATGAGTTTATTCAAGTATACAAATAAAATAATCAATAAATTTTAAAAGGATGTTTAGAAAATGCCAAGCATCATACCATTGAAATAGTATTTAATTCTGTTGGCAAATATGTGATTGATTGGAATACCCAATTCTTCTGCAATAGGCTCAATTATGGTATCAAATCCACCAGAAACAAGAAATATCGATATATTTTTTGCTTGTAATGCTGCCATCAACTCCCTATAAAATAATTCAAATTATTAATTACTTATTTTAATTAAAAGAAACTTTAGAACTACTTTACAAGTATTTTTACTTAGAAAAACAGATTTCAAGCAAAAATTCTATTAAGTATTATATATTTACACTGTAAAAATATTATGCTCCAATTTTTGAAATACAACTTTTAAAGTAATTTTATTATTTTTGGAAAAAAATAAAAAAATGAATTAAATGCTAAAAAACATACTGTCATTTAAAATCTGTATCAAGAATAAAATTAAATAATAAATTAATCATTAAATATATCATGATTTTTTTTGCACTTTTTTTTTTTATCAAATAATAACTTTTCTGGTGTTATTAATTATGTTTCTTTAATTCAGTAGAAATTAGATGCAAGTAACATAAATATCAATGATAATAAATTTAGTCACTAAATTCAATTCATAAATAAAGAAAAAATAGCTAATTGGACTAAAGATATTTAAAAATATTATTTTATATACTTATGTGCAGAAATATTCATGTTTATTTATCACTTAAATTATAGCTTACAATTTATTTCTTAAAACAGTAAAATTATTACTAATGATATCAAACTCTTCAAAATATAATTAAAAGAATTTGAATAAGTTATAATTTTCATAAATTTATACTTGATTAATCCAGAAAATATTTCTCTTAAACTCATAAATTTTTTTAACGCAGAACATAAATCACAATTTTTAATTGAAGAATGATAAATAAAAATGAATTTATAAGCTGAATTTTAGAATATGAAACATTATCACTTTTAAAAGGAAACTTTAGTAGTTGTAAATTTTTCCAGAAATATTAATTTTATTGCAGCTAAATTAATGAATGAATTATAAAGATTAAAAAAATTATAATTTAACTTTTATTTTGAGCTGTATTCAATCCATATCTATTTAAATAAAACATTAATTTTAAACACATTAATTTTCAAAATATGATAATTTTCATTACAATTTATTAAGTAATACTAAAAGTACCTACAAGTCAATTTTATGATAGTATATATGATATTCAGTTTTAGTGAAATGAAAATCACGACATTCAAAAAAGTTAAAAGTTCTAATATTCTACATCAGGCACCTTAGTATTTTTTTATGCTTCTTAATATTTTTCTTAATTTAAAAATTTTATGATTTGGATATGTTAATAACAATTTTTTTAAAAATATAAACTCATGTCTGAAAATATGTTCTTCAACATACATTAGACATAAATCAGCATGATAATTTTTTCCTTTATTGTTCACAAAACCTTAAATTATATTTTAACAGTATAAATATAACCTAATGTTATTTCAATTCAATAGCAATTGCATTAAAAGTAATATTTTTAGAATGAATTATCTCAATACATATAGAATTATTACTTACTATAATGAGAATGTTATATAATGTATTGTGTTCTATCTTTTATGATATTTTGGTATTATTTGGAGCAAAGTAGTATTACAATACTTTTAAATGTCATTTTATACTTGTTTGTTTCTGTAAAACATTGTTTTCCTATAAGAGATAAAAATACTTTTTTTATGATACAATAAATTGATTATAAAGTTTATTAAAAAATTACATTAATTTAATCATAATTAATAAAATCATTAAAAATAATAAGTATTTCACCAATTAATAAAATATAAAACTGTAAGATGTTCACCAATGAGAAATTAATGAAAATTAAAAATCTGCCATTCTTAAACTGAATACTCTTGTTTGTAACATCGGTGACAATGACATAGGCTCAAAAATTCATGAACTTTAAATTTCTAAGCAATATTACATACAGGAAATGTGTTACCTAATCCCAGGTGTCAATGATGGAGTATGAGTTTCTAAATATCTCCTCATTATATACACAGATGGCTGAATTATATCAAGCCTCATTGCTAAAGCTTCTCTAAAAGACATTCCACCTTTCATAGCTTTTTGTGTTCTAAAAGAAAATGATTTTTGCAAATCAAAATTTAAAAAATCATTAGTGAGAATTATATATGTGAACATGTATTACAAATTTTAACATAAAATGAATAATTGTGAGGAAGAACATTGGAAACACATACATATATATAGTAGTTTAAGTACTTGAAATTTGATAAATAAAAATTTTAGTATATAAATTTAAAATAATTTTTAACAATACTATTAACATAAAGAAATTACACAAAAATTATTAAATTTTGAGTAATTAATGTTAATAGTATTATTTTAAAATAATTATAAATTTATTTTAAAAAACTATTAATTTTTTAAATAAATTCACTAATAAAAATATCATTACAATACTGGGCTCCAAACGTAATCATCATGTAATTTTATAAGTCAATTAAATGACAAAAATAAATAGTGATTTTCAGAACACATGTTAAGAAAAATTATACATTCAAAGGAAGGTGATTAAATATAGATAACATATCATTTTCTAATAATAAAGTAAGAATGTAAAATAATTTACATAATTATACACTAAATAAAAGTTAGCTTATTCTAAAAACAAGAATCTATAAAATCAAATTCACACATACAATTCAGAAACTTCTTTTTCTCTGCCAACAAATTTTGCTAATTCATCAATAGCTTCATCAGTACAGACAGTTGAGTCGACATCAAAGCAAACAGCATCTGCAGACCTCCATATTGTTTTAACATTATCATCAAGACGACCCATGGTGTAAGCAGTTGAAGATGTGACTTTTACACAGTTGCTCTAGAAAGAAAAAAATCAATTTCAATCAACATATTCAATACTTTTTTATAATTGATTTAAAAATCATAAAATTACAAGAATTTTTATTTAAAAAACAAATCTTAAAAATTGGTGGCAATTATAAAAGTACAAATAAATTCTTTTTAACAAACAGAAATATGATAACCAATATATCAAATTCCTTTTAACACACATAAAATAATAATTTTATTAATGAATAACAATAAAAATAAAACAAAACTTTAATAACTCAAAATATGTTATTTTTCTTGAAAAAAAAATAATTTTAGGAAAATTCAAATATATAAACATAAGGAGATGATTTATAAATAAAATTTAACCTACATTTTGGGTACCAAAATTTTTGATATTTAAAATTAATATTAATATGCAAAAATTTTTTTAGTTAGATATTTGAATTGAATGTTTTTGTTAAGTTTCTGTCATATGCTTGATGTTCAGGAGACACTATAGTATTTCACTTATATTCTAAGAGCAATCTGAGAAAATTTCAATTTAAAAAATGATTTAAATAGTTATTATTTATATCATATAGTATGTAAGATATACAATGCATAACACACTTGCAAAATGAAATATAAAAAAAATTAGTACTAAAACTCCATTTCTCTTATATTTTACTCATAATTTTAAAAATGCTTAAATTTTAAGATTAAAATATTAACCTACTTGAGTTGCAAAATGCATTTGAAATTTAGATAAAAAAATTCAAATGCAAAACAATGAAATTTATGATCTCTTGACAGAAAACAGTTTATGTTCTAATATATTTATTTAAATTTCTTCACTTGACCATTATTATTAACTTACAGATTATTCTTCAAAAGTATTATATTAGTATAATTTATAGTTAATTATTTCTTTCTAGAGATTTGTTATGATGAATTTTCTTAATTATTGTATTTTACAAATATTTTCATTATCACTTACATTACACTTTTCCTACACACAAATGTAATGAATTCTGACAGTGATAGAAAAATGCAAATGGATATTAATTTAGAAAAATATAATTAAAAGGAAATATTTTTTAAGCTAAAAAAATTTAATTTGGACAAAAGTCTTCAAAACTTAATGTTGAAGTCAATTATAGCAAGCAAGAGAAAAGACAAGGAATTAAAGCAATTACTGTCATTAAATAAATATATTTAAATCAATATAAAACTTTTTTCATATGTATTTTAAGGAAAAATATCATATTTTTGTTACAGAGATGTTTTCAGAACATATCTAGTTTGATGGTTAAAATAGTCAGCCATAAAATAATTTTTATTCAAATAAAAAGTACTTTATTTTTAAATAATTAATTTTATTTTTAAAACAGAAATATTACAAATAATTTTTATTAAATTTTTATTGACCAGATAATTTAGTGAGTCACTCCTCCGATATTTCTGATTTAAAACGCACAAATTACTCTAGGGCAATGACATACCTGGACGAGTGCCTAAATATAGTTAATTATTAGGAAATTTAAGTTTTAATTAATATAAATATTTTTCTTTTTTATTGGTTAAAAATAACGTTATAAAAGAGAAAAGGCATAGAAAATGAAATGACATTACATACAGTTTGAAAGACCAGAGGAAAATATCCAATAGAGGAAATGAGACGGATCACGGCGAGACCGATAAAATGACTGAGTGTACCGTAGCAACAGAATTTTATATGTGATCGCATTTCTCTCTCAGTACACGTACATTAAAATTCAAGAGGAATCAATAAACTAGTCCAGTCTATCTTACGATCGGTGAAGTCACACCACCTCGAGAATGAAGTAATCGCTCTTATCGAAATAAACATTACTGGTAAAATTTACACAAAATAGATCAAAAGATTTGATAAGAATTATCACATCAAAAGAATGTGATAAGGGAAACTTACAAGTTTCTTGAGAAACCGAGAGGAAATTGATATTAACATGCGCGAGAATAAGAATAGTGAAACTTTCTGATTTGAAGTTCGTGAAACAACCTCAAAGCCTTGTTCGTGAGAAGACGAAATTGGCTCTAAGCGCGTTGCCAAATTCTTTATACAAATCACTGAAATTTAATTTAATGCAGATTTTTCGAGATCATTTTCAAACAAAAGTGCCATGCTCATGTTATGAATTATTTATGCTAAATTAATGATTTTCTATAAATTAAAATAGTAATCAAAATGTTTAAATATTTAACATTTTATTGAAATATAAATAATTTTTAAATTAGTATTATTTTGCATTTGCATGGAATAGAAATTGCTGTTTTGGAATGAAATTACATAAAGAAAAATATTGAGATATAAATGCATATATTAGAATGAAATATAAGCAAAAAATGCTTATGAAATTTAAATCTTTAATCAATAATAGTTAATGGGGAAAAGGGTTAAGTACTGAAAAGTTCTGTTGTTGCATGTCCCTTATGGCTAGCAGCACTAGACCAGGTACAATACGTTGAACACTCCCCAAAAAATCAAAAACCATCAGAGGATCGTTATATAAATCCTATTTGGATATCTCCAGGCACTCAAGTATGTATTCTGGCGTAGCTTATTCAGTAAAACAGTTAGTACAAGTCTCAATGGATGGAGAAAAGTTGCAGCCTCTGTTAATTATAAGACCAGAGCACCTAGAGATAAAGGATTGACTTAGCTCTTGCTGGTATCCCATTTTTTTTGCCTAGCTCCTATCCTAAGGGGACCTGTCCAGTATGTGTGACTATACCGGTAGTTAAATTA
This sequence comes from Latrodectus hesperus, assembly GCA_037975125.1. Taxonomy (NCBI): domain Eukaryota; kingdom Metazoa; phylum Arthropoda; class Arachnida; order Araneae; family Theridiidae; genus Latrodectus; species Latrodectus hesperus. Next base: position 29,411,202 of record CM075852.1, read on the forward strand.
CCACCGGCAGAGCTTCCAGGGTTGTCAGAACACCAGTCTTCCAGGAAGTCCCACCAGCACGTAAGCTAAGGATACCGTTGTGGAAAGGCAAGTTCTGCTATGATCAATTAGGACATCGCTTTTCAGAGTGGAAGTTTCTCAGTTTGCTGTATAAGCCAAATTATGTTACCCAATGAGTTGAATACATCATTAAAAAACTATACAGAATTGTGCAATGGTAATGTATCATCGGGGATAATACTCTATTTTATGTTACACCAGAAAAATTATTGTAATCTTTTATTAGCTAATTGGAGGATTTCTTTCCCTTCTACAATTTTTTATTGGGTTTGAAAATCATACTTGTATTTATTGTTATATTTGTACATGAATCATGCCACAGATACAGAATGAATTATTAACAATGTTCTCGAGTACAATATAAAATGTCTAACCATGATATTTCTGATTTTTGTCTTAATGATGTTGATTCCCAGAGCTATATATTTCTTCTCTTCAAACTTACACATTACACCAAATCAATGGCTCAATACTAAATTATGATAGGCTTGTCCTAATTTAATATTATGTTGATGATACTACATTGTAGCAACTAAAGGCATCTGAACATTCCTCTTAGTTTTGATGACTTTCCTCAGGCTGTTAAAAGAAATATCATATAAAATTCAATAGACTTATTATCTGCGTAAGGTAAAATTTCATATATAAAGTGGGATTATCAAAATATATTAACATATCGCTTAAGAATGTCAAAAGCTCTAAAACATTTATCTCAGCAGATGTGCATGCAAAAAGTTTATAATATTTCATTCCTCCCGTAGCTCAACAGGACAGATACCGAACCAGGAGCTTACATCTCTGAGAAATTGTATCTATGACATGACCTTAGTGAGCACACATGCATTAAACTTTATCAAAATGGCAATTTTAAAAGACATAAAACTCTTATATTTTAATCACAATAATATCCTTCTCCAATTAGAGTAATTAAAATTGAAAATTTACCTCTCTATGAATAATTGAAAATGACACATGTTCCAAATGGATTATTGAGCATTCAAAGTATTTATTAAAATCGTGAGGAAAATAAAAAATTAATATTAGTGAGAAGAAAATAATATTATATATATTGAACTCGTCCATTTTGCTCATTTTTTAAAACTGTTTATAAGTTTATTATTATTATCAATGCATTACATAGGATATATCTAATTAAAACAGCTTAGATCTACCAGAAAATCCCTTTTCTAATTTTGAAATAATTTATTTACCAAGAAATTTAAGGGGTAGTTCTACTTGCAGCCATCTCTGATATTTTGCACTGTATCAGATCATCTTGGACATACTAAAAACAGCTATATGTTTAATGTCACCAGTCCCAAGGCTGTACATTGAGTAATACATTTCTTGAAGGTGTTTTTCATATATATATCATTTCATATCTTTAAAAAATACTGATTATATATGGTTTTTACAAGTTAATCAAAACGCTAAAGTTATACATTGCAAATGAGAAAATCATGCAACTTTTTGATATGATGATTTATTTAAATGTCACATTTGTATGAAAACTTTAAATGATTTGTTAAAGTATGTTAAATCAAAATATTTAATTAAAAACAATTTCAGGTAAACTTTTAAAAGAAATGAATGAAGTCGATTTATAAACAAATAAAATTGGAAGTTCAGTGCCTTCTACACGAGAAATCTATACGATTGTAAGATTTATTTGTAATATATATTTGTATTTTTTCTCTTCCCCTACTTAATCATTTTAATAATCCGATAGCTTTGTTAATAAAAGAATTGAATGTGTATATAACTTTGGTGATATGTAAAAGTTTCGAAGCTCATGTTAATCTTGCAAACATCAGAAATATGCCAAAAATTTAATAACAAAAGCTTTCTTTTTACAATAATTGACTGCGGATTGCTGTCTATGAAAAGTTCTCCGGGAAGTCTATACACAGCAGACTTTTTAATTTACTTATAATGATTTCCAGCTGTGAGGTTGCCCGTTACAAAATGTCAGAAAAATAATAAAACAGTAAATTTTTATAAAAATTAATTCTATTATATAAAGCAATGAAACAAATCGCTTAAAATAACAATTCGGGCGATTTTATTAGGTTTCCTTAAGATTAATATATAAGCTGACTTGGTGTGTAATTTTAGACAGTTATAGATCTTTATAATTTTGATTCATCTTTAATAAATTCAAATGTTTCAACTGGTTACTTTTCTTTAAATTTGACGTCAGCCAGGAAACAAAACTCTATCAAACTAAACTGGGAATCGAATATTCGGATTTTCATTTATTAAAAGTTTATAAGTTGGTTGATTTATCGCCGTAAGGTCACTTTTGGTGCACGAGTCATTTATTATATGAGAATGACGATAAAAGAGAAATGAATTTACTTAATGAAAAAACATAAAATTTTCCAAAGTTAGCTTGAGTATTCGATACTTATTGTGAATTTATCAAAAGATTCTAGTGCCCATAGTAACATCTTAAATTGCTTATGCATCTAATCTAAAATAAATGAAGCATTATATTTCATCTTGAAATATTTACAATGGATAATTGATAACACATCTTGAGATTTAAAGAAAAAAAATCTTTCATCTCCCTATTCTCTGCTTCTAACCAGTTCTGTGAAGAGTGTAAGTCTGGATGCATTATTCTCAAATGCGATTATTTTTATTTATCTGCCGTAAGTTACGGTTAACTTATCATTTGTTTGAATGCCATCTAAATAAGCATGCCGAAAGATCTTGAAAGAGATCGGAAAACGTGTACTTTATCAGAGAAAGCTGACTGTGTGAGTGATTACAATTTAGAAGTTTCTAATCTGATGAGATAGGACTTTCGTAACGGGTTGCATCACGAATTCCTCTCGTGTGTCAGATTTGTTGTATCAGTTATTTTAGATAGATGAGGACAGTATGATAGAGCTTTATATATATCAGATAATAAATTTTTGATAAAATTACTCGGTTATACTGATGTATCAAGTATGATTATATAATCGTAATTTGAGTGAAATAGGATTTACATTTAATAATCAACAGCATTAATATATAAAAGGCTTTTAACTTATATAATTTTTTTATTATAAAACGCCATGAATTTTCCAATGACAATATGATTACAATTTGAATCATGTAGAAAGTTTAAAATATTAAAATTGGACCATGTAAATGCATGGAGAAAACTTCTCAGTGATTTCATTTGTCACATATTTATATTTCATCATATATTCTCGGCAGTCTGGATATTTAAATTAGTATATATAACTTCTGTCAAGTGAAATTTCAAAGAATGTGGATTTTATTTTAAACTGAGAAAATATTAGGCGGTACATTTCGAATCATTCTCATAGTATATCGGTGTCAAGGACTATTCAAAACAATCATTTTAAAGAATTAGGTCATCTGATAGACATAACCAACATTAGTTTGAAGTTTATCAAGTATAAGATATTTGATTCATCTCACCCAAACATTATGATTCATTTAAAGAAAAAAATAGAAGTTCGAGTCAGTTAATCTTTAACAATTCTTTCTTTTCGTATAATTATATATATGGGTACACATATTGTATGCAGAATACTCTAAAAATTATTGCTTATGAAATAACTATAAGTTTTTGGAGAATTGAAAAATATTACTTCCAAAGAGATAATATTATACAACATTCATGAGTTGAAAGGAGCAAGCTCTAAAACACAAGCTTTTACTTTTACTGTTTACGAACACTTTAATTTTACTGTTTACGATGTGTTCGTGAACTGTGGTCTAGATTAAATCTAATTTTTTATTTTCAAAGTACCGGGTCTAATTAATGGGCAAAAATAAGCCCAAATAAGGATTGTAAATGTTTTTGGTTTCTTATCCTAGTGACTCATAACTATTATGCGATAACTCAGAAAATTATTCTTAGAAGTTAGCAATCTGTGAAGAATGCCATTATAGTTGATTTGTTTCAAGTCAATGCTGCATTTAAGCAGCAGTCTAAATATCATTAATAAAACATAAGATCTAAATATTATATTACAGAATAAAACTGTTTTTAAGAGTGCAATGCTAGTAAAAGGTTCTTATCTGCCCTTATTTAAAAAACCATAAAGAATTTTGCATGAATTCTATAGTGGTATTCTAACGTAATTCTTAAATGAGATAAATTACTAACTATATTAATTAAAATGTTTTTGATCAGCGACTATGTAAAAGTGAGTTCCAGATTATCGTCATATAAAAAAATAATATTTTTACAGTAGTTTTTGATTAAAAAATTGTATAATATAACAAATAATACTGCTCCGAAATTAGGGGAGGGAGCAGAAAGGGAAGAAAACCAAAATATGGATATAAGATGGAACCTTATGTGTTACGAAAGTAGTGCAGGAAAAAGATAAAATTTGAATAAGATCTATAAGTATTAATAATGATTGGAATAATATTATAAGCTATTACAGGGCAATAATTTAGTCACATATTAATGACAAACGTGCTTGGAAATGAAGCAAAATATTTAATTTGTTGTGTGGTCATCTTTTTTAAAAAATTTAATACTACCATTCACCTATTCAGAACTGATGCGATAAGGCTATCAATAATACTCCAGAAAATATTTTTTCGTTTTCAAAGAATTACTAAATACCAGTCTCGGAAAATAAAATAGGCCTTAATATCACAGTAACGCTTCAAGTAAATGTGTCCCAAGCATACTCGATCGGATATAAATCTGGAGATTATTCTGGCCATTCCTTACGCTGTATTGTTTCATTATTAAGTATATTTTCCACAAGACGAGCTAAATGCAATCTAGAAAAACCATCCACTAAGTGAAAGACATCATCAATGACTGCTTAATAATGTATAATATGAAGTTCTAGTGCAACCACACGTGAGCCGCTAAATTACTTTTTTAAGATGACATACTTCCCTAGGTTGATTCTAGTCCATACTATTAACTCATTCCTGCTAGATTATCAACCCATCTCATTTATAAATGATACTTCAAGAATGAATGTGGGGTCAGATCTATTGCTTATTTTCGCATCATTCATCAGACACTTTTTAGTGTCATTCTCCAAATAGCACTTGATTCTAATCTTGAGTTCAGCCCTCACTTTCTTTGATACACATGATGTCTTGATGTCCATGGAACATACATCTCTATCCTATGTACATATGATCCCTAATTAAACTTATTTCAGATTGTTTGGCTTATGTCCTTTCGTTCTATTATCGAATCTAACTGCAAATACAACAGGAATCGTATTTGCAGTTGAGTGTTGTCTATTCTATCTCAATACGATTTTAACAGGATATTTCGGCTATCATTTACTGTGATAGCATATTGATGACTTTTTCCTGGTTGATATTTAACATTTTTATTTCTCATAATCGATTCTACAGTTTTGAAACGATGCTTTTTGATAATCCAATAGTATCCGTTACATTTCTTTGTGTTTGTCCAGATTCAAGCTTCTTGATAATATGCCATATCATGTATGTTAGTTAATCACATAGCCACAGTATTTTCAATTTCAGCCTTTCCTCAGAGTAAATGAAATGAACAACTTAAGAAATGAAGAAACAAGCCTCTGCGAAAGCACAATTTATGTACTAATATCACTTTTCTGATTTTTGATACCATGAAAACTGATTTGTGCATTAAAGGCTTTTTTAATTTCATTTAATTAAGATATTAAATTTCCTGTTTCATTTGAAATCAAGGGTATTTGACGTTGCTTATTGATGTAAATATTTACATAATTTTATTCAAATGATGACTTCTTCAATGTTTTAAGCAGACTGTGAAATAATTACTTATTTTTAAACTGAATTCTAATTAAATATTTTAAATTAAAAAAGTAAGTTTAAGAAAGGGATTGATTAATTTTTTATGTTTGAAATGACTATTAACAATTCTAGAAAGGTCATGCAATCATAATAGCAATTAGTGACAGTGTTAGGGAAGATGCATTTCTAAAATTGGGCATTCCCTTGGAATATTGTTAGATAAAATTAATCTTCTTGTATGATAATTAGCAAATAATAATATTTCAAAATTAACTTTAATATCAATAAAAGTATATGTCCTTGAAAGTTACAGAAAATTTTAATTTTAATTTAATAAAAAAAGCAGATTACAGAAAATCAATGAACTTAAAAGGGCTACGTATTGTTTAGATTTAGATTTAAAAGAAGGGGGTTTCAAAAGAACCTAGCACTGTGAACATAGGTCTATTGTATTATACCTCTCAGAAAGCCCTATTTAAAGAGACCAGTGGCTGAAACAAAATTCAGCAGACATTTTACAGGATTTTCCTGCAACATCCAAGGTTCAATCAAATGCTGATCCAAGTGTTCAAGTCTATGTGCACAAAAAAGTTTCACATTCTCATAAGATGTGTATTGAAGTATCTTCCATATAATGACAACCTCTACAAGTGGGATCATCTGATACTCCCATTATGGTGAGATGTCTTTTAAGGTGGCAGTGTCCTGTAAGAAGTCCCACTGCCTTCCTTAGACTGCTTCTATTGAGCTTTAATAATTCTTTTTGCCTTTTACTAGGGCATATGCTATTTAGTAGCCTTGCTTGTCTTTGATTACTGGCATTGTGCCAGTTCATAAACTGTTGTTTTCTGAAGAGATCAAAAACGCTCTTTCTAATAAATTCTTTTGAAATTCCTGGCACTGGTTCAGGATAAAAAAAATCAGTTGTTGATCCAGCCTTTGCTAACTCATCAACTAATTCCTTGCCAGGAACAACAAAGTGGCCAGGCAACCACATTAAAGTAATGGAGTTATTATTAGCCACTGCGTATTGTTTAGATATAGGTCCTATTCAACAATTAAATTGACAACCATTCAAATTGTTCACCAAAAATTTCATGGTTGAATCACTTGAGTAGACATATATATTTGAATTTACGATGATAATTGATACGGATTTTAGATAAAAATTGTTTTCCATGGTCTTAAATAAGTAAAAATAAATTCTGCTTATATATTTAAGTATATTATTTCATCAAATAAGATCAAGATCAATTTCTAATAGCATCAAAGTCGATATACCACTTTACCTAGTCAATTATAATTTCTATACATTTAATCAATGTCATTTTAAAACTATTTTCAACGAATATTAATTTCTTAATCAATAGTTTTTTTAATATATCTCATTTGGGTGCCAGCTCAGGTATGGCCTTGTCATCTGACCATGGCTCAAAATTACCAGGCGCTTGGTAATGGGCGAGTATTCCAAATCCGTTAATCTCTAATAAGGTACAGTCTTGGGCTCACCTGCACCGCTATGTATGTATACTTGATTTCGATATAATGAGAAATAGCTAATGGATAAGAACTTAATAAATGAATAAGTGTTGTTTTGTATTTAATAATAATGGTTAAATGACGGACAGCTGACCAGTAGAAAATGAAAACCAGCAAATTAAAATCAATGAATATAAAACTTTCTTTTTTTATCAAAATATATTATATTTATACATAAATTTTATAAATATAAAATTATTCATGCATATAAAAAGGAGGAAATAAGTTTATTTCCTCCTTTTTTATCAAATAATTTTATGTTTGATAAAAAGGGAGAAGAAAGAGAGAAAAAAAAAACGTAAAATAGATTTTATTAATACGCAGTCAGTTTTTTCTGTAAACAAATTGAAATACTGGAACAATGAAATGGAAAAACATTCTGCCTCATGAATTTTCGAAAAAGCAGTTCTTATCATGAAGGAGCCATAAAATGTTCAGGCATGTTTTGGTCATCCTATTAGAAGAAAATAATGACGCATATACATCACTCAGTGTTATGAAACACATTGTTTCACTTTACGTTACAATCATCATTAAACAAAAGAAATCATCAATAAATTCCGAGAAAACGCGTCTTTGTTTTACTCTAATGTAAAACTTAACATTATTTTTTATTAATCTTTTTATCATTATTATTTAGATTTTTAAAATAAAAATTCTATATCTCTTTAGAGAAAAAAAGACGTGTTAAGTAATAACGAAATGTTTCTGAAGCATCATTTTGGTGCAATGTAGAATTTAAAGTCCTAAGATCATGCATCCTAATCCTATTTGGAATGTCCAATTAAAATTATGATAACCATTTGATTGATATTTAAAATAATAACGGAAAATTTAATTTTAATATACATGAAAGAATTATTAAATAATGTTCAGCGGAGAATGTATTGTAATCATTTTCCTAATATATATATATATATATATATATATATATATATATATATATATATATATATATATATATATATATATATATATATATATATATATATATATATATATATATGCATATATATATGTATATATATATACATACATACATACATACATATATATATATATATATATATATATATATATATATATATATATATATATATATATATATATATATATATATATATATATATATATATATATATATATTTATATATATATATATATTTGATTGAAGTTGAAGATAGCTTTATAATACATATCATAAAAAACAAATAAATAAATAAATGAAAAATGCGATTTAAAATTGGTAGGAGCCACTAAAAATCTCCTGGTTAGCTAATGAAACATGGCTTAATTACTTGACTTTTTGAACAGATTTATTTTTTGCTTACAATCTTCAACATTTTTACACATGAAATACTTTCAATTTCAGAAATAGACTTTAAAATGAATACATTATCTTTTCAAACAGTCTTAAATATCTCTAGGTAAAGTGAAAATTTTAATCAAATCATACAACATTAATCTAATAGACATGAAATAATTAATAATAGGTAAATATAGTATGTATTAATAGTATAGGGAGTAAGCAAAGCATACTTCCCTTCACTAAAGTTAGGCTCTACCAGTTAGATGGAAGCCGGCTGTTGAAGTTTACATAATTTAAAAGTAGGGACTAATCAGAAGACACTCCAATACTTGATCTGCTATCCTCAAATGTATCATTTCACTTGGAAGACACTGCAACATGACCTATCTAACGCCCCCGACCAGTCTTTAATGAACACCACTGGTCTTTCTTTCAGTAGGGATTTGAACTTACTACCTTCCAATAATGAGAAAGAAACCTAACAAACCAGATGACCATATACCATTTTATACCATAGGTTCAAATTTCAGAGCTTTTTGAACTGTCTCAAACAATGTCTTACAGCTATTTATTGCCCTTTAAAATTGCATATAAAAATATTTTGCTGTAATTTCAGTTTAAAATTTCAAATTATTTCTGTGAAAAACAGGGTTTTAATAAAGTAAAAATAAGACATAATTAATTTATTCATAATAATCATTATAAAGCCATTACTATAACAAATTACAAGTACATAGTAATGTATGAGGGGAATTATCACAAATTTAGACCTGGAATTATTAGGTTACAACAGTTCTCAAATTAGATATAAAAAATATATTTTTTACCGTGTTAAAGTGATGGATACAAATTAAAGAAATGCACAGTTTTAAAATCTCTCTAAAAATACCAAGCCTTATGGGCATTATAGGATGTTATGATTATCAGAGGCCCAGTATTTGAAAATGAAAAAAGTTATGATACTAAGAAATATAATTGTTACTAATGTCTCCACAGTCAATGTCTTTCATATTAATGCATTATGCATCATAGCCTTAAATGCTCAATAACAGAGTCATTACGCTTTCCTCAAAAGTCATTTTTCATGAATATATTAATTTTCTTTTTTTTTTCATGCCTTCTTGTTCAAAACAAAAAATCCTTGGTGAAATAAAGTTGTGTCCTGAAGATTTTATAGTTATATCTCACCATTGCATTTTATTGGTCACCAAGTTATGAATTTCCCATGGTTGAGTGACAAAAGGAATTCTCCATAGTTATACGGTGAAACATTTTCAAAGCAATTTTAAGCAAAGGAATGTTTAGAAAATATATTTCTCTATGAAAAATTAGTATCACTCAGAAGAAATCCTCGAGTATTCTCTAATGCTCAAGCAGGGATAATGAATAACTATTAAATATTATAACGATTCATAGATATTTTGAAACCATGAATCCTTTTCTTAATAAATGCTTTCTCAGTAATATCTAATAAGTAGTATTTAGCGGTAGCTGGATTTTTTGATGTAATATTTTTTCTTCTTATTTTAAATTCATACTATTATGTGTAAATAATAGTACATGTTTATGACATAAAATTATGTAAAAACATTGTAATAAAAAATTAAAATTTTTTTAAATTTTTGTTTTATTTTATGTTGATTTGTTCGATTGATGCTCTACGATCACTTTTTCATACGAGAAGTAATTAAATCGCGGATAATGGTTTAAAGTGGGCTTTGATTCATTACAAACATCCTCATCGGGGATGGGAATCATGCTCACAAACTATAAAATCGAAAGTTAAAGTTCTGACCATTCAGCTGTCAGCATTCTAATCTCTTCACGTTGGAATTATGAAAACTTCGGGAACAAAATGTTCTAGATCATTTGATGCTTATTCTGAATTATGAAGACCTCGGGAGCAAAATGTTCTGGATCATTTGATGCTTATTCTGAATTATGAAGAACTCGGGAGCAAAATGTTCTGGATCATTTGATACTTATTCTGAATTCTCAAAATATCTTAAATAAAAGACTACAATAAATTATTTCTTATCAAAATATTTTATTGTAGTCTTTTATTTATTTGCAGGAATTTTCGAAGTAGTTCCCATTTTTCACAAATATTAGACCACCATATGCTATTAAGATGACAAAGCATGTACTTATAGGATAAACAGAATAGGCCGCAATATGCTAATACTAAAGATTTCGAAGCATTCATGCAAAGCAAGTGATGCTTATCATATTTACAATTTATAAAAACCAAGGAATTTTACAGAAGCTTATTATATTCAGGAAGTGAATTTAAAATCTGGCTAAGAAAAGAAATACTTGTCATTAAACATCTAATATTTTCAGAGGCCGATATTTAAGCTATTAAGATTCTGTTTTATCCTATAGCAACAATAATTTTGCTTTGTTAAGATACAATGTTTATAAGCAAATAGGGAATCGATGGATTACGAAAATCAAACAGAATTCGAAGCAAGACTTTAATAGCTCCGAATTACTAATATCTGAAAAAACAAACATGATCTAAATTGTCTTAAGAGAACGTAAAGCCACATCACGAGTCAGGAATCAAGAAATGAGGTTGTTTGAAAGACAGTAAGAATCTTCATAAATAGTTTGGCAATATTTTAAATAGCATGAGTTATTACACAATGCAATAACCCATAGCTTTGACTGTTATTGAAACAGCGTGAAACACAAATGTAATCTCAAGTTTCAATGATGTAATCAATGATAGCCTGTATGTAAGAACAACATCCGGTACCTTTTTAATGTTAAATCTTGCCCTGTATGCAACATCAAAATGATGGTATACCTGTTCGACGATCACCAGAAGAAAATATATTGAAAGTATGACTACAGTATCGTCATATTAGTTCATTACCTAGTGTGATGGTACGAGATACCACAGAATATCTTTCCATTATCTCCCGTTCGTATTGCCGGAATTTGAAATATCATCTATTATATTGCTAATGTTGTACTAAGATCGATTGTTTTACTCTGTCTTCGAGTCCCCAAAAGAACATCATCAGAAATAAATGCTCAAATAATGTGTACAATTCTCGTGAAACAGAATATAAACAAGAGCGCACAGCTCTAGGCTGCAAGTTCTCCTGATTTCTCATAAATTAGAAATGGTGGTCAAGGATTATGGAGCAGTGATACATACATGGAGGTGCAGGCGAGCCACGGGACTGTACCTTTAGGTTAACGGGTTTAGAATACTCGCCCATCACCAAGTGTCTCGTCATTTTGAACCACGGTTAGGGATGAGGTCACACCTGAGCTGGCAACCTTCTTTCCATATACATGCCACACCAGCGAATGGACTTTGGAATCTCATATTAACGTGGACACGTCCCTAAACCACGAAGCTCCAACAACCCATTGAGGGAGAATGTGATTAATCACCGAATCACTGCCCTCGGCAAAGGATGCTTCACTTTGCTTATGTTAACGGGTAACGGTGTGAAGTTACTGAGCCACTAGAGCTCGTAGTGCATTGCTAATATGCCTCCATCCATATGTCATTGCAATTGATGAGTTGGGGTGTAGTGTTGTAGCTACATGAATTAGTGTACCCGCATATGGCATCCAATTTTTGTTGGCTTTCATGGCCAGATATATAAATTCGATTATTGTTTTTTAAGGTAGATGCCATGATATATTGATTTCTCAAACTCTTTAAACAATCTGAAAATGAATTGTTCTTTCTGCTACACTGTATGCTTTAATAAATACCATTCTGTTACTTGCATTTCTTCCTGGTGTAGTAGCTATTTCGATTGGTAGATGAGAGAGAGAATATTTCAAACAATTTTGATTTTAAAAAGGAATAATGTTGTAACACCCATCTCCCAACATCCAAAGAGCGCCATCTACTGGCTTCATGAACTTCGGCAGCTGATATGCCCCACTTCTCCGTATATAATTGTAATGTTTTTTTTAATACTAATCTGTGCTATGGGTAGGTTAAAAATATTACTACCTTGAGCTTTTTGATCCTTTGTTTCTAAAATACTTCGCTAACACCCTTATAATATAGAAAAAAATGAAATCTTGACTACAAGTGAATAAAAATTAGCTATAAACTATTTAAATTTTATCATGTGAATTAAGATTTTGGTACTTAAATCCATTTTAGTGACTTATTTAAATGTTGTTAATTTAACTACAATTTAACGGACAAGAGAAGCTTCGAGAATACTTACTCGAAGGGGAAAAATATGCCGAAAACTTCACCTTTCTTTTAAGGATAGCAGCTCCGAGTGCTTTTTTAATCTAAGTTCCGGGTTTAGGTTAAGTTGTCTTGTGAAATTTATTGTCAATTTATAACTGTGACCGAAAGTCCTGTATACTGAAAATTTTTTGAGTGATAGTTCATAAAAATCTAAGTATTGCAGTGATTATGCCCTGAATAAGTTAAAAATGTCTTAAAATGAGCTCCTATGGTTTATATAAGTTAAGCATTACTTGGTATCAAATGTAAAAGATTTTCTGTGAAAAAGATCTAACACATAACATTTATTTTGTGGTTAATTCTTGTTCCAATTTATATAAGTTATGTTATTTTTCTTTTCATAATCTTAAATTTTTTCTGACATTAAATTTTAAGACTAAAATATTGTATTTTATAATCAATGTTTTAATTTAAAAAAGATTTCAAAATGAGTTTTCAATTCTGAAAACATTACTTCCATAAGTGAGATATTTTCTTCTACTGCTTTATTTATGTTTAATTCAATTTCTAATATTATTAAGTTCTATTGCCGCCCAACTTGTCTAGTGGTCAGCGTGTCTCATTGCGGATAGGGAGCTCCTGGGTTTGAATCCCGGTTCGGGCATGGATGTACTTTCTCTCTCTATCTATCCAGTCTATGTCCTTTCCTTGTATGGATGTGGAGTGAATGGTTGCCTACCCTATAAACGGGTACCTATGGCATGTGTGTATTGAGGAAGTCGGACTCCACACCAGAATATGGTTCAGTTGGAAAAGTGGAGCAGCGCACCCCATATTGCCAGCCTGGCTGGCACACGACAACAACAGCAACATTAAGTTCTATTTCCTCATATTGAATTTTAAATACACGGAGAACGGTATAGATTTTCACTACTGAATTTTCCTAAAAATTTCTTATCCTGCTTTTCGAAGTTAATAAGGTTCGAAATATGTTTAAAAATCATAATTTCTTTCAATTAAGCAATGATTACTTTAGATGATTTCTTTCAATTATAAGTACCAAGCAAAGACTATGACATACACGGTAAAGCTGAAACGGCACTGAAATAATATCTACTTCACTAACGTTTAAATATATTATTGTGGGAATAAATTTTTGTGTATAATACCTTGAATATATGTAGGAAATATATGTCAATTTATTTACAATACACATATAATGAATCAATTTTATTTTACTTTTATTCCTTAAAAATTTCTAATTAAGTTTAAAAAAAATAATATTGCGGTTGTGCATATTTTGTATTGCTTGTTAACAACCAAATTTCATTCTATAAAATGCCGAATTTCACTCTTCTGCCTATTTCTCCTAAACCGCCTTTTCTGTCAGCAGTTCGTGAGTTATTTTCACATATATAGTGCAACAGCTTATAAGGATTTTGAACTCCTTTTAAAATTAAAATTTTGATTGAGTTAACACTGGTGTGGATGAAGCGATAATAGAAAGGACAATAAAAAACTACAAATTTCCCATGAATAATGATAAATATCTTGGTGGATAAATGAAATCCAAATAAAAATGTTAACATAAAACTCTTTTCTTTTAGGGAAACATTTCATAAGCTTAATTTGAATGCTTAAGATAATAATATAAATCTTTGTTTTGATTTTACACTAAAGAAACATTTATATATCATTGTGGTGTTCCTTGAATAATTTTTGATAGTACTGTTATCTAAGTTATTTGATAAAATAATCACTCAGTTACTTGAATCAATTCTACTTAAATGTATCAAAAATTTTTATTATACCTTATGCAATAAAATTTGATAAAATATAAGTCTTCTGAAATTCATTTGACCTGAATGTAAACTTTTCTTTAGATGATACAAGTAGGAAAAAGAAAGAAAAATCTCTGTGTGATGAATAACACAAATAAAAAAATATTCGGACGGTTAATCTTTTAATCAGGATGGTATCAATAACAAATAATAACACAAGTGTCCACATTTACCTGGGTCCTGATATCATCATTTTTTTAAAGCTGTTTTTGAGTTTATGTAGAACTTGGTCCCATTCGCTCAGAAATATTATATTTTCAGGTCGTAGATAATTCTCAGAGAGTAATTATGGATATTAAATATACTTCCTATAGCATTTCAATGATGCTATCAGGATTGAAATATGGAAGTTGACTGTTTAATCCATATTGCAGGTATCTTCACTTTTAAGAAAATCGCTGAATAAATGAGCACAAGGTGGTCGTTCGTTGTTTTTTGTGAAGATGAATAAGCGCTATATATATATATATATATATATATATATATATATATATATATATATATATATATATATATATATATATATATATATAAAATTCTATAACATGATACTTATATAATTCACACCACCCTCTTAAATGCATAAAGAGTGGCCTGATATTCCAGCAAACTGCTGTATCAATGGATGATTTCTCGGTACACTAAGGAGTCGGCAGTCATTCTGGTTCCATCTGTATAAAAATATGCCGAAACTCAGCAATCAGGTTGAATAGGAGAGGAGAAATACTAGAAATAATAGAATGGTTCTTCTTTGAGAGAAGGAAAAACATTCTATAATTTTCCATAGAAATTAAGAAATTGCTACGTATTTATAAGAATAGTGAAAGTCATTTTCTTCCTGAAGAAGTTTCTATAAGCATCTGTTTATAAATGTTCTATAAAGGAAAAATACTTTATGCCAAGTAAATTTGACAGCTAAAAGACATATTTTCGCTGAAGGAAAAAATACTGTTCACAAAAAAATATTTTTTTCCTCTATTCCGCAAATTTATTTAAAATAAAAATTTAAATTTTCCTTTTTTTCATTTTTTGAATTTGTTGCTAGGATTCCCTCTGTATGATATGCCATTACTTTCACCAATTTTGAAACTTTACTAATTGACAAATATTGTTGTTGTTGTTGCATGCCCCCAAAGGCCAGCATCGCTAGACCAGGTCCATGACGTTGTACACTCTACAATAATCCAAAACCAGAAGAGGGTCGTCAACCAAGCCCTGTCTGGAGAGCCCCAGGCACTCAAGGAGATGTTCAGGCGAAGCCTGCTCGGTAGAGCAGTTAGTACAGGTTTCAAAGGTTCGGGAACCCTCAGAAAATTTTAGGGTTTTAAGATGTCCACTTCGAAATCGGGCGAGAATAGTTTGTTCCTGACGACTTAAGTCGTTAGTCAGGGAGCCTCCGGGACGGAAACTTTGGTACCAGTCATGTACCGGAGGGACAATCCAAGTCATCCTGTTCTTAATTTTTTCTCTGGAGTGAATCTCCGTGAAAGTGAGAGGAGTTAAATTAACGGAGTCCTCGCCAGCACCAGCTTTCGCCAGAGCATCCGCAATTTCATTTCCCTCAATATTCCATTCACATTAAACTGCAAGATCTTCAGAGATTTTGGAGACCGTAAGTTACTTCTCGAACCTGGCCCTCTGCCTAAACCAGGAACGCGGGCCTTTTTTGACTGCGCGACGACCGATGCAGTATCAGAACTGACAAATATTTATATTTCATTAACTGCAACTTGAAAACTCTTAAGTGAAAAATTTTGTTGAATATGGAAATCAAGATACTTCATGTAAGCGAATTATACATTTTTCAAGACTTTCAATCTTTAAAATATTTAATTTCATTCACTACGTTTATTGAAAATATTAAATTAATTAAAAATCACTATGCACGCTAAAATAGAAATCTCTTTTTGTTAACTCAGTCTCTAGTTGCATAAGTTTTATGAGATTTTTTTCTAATAGATTTCAGCGGCAGGAGAAGCAAATAAAGACAACCCTAAGTAATATTCATCCTTATTCAAATTGACGCAAACAAGGTCATGACGTCATCTCTACTAAAAACATTTGGATCAAAATGATGAGCTCCAGCAGCTTTTTTTCATCATCTTTTTCTCACACGTGCCTTGTTCGATGCTTTGACAAGAAAAATTCCGCTTATCGTAAATTAAGAGTATCTCTTGAGAGTTATTTTCGAATAAACTGGAAATATTTTATGAGAAATATTAAAATTAACCATATGGAAATATAACCGCATCAAAGAAATTCTTTTTTTTTATAAAGTTTCTGGTTACAGTGAGCATATTTTAATTTCAGTGAATTTTGTACTGAAACATTGAAAACAAAGAGAGAGAGAGAGAGAGAGAAGAGAGAGAGAGAGAGAGAGAGAGAGAGAGAAGAGAGAGAGAGGGAAAGAGAGAGAACGAGAGAATGAAAACACACACACATATATTTAATGATAAAATATATTCTTGATCCTGTGAAAAAAATTTTCCATTTAATAATCGTGAATTTAACCAAAATATTTTTAGAAGTTACTTTAAAGTTGTATTCACAAATAAGTAATTCTTACAATATTATTGAGTTACATATTAAAATACTCGGGATGATATTAAATAATTTGTATATTTCATATAATTTATGTCGTTCTTAAAATTCCTACATAATTTAAGTAAATATAAAATATTAACCTCTCTCTTTATGTTTCATAGCGCGCGCGCACACACACACACACAAAGGAACCAGATTTTGGTTAATATATTTTCTCATGAAGTGTCAAAATTTCAATTGAGACAGTGTAATGTTTTCTCCAACAAAGTATTATGATTTGTTTGCTATTAATATTATTTGTTTTCATTCATAAACTAGTAAGCTATTCCTATACTATATATTTCGCATGCCATTTAAAATATTTGATCTATATCCTCTTATTAATAGTTTTAGTTACTGGTTGCATACTGATTAATTTATAATAGATGTATAAATATTATTTAATTTACCAATGTGAACTAGGATGTGCATATTTTATGTTTAATTTTTTATTTTATGTTTAAAGAAAATAAGTTATTCATTACTTTAGGAGAAATGTACTTACTGAAATCTATTTTGAATATATTATCTCTTCACTGAGTAGAGCAATTTTTTATTACAGTCTTAAATTTTGGACATTAAAATTTAAAATTTTTAAAGTTAATCTAAATAGGAATTAAAATATTACACATGCGGTAAAGATTTTATTTAATTACATGGTGCAGAATTTAAAATGTGTGTAAAAAAAAGTAAGTTTTTACTTAAAAGTGTTAAAACATATGTATAAATTCACTTTCGGATACAACTGACTGCAATTTTAGAGCCAATTCATTTACATAATGCAAGTCATCATGCACCAAGATAACCTTGAGCAATATTTTACTATTCCAATCCTACAGCATTAAGCAAGACATTTCGATTTAAAGTATATTTCAACAAAGATTAAAATAAAAGACAATGTTATCATAATATAACATTTCTGTATCAAAAGTTGAAAACTTGACTTTTCAAGGGTAAAAAAAAAGCTGTAAACTATACTAAAAAATTTGAACAATCTAATCTGCATTTAAAAAAGGTTTGTATTTTATTAAACTAAATTTGATTTTAAGACGATAAAAAAACATTAAATCATTCTTATCTATTCAAAAAATTGAATAGGAAATATTATATAAATTCGCACAACAAGCAATAATTTGAAAAAGTAAATGTTTTCATTTATCATTGACTGTATTTTCAGAAATTTCACTGTCTTTCAAAAAACAGAAACATCGAGTAAAGAATGAAATATATCATTCTTTCATTAACGTTTTATTTATTCAGTGATAAAATTATTACAAAATGTCACGCATGCGCACAATATTTAGAACAAGTCAGGATGATATTCGATGAAGACAATACAATTCTCAGTGGAGCATTGAGTTTACCAATTAACTAATGCTCTGCCGAAATTATAATGGTTGAAAAAGTTCGCAGCTATTTCATCTTTCTTATCCAGTATGTTTCAGACATGTTCAGTTAGCATAAAGTTAGAGACATGAAAAACTCATCAAGAATATTAACGTGTCGAAGACATTATTTTGAAAGGCAATCAATATGCAAAAAAGCTGTTATTGTTGCTTTAGCATACTTCTCTGTATTATGTGAACAAATGTTGTTCTATTGTTAAACAATGTAGTAGTGTGGATATTACAGACAACTACACCAGCTTCAAAATTTCATCTACTGATGACAAATTTTAATAATGTTACGAATTTATAAGCATTACTTTTATTTGTTTTAAAAAATCTCATTTCGTATTCTTCGTTAAAACTTACATTTCTAATAATTTGGCGACTTGGTAACCTTTTGACGAAATTCTTGACGACTTGTACCTTTGAGTACATTTTTGATGACTTGGCAAAAAGTAGACGTTTTCCTAAAAATCCATCATCGAAGCTCAAAGACCAATATTAAGCAAGATAGCCTGGAATTTTCCAGAAACCTTGGCGAAACTCATAAATTTTTCCGCCAAGTCAGGTATAAATACGGCCGCCTGACGTAGATGCAGTTGCATTACAAAACATTTTCAATGTATGTCTTAAACAGAACTATTTCTCGTCCTCCTGGTAAGCAGCAAGTATTACTATGATTCAAAAACTAAATAAAGATCCTGTTGTTCCTAACAATTATCATCCCATTAGTTTACTCTTCTGCTGAGGAAAAATCTATGAAAAAAGTATTATGCAAAGAATCATGCCATTTCTACATATTCTTCTCCTCCTTAACAATATGGTTTATGCCAAAATCACTCCCCACCACTAAACAATAACTGAGAATCTTAGAATTTATTGGTCAAGTTTTACATCTAAAGCAATCCTCTGCCTTACTTTTCATTGATATAGGCAAAGCCTTCGATAGAGTTTGGCACGCTGGACTCCTAAATAAACTAATGAAACTTAATTTTCCTATCGACATTATTTTACTTATAAAATCCTGTCTTGAAAGAAGAACTTTAAAAATCAACTATAATAATGTCTACTCCTCTGGTTTGGTTTGGTTTGTTTGTCGCTCAACGGTCATTTTTTGCACACGAGGGCTAATTAGACCGGGACCTACGGTTTAAAGTGGATTCCGAACCACTACAAACATCCATGCCCAAGGTGGGACTTGAACCCACGAACTGTTGAACCGAAGGCAAGAGCGCTAACCATTCGGCTGCCAGCTCGGCTGTCTACTCCTTTGAAAAAAACATCTAAGCTGGTGTTTCTCAAGGAAGTCTAGCTACTGTTCTATACCTCCTCTACACTACTGTCAGAATCGTCAGAAATGATCCAAACTCCATTACGGGATTTTATGCTGATGATACTGTAATTATATTACAAAATCAAAATGTACGAACTTTGCTCTTCATAAGCGGCAAAATAAAATGGAAGATATTGAAAACTGGTGTAAAAATTGGAAGTTCAAAATTAATACGCAAAAATCTCAAATACTTATTATTAAAAAGAAAAGAGAAAGAATTACCAATAATGTCATCTTATTTGATGCAGAAGATCCCATTGTTAATAGTGCTACCTATCTTGGCGTTGTAATTAATAATAAACTTACTTGGAAAGATCATATCACTGTTGTTGTTGCTGTTGTCGTGTGCCAGCTAAGCTGGCAATATGGGGTGCGCTGCTCCACTTTTCCAACTGAACCAGATTTGGTGTGGAGTCCGACTTCTTCAGTACACACATGCCATAGTAACCCGTTTATAGGGTAGGCAACCATTCACACCTCATTTATTATAGGAAAGGACAAAGACAGGATAGATAAAGAGAGAAAGTACATCCATGCCCAAACCGGGATTCGAACCCAGGACCTCCTTATCCGCAGTCAGGCACACTGACCACTAGACAAGTTGGGCGGCAGAGATCATATCACTAATTTCTAAAACTAATGCAGCATTCCACAAACTTTACAGCCTCCTTGGAAGATATTCAAAACTTAACATAAAATCGAAAAAAGTAATTTACGATTACACTGTAAAGTCTATTCTTACATATGCTCCCCCTGCTAGGGCTAACATTAGAAATTCTGAGATGAGAAGACTTTGTGTTTGCCAAAATAAACATCTACGTATTTTAACAAATTCAAGTTGGTTTATACGAAACAATTCCATTTACAGAGACCTCAAAATGAAACGTTTAAATGAAATCATAGCAATTTTGAACAGAAACTTCTACAATAAAGCTAGAAATAGTTAAGACTAAGAGCTTCACTGACCTCCTAAATAATGAAATGCTAACTGAAGAGACAGGAAAATAAAACCTGTAGCAGTCTACTTCCCATCGGATGCCATGTTAACTGAATAAATGCAGACTCGTACTGCATCTGCCGGGTCTCTCACTGTCACTCTTCTTCATACAATGAAATATGTTCTTCTTCTCCATAAAAGAACTTTCCACTTGAAGCATTCCAAGCAATTAATGATGAATGAGAGGCAGCTAGTATTTAGCTGCCACTCTGATTTCCACAAGTTGCGAGTTTCAATGCAGTGCGTAAAGACGATCAATTTTGAATGCTAGTCTAGTGCATAGAAGCTGTTGTCTGTTTGAGGTATTAGAGATTTCTATGTTTGGAAGTTGTTTCCTGTTGTATTAGCTGAATCGCAGCTGTGCAATTGTTACTTTTACAAGTGAAATTTCATGAATCTTGTTGAAATTGATACGAATAAAAGTCTTAGGATTTTTAAAAGAATGTTTCTTCGACTCTCAATCAGTACGAACCCCCAAGCGTGGTACAATAATAACTCAATATATATGTGAGATAAGATTATGATGGACAACAATATATTTCTTTACTGAAATTAAAAAAGAAAAAAAATCTTGAGACAACAGATATGTATTTTCTTAAATTTATGCGTATATTATATGTATGAAATTCATAGTAAATACTAACACATGTCTATAATTCAAGGTAGTTTACAGGAATTAAATATTATAAAAGATAATTAAAATATGTTATTTTCTAGAAAGAAACCGAATATTAAAAACAACAAATTATTTCATTGATATTAGAAAATAAAGCATTATTCGGTAATGTTCGCATACTTGTACGAAAGATTTCCTACGTATGTATTTGTTAAGTTTCTTACTATACTTTGCATGCCATGACAGATAATATTCAAACGCATTTCTCATTTTTAAATAGGTCATCTGTCTCTGACCAAATTATCAGTAAATGACTGTATGATGCAGTTATTCACGCATCAGATACTGGTCTCTCGGTCACGTGACGCCTACTAGGCTCAGTGTCTACAATCGCTTCCATAACAGCGAAATTACAGTAGAGTTCCAGTTATCCCAATCAGTTTGATACGGACCGCATTTGGACAGTCAAAAATTCGGTTAATTGGATTTTTCTCAACAGAGGATCCATTTTAATTAATTATTGTATGTTGAAAATAAGAGAAAAATATTTTTTAAAAAAAGTTTGAGTGAAAAGGCAATATTTAGATGTTAAGGCAATTACAACAGCTGTATATTAATACAATATGGATGTACAGTGCTGTAAATGAAAGTCACTTTTTGTTGAACAGCTTGGTCAAAGTAAGCTACTTCTCTGCCTTCATCCCTTTTCAGGTAGCCACGTCATGCATCCGCTTGACAATGAGAATTATTTGCATATTAACACACTCGGACTGACGCTCCATCCACTTCAAAGCTGTTTCAAAACCAGCAAATGCTTCGTTAGCTGATGTTCCCGTGTCTACTTCAACTTGGACATCAAGGTCAT
This sequence comes from Latrodectus hesperus, assembly GCA_037975125.1. NCBI lineage: Eukaryota > Metazoa > Arthropoda > Arachnida > Araneae > Theridiidae > Latrodectus > Latrodectus hesperus. The sequence goes on from CM075852.1 coordinate 29,433,664, forward strand.
CTTCTATCTCGACATTTTCATTAAGTTTGCCATCATTTGCAATTTGAAATCCAGAGTCTCATAATCTCTTATCCTATATCTTCAGCACTCACTTCTGATCATCCTGGAATTTTCAAAAGAATGTTTGTGAATTCCTCAATTGACGAGTCTCTCATTGTCATCTTCTCCTTTCTCTTACCTTTCTTTTTCTTGAGCTTCTTCCTTTTTCTCATTTCCGTCTCCTCTTCAGTCTAATTTATTTTTCTGAAATTCTGAAAGCGATTCGCTTAATCAGTGTTGTTGTTGTTGCTTATGACACTTGGACAAGCCAAGCTCGCTATGCCTTTGGCAGTGCGGATTAAGTCAATAGAGAGCGTCTTTCGTTTGGATCAGAGCACCACGAAGGTGAAAATACGAATTTGCTCTTTTTTAAGGTGCCTCGTCATTTTGAACCGTGGTCAGGTGACGAGGCCACACCTGAGCTGGCACCCTCCTCACCACATCCACACCACACCAGTGGAAGGACGTTGGACGTCATATATTAACGTGGACACGCCCCCAACCCTCGGAGTTCTGGCAACCCAGTGAAGGAAAGTACACCGTAATCACCCTCCCAACCACTGCCCGCGGCATATTTTTAAGGGAGCCACTGGAGCTCGCTTAATAAGTGATGCGGATAGACGAAGTTCGGGTAATATTAGAGTTCTTTTGTGTTGGGAATTGTTTTCAGAAGATGAATGCGAACATATATCATGGCTTGCCGGAAAATATTATCTGTTATCCGGAAACATCATCGATTGTCATGCCAACTCCATACAGAGAGTTTGGAGTGGCGTCATTTGCAGTCATGTTATGTACATTATCAGCAGTTTAATATCAGACTGATGCGTAACGTGCTCGTGGTTCAGCCACTCCTAGAAGTAATCCCCGGCACGTTATTCCAGAAAGGCGATGCTCGGGTTCATGATGCATGTAAAACATCGACGGGATTAACACTCAGTGCTGAGTAAACAGTTTTCACATTTTCGATTATTTCTTCTTTTGTGTTGCTTGTATATTTTACCTCTAGAGAACCTATTATTTCCACATCACCTCTTATATTTCTTGATGGTGTTAATTTCATGTATGTATTAGGTTGGTGCGTATGAAATGTCGGATTCTCTTTACATGCGGACGTTTTCCTCCCTGTTTTCGTTATACTTTTGTATTTGGCATAACCTCATTCATACTCGTATTGTCCATTGCCAGAGACTCATTTCAACAAAATAGGTTTTCTCGAAGGTCTTCCCTTTTTTATTTCTTTTGAGTTTATTGCCGATATGAATTCTACCGACATTCGCGTCATTTTCTTATATGAGTACAAACTTGGTAATAGTGCTGCAAAAGCTGCACGCAACATAAACCAAGCGTTTGGGGAGAATACGGTTAACGATCGGAAAGTGCAGCGTTGGTTCGAAAAATTTCGGACTGGCGATTTTTCACTGCAAAATGAGCCGCGCGGAAGACCCAAAACGTCTGTGAAGAATAATGACCTGAAGGCTCTAGTGGAAGCGGATCCAGCCGTATCCACGAGGGAACTTGCTATCAGGATGAAAGTTGACTATACAACGATATTGAGACACCTTTCTGAGATTGGCAAGGTTAAGAAGATGGACAAGTGGGTACCGCACGCACTGACAGAGCGAAATAAGCTGGATCGGTTAAATGTATGCTCATCATTGCAGCATCCACCATATTCACCGGATCTCTCGCCGACCGATTTTCATTTTTTCAAGCATTTAGAGCTGTTTTTAAGGGGCAAACACTATGAAAATGAAGACAGTCTAAAAAACTCGATATCAGAGTTTATTAATTCTAAAGACCAAAATTTTTTAAGACAGGCATCTATGCTTTAAAATCTCGTTGGGAGAAGTGTATTGAAGCGAATGGAGCATACTTTGATTGAATAAACAGCTTTTGAAGAAAGATATGCAGTTTTATACAATCACTTAAGAATCCGACATTTCATACGCACCAACCTAATATTATCAATTTATATTGCAAGTTTGTTATTTGACTAAAAAGTAAATGAACTTGAAAATGGAATGTTTAATATTGTGCTAATTACATACATAAATTATTAGAGACAGTTTAACATGAATATTTTTAAGGGATAACCTATATAAAGACAAATATTAGATGTGACCGTAAAAGGTACAATTCTGATTACATTTTTCTTTTTCTATGCAAATACAAATTGTGCAGTTAAAAGGAAAAATAACCCATCTCACAGTATAGAATTTTGCCCATATGAGAAGCATATATATATATATATATATATATATATATATATATATATATATATATATATATATATATATATATATATATATATATATATATATATATATATATATTTGTATATGTATAGATAATTTTACAGTTATGATGTTATGATTATATTAATACTCTTTTATGTATTTTAAAATCTTTAACTTAATTCAATCACTGTCAATAAGGAAAGCAAATAAAATTCCGTCATTGTAAATAAAATTCCATCACTGATAAATAAGGTGAAACTATTAATCTTTAAAGTTTTTAAATTTGACTTCAATTAATATATGATACACAAAATGTTTAATAAACATCAAAGCTTTCAAATTTTGCCAAAGAAACATTTTTTTTATAATTCACCAAGCGCTTAGTAAATATTAACAACATAGGAAAAAAATCCTTAACGAATTCAGAGTGGGAAACTGCCTAAGATTATTGAAGCTACCGTCTTTATTTGAGAATGGGTAAGAAAGCTCTAGAATCATAAGCAAATCTATTGATCGTTCACAATTTAATCTCTTCTCATTATTTTGAATTAAAAAAATGGCGTGAGAAATAGATAAACAAATGTTTAAGTGGCGAAAGACTTAAGAGGGAAAAAAACATGAAGATCAGTGATAAAGAGACTTAATAACATCACCATTTCTTGAGTGCTTTGCAATATAATATATTGCCGTAAAACAGCATTTTGTTGCAACAAAGATGCTTTTATTTTTGTATCTTTGCAGATAATTCCAGAAATGTTTTGATGTTGCGTTTTTAACCATGAAACCTTTGCATCACTCAAATGTAGGTTCCCTGAATAATCCACGCTCTTAAACTTTGTTGGCACTTATTAGTTGGTTTAACTTTTACAAATGCCTTTATTAACTCCTTGTCTTTTCAAGAAATAGGCTTTATATCAATTAATAATAAATTATTTTTTACGCAATCGTCTTCAAAGGGAGCAAATCTCATAGCAAATGATTTCAGAAATGCTTAGCTCTAGCTTAAATGATCAACATTTATTTATTTTTTACTTGATAACTGTGATAAAATTTAGTAGTTAAAGATATATTTTAATCTTATTTCCCAAAGTTAATTTGTGCTTCTTCATCGATAAGAACGAAAATCAGCAAAACGTATGTCTCTCATTTTGTTACTTTACAGTTCTCATTAAGATTCTACAAATTCGTATACTGAGAATATAGGAAACTAATAAGGGCTCCAACAATTTAAAATTTATTAGGCATATGAGAAGAGTAAAAGCATACTATTTTTAGGTCTTAATTTTAAAATTCAAAATATGCAATATTAATTGCTAGTGCAAAATTTGGAATGTTTCATAATATTTTAAAGTTGTGATGAAGTGAATTTAGGAATATTGAGCTCAAATTTAAACAAAACCACGAGGAAAAATTGTTTTTTTTTTATGTAAACTTCATGCAATTTTAAAATTATTGATTTACATAATATTTTAATACATCCTAATTTGATAAATTAATTAAGAATTGTTAGTTTTTTATTTTGTATCATTATAGCAAAATATATTTATCCAAAATACTCAACTATATTTATATCAAAAATTTGTATTTTCCCTTTATTAACGGAAAATATTTCATTCTTTAAGAAAAGCTACCAATCTTTTATAATTTCTTCATACCTTTAGAAAAATATGTAATTTTGTCATAGCAAATAGTTAGTTATTCACCATCTCTAGATATTCACGATTATTTTAAGGAATTGATCTCGAATACATTGATTAGATATTTAGAGTTTTCTTCAGTCTAGCACGCTGAAGCCTGGTGGCTTAGTGGCAGCGTTTTACGCTCCCATGACACAGGTCCGAGGTTCGATCCTCGGGCTGGGCAAGGTAGACTCAGTCTTTCATCCCTTCAGTGTTTCGATTAACTGAGTACCAAGCATGCTTGGGAACTAAACACTGGGGGTCTTACGTTAGGCTGACCACCTAACTGGGGCCTATGCTTCACACCCCAGGGCCCTCGGTCATGAAAACAGTTATGGGCACTGTAGGCCTTGGCCCACATGGGCTGTTGTGCCATGGAGTTTAGTTTTAGCCTTGCACGCTCTTTTTCTAAGTTAATTTTTTTTTTGCGTTTAGAAATTATCTACACGAAGTATGAAATTAATACGTCTTTTACACCTTAGTTTCAAAATTCAATTTATAATAATAACATTGTTATATCAATTAGTATTCTTGAGATATAATAGGTTGCTTTCATTCAGATAAAATTGGCATGAATGTCTAATTAACATTATTTGTATTTGCATTAAATCATACGCTTGGTTCTTTTGCATTCAGTTAAGATTTTTCATTAATAAAGGAAGAGTTTTATACTTAAATTTTAATCCTAATTTCGAATTGAATGTAGCAAAAAGAAAAAGTGTAGAGTTAAAAAATTCCCATTATAAATTTTTTTAAAAATCAACGCAAATTTAAATTTTTCGTAATTTTTTTCCGCATAAATACCGTTAAGAAATAGTATAATTTTATAAAGATTTTTGTGGCAATTTTTTTCTTTTATTGTATTTGTAAAACAGAATAATGAATTCTGAAAACATTTTACATAAGCTAGAAAATAGTGTTTCTGAAATTAAATCCCATTTCAAATTTTTAGTGCCAAATATAGTCACACATATGTGAGCACCAAAAATTTCGAACAATATGATAAACGTTATATTCCTGACAAACGTTATAAGATTCTAAAGGATGTTTTCATTTTATAATAGTAATGAATAAAGAATCGAATATAATTCGAGAAAAATAGGAAAAATTTCATCAAACGAAAAGGAAAAAACTGGTTGGGAATTGTGAATAATAAAATGGCATTTTTAGTGATGGATTTATAATGACCCAAAGTGCTTAAAATCAGTGTTTTCTAATTATATAAATTTTGTACAATTCACAAATAAAAAGTTAATTATTGTTTGAAAGTTTAAATTAATTATCAGCTTTTAAAAACGATTAAATTAATTTACATTGACTAAATGAATATAGAATTAATAATCATCTATCCAAATACTTAAGAGATGGTTAAATAAATTGTCATCAAATTAGATGTGAAATATTTTCTTTCCATTAATTATCTATCGATTTTATGTTTGTGTAGTTATCTAAATTGAGCTTTGCAACGATTATATTAATGATTGCTCTATTCTCCGTTAGGCGTCGTAACCTTTAAGTGCAGTCCGTCGCGGAGTTTTACTTTCAATATTAAAATGTTTCTCGAACATTTTCTATGCAATATCTTGAATTTAGATATATTTTTAAATTTTTGAATTTAGAGGATATCATAAAATAATTTCAAAGGAGATTTCATTCATCCAATTTAATTTTAATATAAAAAAATTACCAATTAAAGTAAAAATGAAACCACATTTATTGCATTCAATTTTGGTTTGACCGATATTAAATTCAAGAATTCCTGTAAATGTTTTTAAGCAAAGGATGGTGATATAATTCTGATCTAGAATAATTCAAAACAAATCTCTTGTAAATGTTTTTCATTCATTTTAAATTTCTTCATTAAAAGATAAAATATAAATGTGGAAATGAAAATTAAGCCAAACCTGTTACAGTGAATTTGCTTATCAAATATTCGCAACAGAAGAAGATAAGAATTTGACGGGACAAGAAAATATCTATATACTATCAAGTTCATACCAACAAATTCGTTTTCAATTCATTATTATTCTATTAATAGTTTTTAACATAGTATTGATATATATTTTACGTTTATTGAGACTTTACTAGTAATACGAAGTGCAATGTTTCTCTCCCCGTAAAAAAGGGGTCATGAGTGTAAGATCCAGGGATGTTGGTGATATTAGGATATTTTGGTAATGAAACAGAATGAATAAGTGCTACCTTTACATTCAATTTGGTTCTGTAGAAATTCTTCATTCAGGAAGCTTTAATCAATCAAAACTCGAAAAGATAGTTTGGTAAAATTCTACCGTACGGTCACCCTTGGCGAAATTTCAAAAGGTCGCCAAGGGTGACCTTCAAAAAGGATGACCGTATGACGAATTTCCGATCGGGAAAATGGCTGAGATAGTGACATATATTTCATACATTGTTGGTATCTAACAATATGCTCAACTAATTTTATAAAATTAACAAAATCACAGATTTATAGATTTCAAACATCAATGGTAAAATAATAAAGTTGATGTGCTAAATTATCCATAAAATTTTTTGATTAAATTTTATATTAATGAATTTCAATCCATAAATATTCATGAGAAATTAATGACAAATAGGGTTGCCAAAATACTAGTTTGCCTGGTTTCCAGTAAAAATGTTTGCCAAATTTGGCGCCAAAAAAACGCGCCAAGGGTAACCGTACAGTAAATCTGATCCGATAGTTTTTCATTTTGTCGAAGCATAAAAATATAACGAAGCAATTGTCTGGAAAATTAAAATTACAACATATCTAAATAAGATCTGTTTACTGCTGTTTCCTCTGAGTGTTTTGTCTTAAGAACTCATCTGCTTTGTATTAGGAATATTTGACGGTGTATAACTGCAAAATAGTCTTGCTAGAAAGATTAATCATTCATTTGTAATTAAAAAAAATTTTGAAATGCTTTTACAGTTTCTATGAGCAGTTGATTACATTATGAAAACATATTTCTGAACAGGCATGAAAAACATTTTAAGATTAAGTTATATATAATTTCTACTAATCCTGTATAATATTACAAAGATATTTAATTAAGTTATAGGAAGTATTAAAATATAGATAGTGATATCTACTATGAATATTAATTTTTCTTAAAATAATTTATATGATATTAAAATCTAGTATATGTGTGTGCTAAGTGCACTTTAGGGTTCAAGTTATAATTATCTTACTTTTGTCAGGAGGATTTTTAATTCAAAACAATCATAAAGCTTTGTTATTTGTGACCTAGGAATGTTGTTTGACCAATCAAATCTATTTAGCACGTCAAATAAATTGAAGAAATACTGGCATCAACACAAACAAGAAGTTATAGTTAAAATCTAAAAATAATTTTTGAATTTGATCTAAAAATATTGTTTTTCATGTTTTCATATTATAAAAGAATAATTGCAATTTTAAGTATATAATTTCTGACCCAGTCATAATATGAAATTAACATTCAGATTAAATGAATGTCATCCTACATCTTCGTTTGAAAAAAAGAAAGGGATTTTGAGAGTACTTTAAATAGCTACAAATATTCATATGGTAATTTATTTAGCTGACGTAACTCTTGACTAGAATTTGAAACTTCTTTATCGATCCCAATAACGTTATAAATAATGAAGTGCACGACCTTCCTTTATAGCATTTTGATTCATATGAGTTTCAATAAAAAATAGCGAAAAATACAATCAAAAGTTTCTTTACTAATTTTAAAAAATTCCAGATAATTTACTAGATATATTTGGATAAAATGCATATATACTTCTTCAAATACTTGCTCTTTATAATTAACTTTTTAAATTATGCTGATACTAATAAAAAAATAAGAGAAACAAATATTTTAAACAAAAATCTGAAAAAAATTTCATTATCTTCACTATCAGTTTAAAATAATTAGACCATATCTAATTAATAATTTTCTTCTGGTTGAGCAAAATTTACCACAAAATTTATCAGCACATTTGTAATTAGTTATTTAATATCAATAATATAAAAAAATTTAATTATTGAACTTGAAAACATTGTTTAATTTAGCAATTTTCATGATGAAAATTAAATTTTTTTTCAAAATAATTGTAACGGTATACATATGAATAATTATTTTACGTAATTTTTTCCTTACCCAGTTTTCCACGACTGTCACTTTCTTGTTCGCTTTCTCGGAGTTCTTGAAAAGCTACTTTCAGATTCGTAATGCTTGATAAATAATGCGAATCAAGTAAGCAACCGGAATAAATACAAAAAAGTGTTATGAAATAATGATAAAAAGAACTACGAGATACTTTTATGACGTCGTATTAAGGTATAGAAAAATAACAATCTGCTTAAGAATAATAAGAGGAAAACAGGATTTATTTCTATAACGATATAAATAAAAATCTATAATTATCAGTGTAAGCCTCTTAAAAGTGATTTTTAGTCTCAAATGATGACAAATGTTTTTTAATATTCATTAACTTTTTTTAAAATCAAGTATTCTATGTACAAACGTGTGTTAAATTATCTTGAAACTCCGTGATTCCTTTTAAGATGTCCATAAACATTAGAAATTGAATCTTAAATATTTAAATAAATTCAACTGAATATAATTATTTTCATTGAAATTGATCTCGATGTCCAAATAATTATTAATTTGAAAAAAAGGGAAGAGCGAATAGAATACACGCGTTTTAAATCTGATATTTAATATCTAAGGTTATATGTTCAGAAGGCCGCCCGCCCTGTCAAGTGGTCAACGCGCCAGACTACGGATAGAGAGGTCCTGGGGTCGAATCCAGGTTCGGGTATAGATGTTCTTTCTCTCTCTCCTGTCTTTGTCCTTTTCTAGTATGAATGAGTATGATTTGGCCTGCCCTATAAGTGGCTACTATGGCATGTGTGTACTGAAGGAGACAGGCTCCACACCAAATTAAGGTTCAGTTGGAAAAGTGGAGCAGCGCACCCCATGTTTCCAGCCTACCTGGCACAAGGCTACAACAGCAACATACTAAAATAACGCTGAAAATTTTTTAAATTAAGAATCATATGCACTTTATTATTTATATAAACAATTAAAAATTAGTTTTTAAATTAAGAACAAAAGTAAAACTCTGTGGTTTGCTAAAAAACAATATTTTTCTTGCTTAGTTTAACTAGCGTTAGTAGAGAAATTTCTTATATTATACTTGACTGGAAAGGAGGAAACAACCCTTATATTTAAATAATTTTCCGTAATAAATATCTTTGTGGTACCAAATTAAAGCTCAGGAGTTTAGTTATTCTGAGAGATAAATGTTGAATTCACATGCACGAATTTTTAAATATCTTAAGTTCTGGAATCTTGAATGCATTTCTTTAACTACTTACATTAAAAAGGATTCATATAAATATAATAAAAATGATTCAATATAAATTCAATAAAAACTTCATTTATTTAAAAAAAATTTAAGAAATTAAAATATATCACCTTAAAATAAACACAAGGAATTAAGCTCAAATTCAGAATATATATCTCTTTCAAATATAGCACAAATCTGAGAAATATTCTGAATATATTTATTGTACTAAAACTGCAATTTAGAAGATGGATTTTTGTGTTATTGTATTTTTATTCCAGAGTTTTTTTCATTGCTTTATGCATAAGCCATCAGAGTAATTGAAGAAGTCGTTTCAAAATACTCTGAGAAAGTACTCAGGTAATGTAAAGAGAGTTTTCTCTGAACATTTAAATTATATTAGGTGGTTATCTCTTACAGATAAATTTAATGAAATGTTTATATAAAAATTGGGAGTATATTTTTTATGTACGAGTGTCGAACTTTTTCACTTTTGTTGTTTTCGTGTCCATGACTCCAGCAAAAGAAGAAAAGTAAAAAGCACCACCGAATACCACCGAAAGTGGCAACGACTGTACCTGCCAAATTCTCAGCGTCTTGGATGTAGAGGATATCTTGCAGAGGGTCCATAAGTGGTATTAAATCTTTAATGAGATAAAGATGGACACTCGACAGTTTGTTTTGGTGTGAGTGGTTGGACATCTGAGAAGTTTTTGCATGGCGTGCTGGATCTGGTTTCATCAGAATGAATTCTCATGACCTTTGTGATGAATTCTTAATCTTGAAATTAATTCACAATGCATGGAAAAGTTGGGTGCATTGATTCCGAGGATATTGGACTTCTGCCTGTTCTTCTTCTTAGAGTTGGGTTTGTATTATATTGGGCACCTCTGCTTTTATCAGCATTTTGTACCATTAACTCTAAACCCAATGTTTCCTAGTTCAAGTTGCTCGGGTCACCCACTTTATTAATAAAGTCCGATAACCCTTTAATGGAGTCTAGGTGTAACTCTCTAGTATGGATGATGCCTAAAGAAGTTAATCTAGGGAGGGGGCAAGAGCCTCGCATTCGTAAATGATATGCTTGGCCGTTTCCTCTAGCGTATGACATTTCCTGCAGATAGGGTCTTGCTGAAACAGTCCCATTTTATGGAGGTGTTTTCTGAAATAGTAGTGCCCAGTTATGAAGCCTACGAGTAAACGTATCTTCTGCCTAGAGCATCTTAGAATTTCAGAGGCAATCCTCGCTGATGATTCACAGATCATACTTTTAGCGTGGGTTTGACCAGGAGTGTTGAACCAAGCTTCATACATCTTCCGTTTTTCCCATCTAAGAACATTGGTTTTTGTGGTCTTCAAATTGATCCCACAAAAAGGTTCTGCACCAATGGGAGCAAAAGACGATCCTTATTAAGCAAGTTCATCAGCCCTTTCATTACCTTCGATACCTTTGTGCCCTGGCATCCATACAAGGACTTCTACCTGTTGGTTCACGGAAAGCATTTTATTTCTTTTCTATCACCCACCTGATGAACAGAGGCAGGCATTCGCCCGTCCCACCCTAGAGACGCGCCCTCTAAGGGTTACAGCGTCCTCCGAGAGAAAAAATTTTCACTTTAATAATTAATAAGCTTATAACTAAAATTTTCACAGCTGAAAATTTGTGAGATTCGAATTTTAAAAAAATGCTTTGTGATATCAATATTTGAATTTCAAAACTAATCTAAGATTCGTAAATTCGAGTGTTCAGTTTCTTATGAAAAAGTTTGTGACTGCTAATTTTGAAACTATATGACATCACAGACCTATAGAAATATCTCTTCATGTCACAAAAAAAAGTTTATCAAATCATAGTTTTCCAATGTTACTTCAGTCTACAAAAAATTTTAATTAAAGCATTTTAATCGGAGCTTTTATGGAATTAAGCTTTGTAGAATTAAGAATATGGAATTAAGCTTTGTGTCATGTAATCAACAACGGATACTCTATCTACGAAAGCATGTACATCTAGAAAACAAACAGGTAGAATGTGCCCGTCTAAAGATGTATTTTAAAAGCTGTCAGTGAGTATTCTCTCGTTAGAAAATGGTAGGGTCACCCTTGGCGTGAAGGCCTCGGATGCACCAAGCCAAGACCTACAGAAGCTATCTGCCTTATCCTTTACCATGACCTTTATGTCTTCTCTTCTCAGAAGGATTTTCTTCCTCCATTCCCTTTTTTTAAATTTGAGATTGAAGTGCTGGTGGATTTAAAACAACAACAGAAAATGGTTCTTAAGAACTCTGCAATGAAATTTGTGTCTATAGGATGTCTTGGAATACGGCGACGTCATTTTTTACGCTAAATTTATAGTCATGCGTTGTTAGAAAAATAATTTTGAACAAAGAAGATATCCACGCACGTAGTGATTTCCTAATTTAAAATTGCAAAAGTCATTTTTTTGTTTAAGATATAAACAATGTACTCGATATATAATTTAATATTTTTCCTTAACAAGATATTATTGTTTCCAATCCTTCAGGATCTAGCAGCAGCTAGATCAAATCCATGATTCCATGCACCCCAGCAAAGTCAAGCACCAGGAGAGGGCTGTTGCGAACATCCTCTGAAACGAGCCCCAAGCAATCGAGAATATGTTACGGGGAAGCCGGCAGCAGATGGCACTTGGGACACATTGGAAAGACTTTACGGCCGGATTCAAAGGACATGCATTTTAGGTGCCCACTGAAAAGTCTTGAGATAGCCGTTTGGTCCTGTCTGCTAGCATCAAAATGTAATGCTCTTCCTGGTTTTGACCTACAGTACCAGGGATGGGCTTGAGGAGAAAGCCAGACTTGCCGGTCTTTATTTTTCGCCACGGAGAAAATCTCTTGAAAAGTTAGGTCATAATCAGTAGTAGCCGTCGCAGAGCAGCCTCTTTTTGCTAAGGTATCCGCAGCTTCATTTCCAGGAATGTTGACGTGGGAGGGGATCCACTGGAGGTGGACCTCCCTGCGCTTTGAGAGAATTTTAAGCATATTGAACATTTGGATGCTTACTAACAAGACATTAATTCGTATAAGAAGTTTGCAATAACCGGTACATACACATTATGAAAAAGTTCTTAAGTAATTAATTGTTAAGATGTTCACAAAGACACACTTCTTCCTTTCAAAGTGTTCCTTTCAGGGAAAATATTGTAAGTGAATTTAAGCAATGAATCTTTAGAGTATCTTTATCTTGATAAAAATTAATTAATCCTAAATATACGTATGCATACATTCAGGATCAAATTCAGGAAATGTATTGAAAAATTGCTTATTTTTCGGTATAATCTAAATTGTTCTAGTGTAATTAAATGAAAAAAACTTGCAATTATCACAGCAATTTTTTTCGAGTAAAATTTAACCTTAATTTAGGAGGATAAATAACACGGAAGCTATATTTATATTAAATGTCATTTAAAAGTATTTTTGTGTCAGTCATTTTTAGAGAGATCAATAATAGAATATTATGTTCTTCATTTTACACAATTTATCGAACTTTACTTTGACTATGAATATCTCATAACAGAATTTAAGTTTTGAAAGTTCGAGAAGCACGTGTAATCTAAAGAAAATACAGTCTATAGCATTCCTATAAAGTTATTAATGAAGTGTCATTTATATAACATTATGTTTCTCGATATTTATTTTTACGCGTTCATTTCTCTTTGACTTTTTGACGAAATAGTTTCAGGAGATGTTTACACAGAAGAATATGGAAATGTCTTTTTTCTCCATTATATTTATTATCAATTTTTTATGACTGTCAATCTTTATTGCTTAAAATGCTTAAAAGCATATTATTCAGAAATAAAAGAAATTATCAATACATGAGTATAATTTTTCTAATCGAATACTTTTTTATCAGTAGACATTGAAAACATAATGGTACTTTTCCATTTCGCCGGCGCAGGCGATAAAGTCGCCAAAAATGATACAACCGGCGCTAAAGGGAACATCTCCGCTGGTAACCTTTTACTGCTAAGGTTTCCAAAACATGTAACGGCCTTTCACTATCAACGACTTTATTTCGACTCTTTTTTTATTATTTTTATTTCATAATTTTATGCTATGTTGCTATATATACAAATTTAATAATTTCATAAAATCTCTAGAAAAAATCGGATTTTAAAAATATATCTTAAAAAATAATAATCGTAACAAATTCACATAAAAAATATTTAAAATAAAAATAATAAGATTTTGAAATATGCATCACCCGATAAATTGTAATCTAATATAATAAGTAAATAAATTGATGCTCTGGCACCCATCATTCCACGCATAGCGTGAACACGAGAACAACAATTAAATAAATAAATTTAAAAATTTTTATGTAAAACAACATTATTTAAAATTTTTTTTATGTGTATACTGTGTGTTGTCGCTAATAGGCGACTTAATTTTCGCTTGGCGGGATTTGCGCCGGCGAAATGGAAAATTACCAACATAATAAACTCATCACATTCACTAGAATTCAAATTTATATTATTTTCTCTAATGTTTATCCCAGCTCAAGTTTATGAAATGAAATAAAATCTTGGTAACTCATATAGTAAACATTTTACATTCAGTAGTTCATATAATAGCATTTTTTATGACCAAAAGAGAGAATTCGATCACGACTCAACCAAAAACTGGCATTTGGGATTGTGTTGATTGAATCTTTGGCACGTTAATTAGCGTTCCCTTTAAATCATGTAGTGTAAACTGATGGGAAACCATTGAGGAAAACTATAGTTATTTAGATACAGATATCCTCACTTGTGACCAAAACATAATACCACAAAATATTTCCTATTGGCCAAGTTAATACCCTAAATAATCTTTTTTTATTCATGCAATTATAATGGGATTAAATTTCCAAACACAAATTAATAAATGTGATTTTAAGACGTGTTTTCGGTCTTTTACGATTTTGTTTAATTGATATCTTTACTAAAATCAACAAAAATTTTTTTTTCATATAGGTACTGATAAATTTCCAGTTTGAAATCTTTCTTCATAATCAAAAAGCATAGATTACTTTCATTTTCTTAAATATTTTAATTAATACTAATTATAGTGTTAACAAAGAGTATATATATATATATATATATATATATATATATATATATATATATATATATATAATTCAGGATATATTTCGTTGCTGTTCTAAGAATCCTGGCGAAAGTATTTATATAGATTGCTTATGCTCTATGATTTTAACAATAATTTCCGTATCTATGTACGCTTTTAATCCAATGCTTTCTTCATTTTATTTCTTCTGACAAAAGAAATGTTAATTTAATTTTTTTCATGACTCGTTTTTGGTTTCATAGTTATGCCATTCACTTCCGTGAGTTTTCGGAAGAGTTTTTTGTACTTATGTACGAATAATACTTTCAATGTAAAATGAAAATAGACAAGCTACGTTTCAAATGATTAATACAATTTTAGAAAGATAAATTTGTTCTGCTTATTTGATTTCTAATACTAACCAATGGCTGAGTGGTTAGCGTTCCTAGGCTCAAGATTCGAGTCCCGGTTCGGGCATAGGTGTTTCTTTCTCTCTGTGTTTCTCTGTCCTTTCTTCTGTGATGTTGTATGAATGTGGCCCACCCTATAAACCGGTTTGTGGTAGCACGGCGTGGGTGATGCTACTCGGCTCCGTGACTTGGTTCACAGGTGCCCACTGGATAACGACAAATGAGTAGCAGCTTCTGGTCTTGTTGTGGTGAAGGGTTAATCAACCTTTGCACGCCGTTATATATATATATATATATATATATATATATATATATATATATATATATATATATATATATATATATATATATATATATATATGTATATATATATATATATTTAGATAATTATTTCCAATCTTTCATTTACCATAATACCAATGCAAGAATCTGAAATGGCCATCTGTGTTTTAGATAGAATAACTGAGATAAAAAACTATGCCAAAAAAATTCATTGGGTTTATGGTATCAAGCGAGTAAAAAGGTATTTAAAAATGGGATGCTAAAAAATACTCAGTGTGATTTTCAGAGATTTGTACAAGAGAGCTATATTTACCAATAAATCCTTGTAATAAATATTGAACATGTCTAATTCTCTTTAGTCATATCATAAAAGCATGTTGAAAATATTTTTTATAACTGTTATGAATATCTGTTTCCAAGGTTACCGCCGGTCTCACATGGAGAATTTCATGGAACGCAGCGGCACTTCAGCTACTAGTTAGGGACATCATTAATACTAGTTTTTCCACCTAACTGAACAAATCTATTCTCATCGTATGAGATAAGAATATTTTAAACAGCTGTTTCTTTATCGTAGTTCTAAGATTTGAATGTTTCACGTGTACAGGGTGATATTGAAATTCAATGAAAAGATTTCTTTTTATCTATTTGAATGAAATATTTTAGACTTTTATATTTTTCTTTGAATCAAAATACTGTCTAGACTGTATTGTAACCAGCACTGATATTTAGCCGGTTCCAACTTGTTCCATGAACATATTGTTAATACTATCTATATCTCAAAAAAATTGATAGTAAATTTTATAAAAATTCTGAGTTGAAATTATGAAATGTATTTTAAAATATTTATCGTTATAAAACTTTAGAAAGTATTTAAATTAATATTTAATTTGTTAATTTCATTAGATGTGTAAAAACTATAATTTTTAAATCTTAAAACAACTTTCAAATTATTTAAGATACATATTTCTAGCTGATTTTCGAAATAATTATTTTTATGAAATCTTCTTTCAATAATAACTGTTTTGGGTTTGAGTGTTAGTAGATGGAATCACAAGTTGAATGAGCTCCAGTGGCTCAGTAGCTTCACGCCGCTTTCCGTAAGCTCAGCAAAGTGAAGCATCATTTGCCGCGGGCAGTGGTTGGGAGGGTGACCACGGTGTACTCTCCTTCGCTGTGTTGCTGGAGCTCCGTGGGTTGGGGACGTGTCCACGTTAATCTGTGACGTCCAAAGTCCTTCCGCAGGTGTGGCGTGGATGTGGAGAAGAGGGTGCCAGCTCATTGATAATACATACATGAAATTAACACCATCAAGAAACATGCGAGGTGATGTGGAAATAATAGGTTCTCTAGAGGTAAAATATACACGCAACACAAAAGAAGAAATAAACGAAAATGCGAAAACTATTTACTCAGCACTGAGTGTTAATCCCGTCGATGTTTTACATGCATCATGAACCCGAGCATCGCCTTTCTGGAATAACGTGCCGGGGATTACTTCTAGGAGCGGCCGAACCACGAGCACGTTACGCATCAGTCTGATATTAAACTGCTGATAATGTACATAACATGACTGCAAATGACGCCACTCCAAACTCTCTGTATGGAGTAGGCATGATAATCGATGATGTTGCCGGATAACAGATAATATTTTCCGGCAAGCCACTATATATGTTCACGTTCATCTTCTGAAAACAATTCCCAACACAAGAGAACTCTAAAATCACCCGAGTTTCGTCTATCCGAATCACTGATTAAGCGAGCTCCAGTGGCTCCCTTAAAAATGTGCCGCGGGCAGTGGTTGGGAGGGTGACCACGGTGTACTCTCCTTCACTGGGTTGCTGGAACTCCATGGGTTGAGGACGTGTCCACGTTAATATGTGACGTCCAAATTCCTTCCGCTTTTGTGGCGTGGATGTGGAGAGGAGGCTCAGGTGTGGCCTCGTCACCTGACCGTGGTTCAAAATTACGAGGCACCTAAAAAGAGCAAAGTCGTACTTTCACCTTCGTGGTGCTCTGATCCAAACGAAAGACGCTCTCTATTGACTTAATCCACCCTGCCAAAAGGCATAGCAAGCTTGGCTTGTCCAAGTGTCATAAGCAACAACAACAACAAGTTGAATAAATGGCAACGAGAGATCAATATTTATACTCATTATTTAGAGAGTTTGAATATACTTACTTTCATATTATCTTTCCACTCATGTTTCTAAGAGTGTGTGTTGGAGTTTAACATAATAATTTAGAAGATTTTTGATATTAACATACATTAAAAACGATAATAATTATAATCATACTTAAGATGATTATATTTTAAAATAACAGTTATATCTGAACTTTAAATAAAGTTCAAGTTAGATAAGTAAAAATAAAGTAAAAGTTATTCTGGAATTTATAAAAAATAACTATATCTAAGTAATAAAGAATTATACATTATTTTCTCATTATTTTTTCATCATGTACATATTATAACAAAATGATTTTCAGTAAAATGACACACGAGTGATTAATTTGTTTTAACGAACTGTAAATTAAATAAGCCAATTAGCTGCTAAAAATATCAACGAGCAAAATTGATTAAAGCTATCTCTATCATATGCTTGTATATCTTTTAGATCACCCAGGATATATATGATCTAAAAAAATGAAACTAAAAATTGAATAAAGATATTTATTATATATTCTCAAATTTCCAAATTTATTTGCATAAAATGTAGGCTTGCAAAAATCTTATTTTATAATTTTTGAGAAATCTGTTAAAACTATAATTATAATATATTTTTTCGTGTGTTGAATTTCAATAATATTGGGAAAATAAATAGTCTACATTATTATCAGTTAGTACAAAAATTTCTGAACCAATATATACGAATTCTCAAAACAGTATTTTATAATACTATCGAATAGGTAGTTTTAAATAAAGAGTTTCATTAAAATATTTAGTAGTTTTTTGTGTAGTTAAAATAACATTTTTTACAAAAGATTTAAAACATGTTTCATTTTTTTTAAAATTTTTCTAGATTTTTCTTCTTTTATGCTCTGAAATACCAAAAAACAAACTGTATTAATAAAAAGTTTACTTAAAAAATTAAAATGCTGTTGTAAGTCTAAATAAGAAATGTCCGTTTTACTTCGATGATGAAAATGATGGATATAAAATTGAAATGACTGATGTCAAGTAGCTTCTTAATTTCATTGATTAAAATTCAATATAATAACATAATAACGGTCTCAAAAATGTGCATTTAATAATTAAATTTAAGTACAATTAATTCATAATACTTTTAATAAATCACTTGATAAATTCGATTTTAAAATTCGAAGAATACAAATTATTGGTTTCATGAAGCATCCTGAGCTGAGAATAGCAATTTCGGTTCATAACCATAAAATTTTATAAATTTTGGAAAAAATTTCTAAATAATAACTAAATAACAAATTTTAGAGTACAGATTTAGGTTTAAAATAATTATTTTTAATGATTTACTCATATTTTTTTAATTTAAGGGAGTAAAAAGAGTTAAAAAAACAATCGCACAATGGAATCTTCGTTGTCTCTTGACTTATTGTGAAAATTCAGAAACACAAGAGGAAATAAGAAAATCTGGTTGTATGCAAAAAAACATTGAATATATATATAATTGTCCAGATGAAAATAAAAAAATACGACCCCAATCAACTGTGAAGTGGATAATTTAAAAATATTCTTTTTATAACTGCACTGAGTAATACCTTTTAAGATAGTGTTTCTAAGCTAAAATGTAGAGTTAAACTTAATTTAGACTTAAAATAAAATTTAGAGTTGTGAACATTAATTTACATTTATTAAATTATGCAAATTTATGCATATATATATATATATATATATATATATATATATATATATATATATATATATATATATGTATATATATATATATATATATAGTTTTCTGAAAAATATATTATTTTCCTGTGCTCAAATCATACATTAAATCTAAATAATCCTAAATCGAAACATGAAATCTTACATCGATACATTACTAAAAATTTTAATCTGTACATTAAATTTGACAGTTTGATGCATTAGAAATCCTGTTTTTGTGATTTATTTACTCTAGTTAGTCATTCAGATAGATTAATTTCATCAGGTCTTCTTCTTCTTAGAGTTGGGTTTGTATGTGATTGGGCACCTCTGCTTTTATCAGCATTTTGTACTATTAACTCCAAACCCAATGTTTCCTAGTTCCAGTTGCTCGGGTCACCCACTTTATTAATAAAGTCCGATAACCCTTTAATAGAGTCTAGGTGTAACTCTCTAGTATGGATGATGCCTTAAGAAGTTAATCTAGGGAGGACAAGAGCCTCGCATTCGTAAATGATATGCTTGGCCGTTTCCTCTGGCGTATGACATTTCCTGCAGATAGGGTCTTGCTGAAACAGTCCCATTTTATGGAGGTGTTTTCTGAAGTAGTAGTGCCCAGTTATGAAGCCTACGATTAAACGTATCTTCTGCCTAGAGCATCTTAGAATTT
Source organism: Latrodectus hesperus (assembly GCA_037975125.1). Classification (NCBI taxonomy): domain Eukaryota; kingdom Metazoa; phylum Arthropoda; class Arachnida; order Araneae; family Theridiidae; genus Latrodectus; species Latrodectus hesperus. Next base: position 29,453,234 of record CM075852.1, read on the forward strand.
CAGAGGCAATCCTTGCTGATGATCCACAGATCTTTATCAGGTCTTAATCTTCAGAGAAGTAGGAAAGAGTGGCAAAGTATCTGTTCATCATGTGATGAGGTGCATCTTAAAATGGAAGACAAATTTCGTTTCGGAAAACGAGTGTTCGTAATGTGGAAGCAGGAACCAAACAATAAATCTAAAGTTTACAAAGCTAACTTCATTATTTTACTTGGGGGATATTTTGTATGGGCATTTGTGCGAATGCATTATAGGCTGGGAAAGACCTTTTGCACATATCCCCGCCGTTATTAGAGAAGACAGAGGAGTTTCGATTGGATGGTGTAAAGATCCACCGAGAAGAACGACTCCTTTCCTAATGAGACGATCGCGGACCCATGAGACATCTAATTTAATAATGTTAAATTAATGTTTTACAGATTATTTTACTTCGTACAATGGACTAGAACTGCTCTTAATATGCCACTTTGAATTATTGTATTTGTGCTTTAGTAAGCAGAATTATAACCATGTTCCAAATGTTGCATCATAGAATAAATAAAAAAAATAGTAAAATAAACATGAAGTGCTGTGTTGTGCAAGAAGTCAAGAGGATCTTTCATTTCTTTATAATTTTAATAACATAAAAGAATACAGTCACCCACCCTGTCTAGTGGTCAGAATGCCTGACTACGGATAGGGAGGTCCTGGGTTCGAATCCCAGTTCTAGCATGGATGTATTTTCTCTCTCTATCTATCCTGTCTTTGTCCCTTCCTTATATGAATGAGGTGTGAATGGTTGCCTACCCTATAAACGCGTCCCTGTGGCATGTGTGTACTGAGGAAGTCGGAATTCACACCAAAATATGGTTCAGTTGAAAAAGTGGAGCAGCGCACCCCATATTGCCAGCCTAGCTGGCACACGATAACAGCAACAACAAAAGAATACAATATCAATCTATAAGGGAATATATAAGACATTAAATTTCATTTTGCAATTTCAGATTTTTCATAAAATAAGAAATTTGTTCTGTGTGCATTACAAACTTTTTTACATTCTAATACAAGTTTTTAAACGATAATTGCTACTTTCTTATGTTTTTTTTTTCAATGGGCATTTTTAAATTCTAATAATTCAAGTATTGAAACTTTTAAATTATGATACTATTTAGTTCAATGGAAAATTTTATTTCTTACAAAATATGTTTTCATTTCCTTTATCCTATTAAATAAAGTAAAATCAATGACATCATTCCTGAAAAAGTGATAGTGTTGAGACACAATTTTAAGATTACATGTATATATAAGATGGATGGTTGCCAATATTCTTCATGATCTCTCTTACAGAAATAAGTTGAAAATTCAAATGGCTACACGTGTCGAAAACTGTTCTGGAAAAGGGTAAACGTTCTATTGATTTTAAGAAATGAATCACATGCTCAGATTGCTCCACGAATGGTAAATTTGCGGATCTTTTTTCCCCGGAAGAATAATGAGTAACAGGGAGAACACGCAAGGGAAATGCTAATTGTTATGTGAAATTTCTGAAAGAGAATTTCCCAAAATTCTGCTGTAGTGTTATTTTTTATAAAATTTTCCTCAAAAATGCTTCATGAATCCAGGATATGTTTTTTAATATCTTTATTAAAAAAAAAAAAAAAAAAATCCCTGAGGAATTTCAAAATTAAGAAAATATTTGTCGTAAAAGGAATCGGAAAGATTTAAAATGCTGAATTCTGAATTATTTGAATCCGAATTTTAATCTGTATGGCTTATTAATTATTGAATTTTTCGAATATTTAGAATAAAGTTATAAGAGTAAAAAAATAACTATGCATTCAAATTTAAAGTTCTTGATGGAAAACGAATTTAAATAGTCTAATAGTAAACATATACAAAATTGTATATCAGTTTACATAAATTTATCAAAATGGTATAGTATTTTTATTAACTTTTGATTTTAGGAGTAAAATTTTAATTTTAAATTATGATTAAATTTATAATTCATTTAATTAAGTCTTTTTATTTATTAAAAAATAGAAATTTTATAACAAAATTATTACATATTATTTTTAAAAATTAGAAATTTTATGACTGAATTATGTTAATTCTTTAATAGAAAGAGCGGTTGCGACAACTGAAAAATATGCTTAAGTTATCCATAATAATAATATTGATTAGAAATAACATTTTGATAAAGTTATGCACAGTTATTTTGAAACATATGACTATTTTCGGATAATATCATGGAAAACTGCACTAACTTTATTTCTTATGCAAATGAAATTTTATTTTAAAATGTCAAAAGCCATCAACTGTAGTTAACAATTAACTAAAGTTGATTAATGTTGTGTGTTAACGATATCATCAATATCTATATTTATAACCAATAAAGATTTTTTCCAATGCTATTATTTTTGTTGTAAATTTTAGAGACTTTTTAAATCTTATAATAAGATTTTTTGTGTCTCAGTTCTTTTTCAGGATTCAAGTGTTTTACACTTTTTCAGGATTCAAGTGTAAGTTCCTTATTCAAGTGTTTTACTGTTGAAGGCAGAAAGTGTACCAAATCTCTCAAAAAGAATCTTCTAGGGCTTGAAGTAAAACAGTTGATGAAGCCAAAAAGTTTTCTGAATGAAATATGTCAAAATGTTTTGGATTTTGTGTATGTGTGAATTGCATTACTTATACAAAGAGATATGCATTTGTTCATGAATTGATGATGAAAAGCTACTGAAATGGGAAAAAATAAAAATATCAACCTCAAATATTCGCTTTAAAGGAAAATGAAAATTATTTGAGTCCAATAATCCTAGAGATTGCTAGAAAATGCAAATATATATATATATATATATATATATATATATATATATATATATATATATATATATATATATATATATATATATATATATATATATATATATATATATATATATATATGTATTTTGTGTAACAAGAACTTAAATTGAAAGAATGAATATTGTCCTCAAAGAATATACTTTGGATTAAAAGAAATATCTTAAATATATTCCTTTCCTGCCGCTAAAAATATAGAAAATATCAGATTCATAGGCTTCTACATCTAGTTTGGAATTTTTATAAAATCACTCTTTTTAATTGATTTTATCAAGTTCATTAAATGCTTTACGGTGAAATTATTAAATATGACCATACTATAGTAATAGAGTAATATTGTCAGCTATATACGTTCAAACTTGAAAATTCAATTCTGTATGAGAAATTTCTTTCTTTAGTTTCATTGCAGCATAAGAATAATTTAAAACTTATTCTTATAACTTCAGTATAGGAATTAGAAAAAAGAAATTCCAAATATTGTATGGAAATTTAGCGTTTGAACTTCACAAGGAACTCTTGTTTGCTTGTAATACACTTACCAAAAAATTCAAAAAAATAATTTCATGTACTTCTCAAACTATTTAATTTTCTAGAATTAACAAAAAATATTTTGAAAGGGAAATCTTACCCAGAATTTGAAGGTGTGGCACTTCATCAAGATATGTTACTTTCACAAATATTATTATTTGCAGCGAAATATTCACAAATTACAAAGGAAGGCCATGGTAAACTTATTTTGCATTTAACATGAGGTAAATAGCTACTTTAGAGAAAGAAGCTAAAAAACAATTCAAAAACATTCTTAAGCTGCTTTTTTTACGTGTCAAATTTTCTATAAAATTTTGTTAGAAATGAGATCACTCCATGATAACTCCATTTGCTATTGACAATAGAAACTAATCTAATTCGCTTATCTAACGTTCGAAAATAACGAATTTCTTTGATTCCACAACACCCATTTTCAATTCCATTTTAAGTAATATATTCATTATTATTTATTAGTAATATCATGTATTTTATATATTTCTTGTAAATAATTTGCTTGACGAATTTTCTATATAAACTATAGCAATGATTTAATTAAAATATGTTTGGTTTCTGTATGATGACATTTAATGTAAGCAGATGCTTTTATTAACAACTATTAAATCGATAGTTACAAGACAAATTACAATATAATATAAATTAAAACTAATTTTTGATACTTTTTAATTTCTTTGATTTTGCTTAAAATATTATTATTATGTATCTTAAAATCGAAAATATTTCAGTTTGCTTTGTTTTGAAATTAAATATTTTAAAAATCTTACATGCGTTTAACAATAGTTATGATTTCATGAAAATGTTATTAATTCCACAAAAAATGTTAAACAAATAATATTTTGATTTTAACTCAAAAAACTGAAAAAAAGCAAATAAACTTTTATTTATAAAAACTGCTTTCATTTTAAAAAATAAGAGAAATTAATTATTACGCGAATTTTATATAAAAAAAGCGGAAAGTTAATCTATTTCATTTAATTTCAATGAAATATTGTTACTTCGCATACATTTTAAATAAAAAATTTGCAGGATTTTTTTTATCATTTTTAAAATCAAAAATCGCCATTTTAGTAAAATAGATTTTGTTTCTATTTTTATATTTAGTTACTTGTAAAATAATTATTTTGATTTTTCTAAATATTTATATGATGTGTATTTATTACAATTTTTTAGCAGAATCTGTCAATGATTGAATAATTTTCAAATGGAACTAAATCATGTAATACTAACTTATTCTGTTTTTCTTTTTTTCAGATAACCAGGGCTAAAAATCCTTTTTTTTAAACTTTATTTTAATTAATGAGTATTTTTATATTCAACTGTTAATCTTTTAATTTTTGACTGTATTACTATGATATATTTACTGAGCTCCAGTGCCGACCTAGTGTCTAGTGGTCAGAGTCCCTGACTACGGATAGGGAGGTCCTGGGTTCGAATCCCAGTTCGGGCATGGATGTACTATCTCTCTCTATCTATCCTGTCTTTGTCTTTTCTGTGTATGAATGTGTTATAAATGGTTGCCTACCCTCTAAACGGGTCCCTATGGCATGTGTGTACTGAAGAAGTCGGACTCCACACCAAAATAGGGTTCAGTTGAAAAAAGTGGAGCAGCGCACCCAATATTGCCAGCCTTGCTGGCATACGACAACAACAACAACTGAGCTCCAGTTTCTCAGTAGCTTCCCGTTAAGATCAGCAGAGTGAAGCACCATTTGCAGAATGCAGTGATTGGGAAGGGTGACCACGTACTCACTGGGTTACAAGAGCTCCGTGGGTTGGGGGGACGTGTCCACGTTAATATGTGAGGCCCAAATTCTTCCGTTAATGTGGCGTGGATGTGAGAAGGAAGGTGTCGGATCAGGTGAGACCTCGTCACCTGACCGTGGTTCAAAATGACGAGGCACTTGGTGTGATGGGTGAATATTCCAAACCCTGTTAACCTAAAGGTACAGTCCTTGTTCTTGGCTAGCCTGTACCGCGCTATTTATATATGATATATTAATGTGATATATTACACAGTAAAAATATAAAATATATTCTGTTACACTTCAGATATTAAGTCATATAATAAAAATTATTTTTAAAGCACCAAAAATCTAAAAATATAATAAACAGTTTTCGCCTCATTTGGATCCTCCAATAATATGAATGAATTTTAAATAATTTTGTGAACTCTGTGAAAAAAATATTTCAATACAAGCAGAAATTTTAGTTCATGCTAAAGAAAGATGTCTGTGAATTAAAATCAAATTATTGCGGTGCAAACGAAAATATGCAGGAGTGCTTCTTTATTGCTGCTCATCTACTATTATTATTGTTATATTTCCAATAACTGAAATTGATTAATACTTTATCATCAATAACATGTTAAAATATCATTTTTTTTCAGTTTTTAGTTACTATATCAATTAAAAAAATAATGGCTTTTCAACTTGATACGGACAAAACAATTGACTAATTTATAAAGTTTTTTTATGCTTTTGTGCATAAAAAGTTATTAATTAGTCAAGTAAATACAATATATTTTGACAACATGATATGTTTATAAATTATGCAGAAAATATTAATATTTTGTAAAAACTGTAGTAAAACTACAACATAATATTATTAATATTGTGTTGTAGCTAACTTGTTGTTAAATACTATAAAATAAAAAAAAATTTCAAGCAAAAAATTATTATTGTACTTTGTAAGGAAAGTATTTCAATAAGTGAAAATAGTACTAATAGAATAATCTCTGTAGTAGTAAATCAAGTAGTAGTTAAGTATATTCCTTATTTATGGTTTTAGAGTTTTCAATTAAATTATCTATCTTATAGTTGAATTGAATTGAATCTAAAACTATTATTAAAGAGTTCTAAATCTAAAAAATTCTATTCAAAAAAATATATCGCTCAACATTTCCGGAAGAATCAGAGAACACTACTTTAAATTGCTTCAGGATATTGAATGCGTGACGACGTCACAATTTCCTTTCACTCGAAACCCAAGCCCTTCGAGAAAGATTCGGCTTCCGCGAGACTTTTCATAGACTTCTCAGGTGTCCTTACTCAAACTTCACCCAGGTATGGAAACAATAGTTACAGCATGAGAGCAAACAGCTGAAAATATCATAGTTAAGTTTTATGATATAAGAAAACTGACGTCATCATTTACGTTTTTAGCTAAGTATTTTCGTATTAGTATTCTATAGAAAATAGATGTCTCTATTCACATTCTATAACTGGGAAAATATTTGTAGCTACAAATACTGTATAAATTTAGTGTAATTTTGCTTTAAAATAATAAAAAAATGACCACTTAACCAATAAAATTTGAAGACAAGACAAAAATATTTGTAATAAAAATACTTTGAAACCAAATAATGTATACTGAATGGAATTTTAATTTTTTCAATAGATTCACAAATTTAAAATTTGATGAAGTAATACATACATACATATATATAATATATATATATATATATAATATATATATATATATATATATATATATATATATATATATATATATATTTGTATAATACATAAATCTATTTAAGAACCCATTAATAACAACCTCTATGATTCAGAGCTTCGGTTTACAAATGTTAAAACTGGAAATTGAAAAACTTTCCAGAAAATTCAATATATAAAATTTACCTTACAAATTATTCGAGAATATTATAACAGTATTCTTAGAAAGTTTTCATTATTTTTTATTTTAAATTATTAAATAATTTTGTAACATTTTTAATGCATTTTAATAAAAAAAATAATCTTTAAAATATTAAACAATTTCCTTCTGTGTTCTGTGGACATAATAACTTCACACATGTTATTTTAAATCCATTCGTCATTACCATTCCTGTGTAACTCAGTGTACATGAGGTTTCAAGCAACCGAAGATTATCTGATTCATATTTCCGGAATTAAATATATTTTTTAATTAAATATTCTGCGATACAATGTTTTGTAAGAGATATTTTTTATTTACATTTTTAGTTATTTGAACTGGCATATTTTATTATTAGGGATAATATTAATATTTATACATATTATAACGCGACTTTGTATTCAGAGAGATGAGATCATCGCGAGACCAAAATGGAATCACAAAGTTATTTCCTAAAGTTGATAAGTGTCAGCGTATAACTTCTTATTTAAAACTATAGTTTTTAATGCAACTTTTTAATATTAAAAAATTAAAGAAGTATCAGTTATATACTTTGAAAAATTGGAAGCAAATTGAGTTAAAACAAAAAATAAATAAATAAAATCAAGCATAAATTTATCTATGCATAAACACAATTTCTGCATGATATTTACTCATAAGCCCTAATAATAACCTACCCTAATAATAACCAACCTAAACTTTATAAATATAACCAACGCGAATGAAAGAGTAAAGTTGTTTTTATTTTTGAAAGCAAAATATAATAAGTATTAAATAAACTTGTTGGTACATATTCACATTTCTGTGTAATATGTTCGAATATTATATTGGCTAATGAGTAAAAAATAAAACATCTTAATTAAAAGTATTATTAATTAGTTAATATTCTACAATTTTTCCTTTTCTGTGTTTCATTAATGCAAGCTAAATAATAAAACTCCAAAATGTGATTTATTATTTAATAAAAATTTATTCAGACAATAGAAATAAATAATTTCCCAAGTTTAGTCTCGGAAACATTCAAAATTATCAATTGTTTGATGAAACAGTATTTAAATTATTTGTAGAGTTTAAATCAGTCATAGTCTTTAAATCACTTAAAACTAAATCAAAAAAAAAAAAAAATTGAAAATATTTTGACTTACATGCTTTAACGACAAAGTTCTTCAAAGAAGAAATTGCTTTTCAGATTTGAATTTTGGGAACATTATTTTTCTTATAATTATTATTGTATTGGAGAAAAAGGCCAAATTCTCTCTCTTATTTGTCTTTTTTCCCCTTTCTGCAGTTGTTTTGTATAATTTTTGTCTTATAACAAATTTCTTATCCTTGGCAATTCAATATAATTTGTTATTGATCAGTTTCCAATTCAATAATTCTAACACGAATTGGCACATTATCTTAAAACGTCGCAAAGGTAACATAAATATAATTTTGTTACTGTTATGAGATGTAAATTTTTATAATTTGTTTTGCTCCAATAAGCTAATAGTCATTGATGCTTATACTTCATCATCATCAGCATTGGCACGACAGCCCCTTGTGGGCCTTGGCCTTCTTCAGAAGTCTCTTCCATTCCACCCCTTTTCTAGAAATCGACTTCCAGTTCTTGTCTTTAAGTATGTTGAAGTCTTCTTCCAGGCAGTCTTTCCATCTCTTTTGAGGTCTTCCTCTTGGTCTACTGCTGAAAGGGGTGGTGTTGAAGACCTTTATTGGTGTTCTCTCTGTACTCATTTTCATGAGGTGGCCTGCCCATTTCATTCTAGATAGTTTTATTGATTTAATGATGTCTTCTCCATAGATTTTGTACAGTTCAAAGTCATACCTTTTTCGCCAGGTGTTATTTTCCAGAACAGCACCAAAAATAGTTCTTAGGACCTTTCTCTCAAAAATCACCAATGTTTTCTCTTCCTTCATCGTCAAGGTCCATGTCTCTGAGGCGTAGGTTAGAACTGGTATTAATCAATGTCTTGTGTAACATTATATTTGTCCTTCTCCTGATTAGGTGAGATTTCAAAAGAGGTCTTAGACCAACGAAACAACGGTTTGCGGCAATGATCCTCCTTCTGATTTCAGGAGTGATGTCACTTTGGCAGTCAATCTCCGAGCCCAAATAGATGCTTATACTTACAATGTATAAAAATAAATATGACATACAATGCTATATAAATAAAAATTTTATTGTCAGTCAATTTGATAAAACTTTAAAAAGTTAAATTTTCCAACTAAATATTTTTATGAAAACGCTTGTATCAGATAAACTCGGAAAAATCTTATCTTTTATAAAATGTAACATGTCTTTCTTTTATTTTCATATTGTTTTGCTAGATGTCAATATATTTCGAATATTTTCTCTTTTCACTTTGCTTACAATAGTAAACCCACTGTTTATGTAATTTATAATAAACTGTTAAATTTTTAACATTGCTAAATAAATATTTTTTAAACTTTTTAGTTTATTTTTCCTGCAATAAAACGTATAGTAGAACTCCAATTATCCGAACTCCGTATCCGAATCGCTTTCAGAATTACAGAAATTTTTAATTAAACTGAAAAGACGGAAAATGAAAAAAAAAAGGAAATATTTCAAGGAAAAGAAAGGTAATGTTAAACAGAAGATGTGAATAAAGTGTCACTTGTGAGGAATTCAGAAATTTTTTTTTTGAAAATTCAGCTTTTCTAATACAGTAGAACTCTAACTAACCGAACTTCCTATACTCGAATAGAGGATTATCCGAGTCTTCTTCTTAACTGGCGTTACGGCCCTATGCAGGCCTTAGACTCCAATACAACCTTCTTCCACTTTTCCCGCTTCAGAGCAAAATTTTTCCAATTCTTTATCTTCATGGTCTCCTTTTCCTTTTCCACATTATTAATCCATGTTTCTCTGCGTCTCCCCTTCTTCTTGCTATTGAGGATTATCCGAGTGGCTTTCGGAATTTCAAATTAATAAATGCTTTGAAGAAGAAATGGAAAATGAGAAAAAGGAAAATGTGCAAGAAAAGGAAAGGTAAGAGAAGGGAGAAGATGAAAATGAGAGACTCGTCAATTGAGGAATTCAGAATCATTCTTTTGAAAATCCTGGATGTTCAGAAGTTAGTGTTGAAGATGTAGGAGTTAGTATTGAAGATCATGAGTCGGTCCCTAGATTTCAAATTGCAAATGATGGTCAACTTATTGAAAGTGTCGTGGAAGAGGATGGCCTTCATATCCAAGTTGAAGCAGACAAGGAACCATTAGCTAACGAAGCATTTTCAGGCTTTGAAACCGCTTTGAAATTAACAGAGAGCGTCAGCCGGAGTATGCTGTCCAAAAACGGATGAAGGCAGCGAAACAGCTCTGACCGAGATGTTCAGCAAGCAATGATTTTCATTTCAATGCTGTATATACTTTCCGTATTAATGTACAGCACTTGTAAGTACCTTAATATGTAAAAGTTTTTCCTTTTCATTAAATTCTTCTTTTTATTTCATAATATTTAGTTTTTTTCTCCCGTTTTCGATGTACAATGAAGCCCGGTGGCTTAGTCACGCTCCCAAGACACAGGTCCGAGGTTCGATCCTCGGGCTGGGCAAGGTTGACTCAGCCTTTCATCCCTTCAGTGGGTCGATTAACTGAGTACCAAGCATGCTTGGGAACTAAACACTGGGGGTCTTACGTTATGCTGACCACCTAACTGGGACATATGCTTCGCACCCCAGAGTCCTCGATCATGAAAACAGTTCTGGGCACTGTAGGCCTTGGCCCACATGGGCTGTCGTGCCATGGAGTTTAGTTTAGTTTCAACGTACAATAATGAATTCAAATGAGCTCTTTTTTCCAAAATCCAGTTAATCGAATTTTTGGATTATCGGAATGGGGTTCGATCGCAGTTGATTTGGATATTTGAAGTTCTACTGTATTACTAATTTAAACAGATATAAGTCTCTCTGTCAGCTTTAATTATACAAAAATAATTTTTTTTTATTTTGTGAGAAAAAATTTTTTTAAATATAAATTAATATAGGTAAAAAGTTGATTTCATAATTTTTGCAGAAATACAACAGTTGTATTAAGAATGGTCTAAGATAATGTGTTGCTTCCTTTTAGATATTTTGACAATCATAAATGCATAAATAATCGACGCATTTAACAGTTAAACAGTCATTAGGCTTTATTAGCACTGTACTCTCTGAATAAATAATATTTTTTTTGTATTTTTAATAGCTTTCCATTTAAACATTTCTTGATATAAATTACTGCTTCTTAAATAATATTAAATATTAGATATTTAATTATTTTTACTGAAAAATATTAAATCTAATCACATATTAAACCTTATTCCTCAATTTTGTTGACTTCTTACATTTTTCAGATTATTTATTTTAATATGATATAAAAAGCATATAAAATCAAAAATAAATTTCCAAAATATAATTGCCCTATCCAAAAACTTCAGGAATGATCCATATTTTCATGAAAATTATTAAATAGATTTTATTTGGCTGATTTTGTTAGCCTTTTTTCTTTGTTGCTACATGGCAACGTGTGCAAACTTTGCCTATACTTTCAAACCGAGGAGAATAAACAAGAAAAAGAGACGATTAAGCCCGTTATATTTTTTCGGTTAAAGTAACCATGGTACCAGGGGTCTGTTCAACCATGAAAAACCTTTTAAAACCTTCCGATACTAGGTACTAATCGGTAAATCGAAGCGATTGCTTCTCACAGATGTATTGCTGAAATCATTTTTCACGTGTTCACGTGTTTTAGAAAAGTAGTGAAGGATTGACATTTTTGATTGTCCACAAGAGTAACAATCAAAAGTAGGAAATGATTTTCTAAATTGGAATTCTTTACAAAAAACGGTTCATGAAAATGATTTACTGAAAATGGTTCAATATGATTTATGTTAAAATAACGTTATGATTTATGTTAATTTTTTCATAAATGCGATTGTATTTATGAAAAAAAAGCTCACCTTTGATTTGTAATGGGATAGTCTCACTTCGGGTTGAATCCTGAATGTAAATTAGTATAGAAATGAGGAGATTTTTATATTTTCTGAGAGAACTAAATTTTAGTATTAAAATGCCCTCTATAAATTTTTATGCATAAATAAAAACATATTCTTACGTCTTCTTCTTCTTCCCCTCTTATATCTTCTTTTTATTTCCTCTTACTTTTTTTATTATTTCTTCTTCTAACTTCTTCTTACTGAAGTTAAGTTTGGAAATTGCATATGAAATTTACATCTTACAGACAATAGTTTAAGAAATGCTCTGTAAATTTATTAAGATGATAGAACTGATTATCACAGGACTAAGTTTATATATCGCAAATAGGAATCCCATATCATGTAGAATGTATAAATATATAATTTTTTTATTCGATCTAATTTCATTTACTTTTTAATCATAATTTAAATTCAGTTGAGGAAAAATTTGCATTAAATTGAAAAAATTGAGGGATAACAAATATTTTCTTGGCTTAAAATCTTCTCAAGAGTGATTAAAGTAAAGCAAGTATTATTTATTTCTCACACACTTTTTAATATTTTACTGTTGAAATATTATAAATAAAATTATATTTTACTGTTTAAAAAATTTATTTAAGTCTTCGATTATATTAGCTCATGGATGCTCATGAGCCCGCCACTCCCAGAGGTATCATTTCACTTGGAGGACATTGTGACCACGCCCAGTTTTACAGTGCCTCAGCCACCTTTAGAGAAACGATGGATCTTCGGTTAAGCCGGGATTCGAACTCACTACCTTCAGATAATGCAAAAGACGCCCTGACCAACCAAGCCGCTGCGACCACGAAAAATGATGTCACTTTTCAAAGATTAAGCTGCTTAAATATTCTGTGCTCTCAAGGATGTTAGCTTTTGATTTGAGATTTCTATCTTGGAGCAGATCTCATGAATGATTTGTAATCATTTTGTATAACCAAAAGGCCTGCTATTTCATTTTCAAAGATTCCACAATGAAAAGGGATTCACTGAAAGCAGATTTCTTGCTGTTGAGGAAGTAGCACCAGAGTGTTAAGTACTGAAATAGTTATTTAGTTTTTTTCCCAAAACTTTTGTGCTGGATAGCACTATGACTGTCAAATTAAATCCAGATATTTACGGCTGATGTTACAAAGTCAATTAGTGTAATCTTTCTTTATAATAAAATAAGAGGTTACTGTAATCTTTTGATTTCATTGACAGAGACCGGGATGAAATAGCACCATACCATAAAACTATGTCTTCGCTTCTTCTCTTGCATGATTTTAGAAGTATATAAAATAAGTTGTTCTTAGTTGATCATTTATTTTAATCAATTTATACTTAATATTTGCTCAGCAGCATTCATTTAACAGGGAACTGCTATTTAAAGGGGATTTTGAACTACTGCAAATATCCACATTTGAGATGAGAACCTGAAATAAAGAAGTTCAAAGCACTAATTTTATATAACTAAAAACTCAGCTGGATTTCTTTTTATAACTAATTTTAAATATATATATATAATACAATTTTTTAAAGTACTGTCCTACGTTTTAGTGTGAAGTTAAATGAATGAGAAAGTTTTTTGAAATAAAAAAATATTTAATGATTTTGGATCAATAATTTCTCCCTCTCCTATAAAAGTTTTTAAGTTAACTGTAAAGTCGTGTACATAAATATCTTAAAAATAAAACATATAACACTGCTCAAAACTATTAAAGGATATTGAGGTTGTGGGTTGATCTTGTACTTGGAGAATGGTTTGGTTGACTGATACATTGTTGACAGACTTAGTAGATAGATAAAATTAACATTTGTTAGCAGAAAAAATGTGTTTTATAAAGCATTTGGATACAAAATGAAAAAAAACACAGTTTGTGCATTGATAAAACAAATAGAAAAAGTTTTTCTTTGAAGAAAATCGTTTTTAGTTGGAGTACGGTTTACCTTGGGTGGCCAGCAGCGTTGAGCAGCCTTAAGACATCAAGTCAGTGAAGCTATTAATGTGAGGAGTAGTGGGTATTCTAAACCATTCTTCCAAAAGAGCTCTCTCTAGTTTTTGAAGAATTTGTGAGGGAAGTAAGCATCCAGCAACTTGTCCGCCTAGAATGTCCTGAACATAGACAGTTAAGTTCATGTTAAGAGAATACTCTGGCTATTTCTTTCGTATGATCCATTCTTTTAAAAAGAAGTCATTCTACAAGTTAGCATGATGGTACCTGCACTTGTCGTTCTGTATTCACTGGGTTTTTAAAGATACTTGGGCAACTTACATGAAGTCATCTCCAACTGCTGCAGCGTAAGAGACTACAATATGTCTGAGGATGTCATTTCTATATCGGCGACTGTTGCGAATGTTGTGGAAATCTGTATGCTCATCAGCAAAGATCAGCACTGATTAATCATCACTTCCTAATATGAGGCTGCCTCATTAAAGGTATGCATTCTGCCTTGTTAGAGTATTATCCTTTCAACCCTTCTACCGCTTTAAATAAAAGTAAATTAAGAAGCCCTCAAGACATCTAATAGAAACTACGAAAGAGCTTTGCGTAGCCATAAGATGAATTGTTTAAATTTTCTTTCCTGTAAAATCCGCAAATGAGGCTTGTGATAGTAATAAATAAGATAAATCTTCGTAATGTAATTATGTGTCTCTTTAATGAAAAATATCTCCAAAGTTAAAGAAAGATCTATTATATTTATTATTGGTCAAGCAGAAGAGAATGTGCTTTATCAAACATTCTGTTTCATAGAAAATTATATGTACCCTAGAAATAATGTTTTGCACTGTAAGTTGAGAATTTTACATTATTCTGTAAAAAAATATTTATAGCTTAATCTTTAGAGATAGTTAATTAACCAACTAACTGTAGATTGATCGTCACTTCCCTATTGCCAAATCTGCTGATTTCGTGCACGAATACAAGATTAGTGCCATGTTCCTCCAGATAAAAATACTCCTATTATCAGGATGGAGAGGAAAGAATATTGTGCCATTCATTTCTCTTCCAGTTCACATGCTCTGTTGCCCACTTCCTTTGGGCCGACGGTGACTTGCTGTTAACGGGACACACACCATTAGCATACGGTCGTACAGCGTGAAGAAGGTTTTGGATAGTTCGTGTTGAAACTGTGGTATCATTATCCGAGAGGATGTGTTGTTGAAAAAGAGTGGATTTCTCATATTTCGGTGTCTCTAAGCGGTTATCGTTAAATAACAGTCTTTATTCTGTATTGTTGCACGTTTACAACATTTCTTTGATCTTCAGCCTTCAATTCCAGTCTCCAGAAAATGCGTCCAGTTGCTGTAAATCTTCACTTTATGAAATTAGAATGGCATCTGCTCCTTCGTATTGTGTTTGATCCTCGTCTAACCGGCCAACAACTCTCCACGTTTTTGAATCGGTTAAATGACTTCGTTGAGATATCGCACTCATCGAAATAACGTGCTTATTGAATATTGAATATTCTTTTCTGCTTTGTCTTATTTTAAGCTGAAACCCAAATCTCGTTAGCTGCCGCTGAATCGTCATCTTCAACACCAAACTAAAAATTTGCATATTGCGAATTTTGAAAATGAGAAAAATATCCATTTGTGACATTGTTATTTCCATTTATGACAAAAAAAATTGCCTACACCGTTATTTTATAAAAGACTTACAATATTCTTTTGTTGTTTTGAGTTTATTAAACTGAAATCAATATTCGTAAGTTGTCAGTTTTCAACACATAGAGTTCAATGATAATAATTTTGGCAAGCTGATTATTATTTTGTTTGTTTAATTATGTCTTTGTACAGTTTAGTGTGATTAACTTTTATTCTATCTATAACAAAAATAGCAGCTAAATTTAATTTAATTATTTTGTAATATTATAAAAATAGATGATTAAAATATAAAAATTGATTTTACCAATTTTATTCAAAGAAAAATTCTGTGACTGTAAAAAATAAATATATATATTAGAGCTGAAATAACTGCACTTTTCAAATTATCATATAATAATATCAAATGAGTTTATTTGCATTTTGACTTAAATTCTAATTTTGTTCATGTTAAGGAAGTAAGGATAAAAACAGATTAATTGTAAAAATTTTATAAAGAAATGTAATTTTTCATAAAAAAAATGATTTAATTGATACAGATAACATATTTCTCTATGATAAATTATGTAAGGCTATGTTAAACGCATTTTTAATTAATTTCCTAGTATGTTTTCCATTAATGCCATTTTAACACAAATTTAAAGGATAACAATGAAACTATAGTTTTTGTAGTTTAAAATAATTTTTCTTAAGAAATTCTTGTTTTATATCTAAAATCTACATTAGACTTTATCCTGCCAATTTCATAAGATAACAGGTATATTGATTTTTTTTGTCTGACCTATTTATTAAATTTCTTGGATAAGTGACAAAATAATTCGGGTTTTGTAAAAAATTCTTTCAAAGGCCATGTATCTAAAGAAAAATCAATTGTATTCATTTTCATAAATTCTTAATTGAAACGTTGTTGTTAAAATGCTGTACTCATTTTCTTTGATGATAACGGGACACGCAAAACATATTTAAAACACACAGATTATAATATTATGAGCTCCTATTTACTCAATGACACATTTAAGAATTTGGCAAGCATGATAATTCATTGATTACACGTTTTTAATCATTTTTTGGCAATTTTTGTGCTTAATAGAAAAAAAAAATACTTACACTATTATTTAAAATCATCTCAATTCACATATTTCATATATATGATTTATATAAATGTATTCACACAAAATAAAATATTCAAACAATGAATCATTAGAAGTACGTTTACCCTAAAACCACGCAATTGTTTCTCTGGTGACTTCTAAAAACAACTTAAATTATATCCGTTGGCAAGATCATTTAATTTCTTGCCACAATGAAATGAAAAGTGATTAATTGATCTGGTATATTCCAAGCTAAATCTTCCCACCACATTAATGGGAATAGTAATTAACATGTAAATTGATTGTCATTTCAATATGATGCTGATATGATCAAAATTTCTGGATTCCTGCAGCAAAATTGAGTATTAAATACTTGCTCATTGTGGATTGAATTTGAATGATCAAATTACGAGTTTGAATCAGATTGAAAAATTTTCAACCTTCTGTTATTCATTATAAGAAGTTCTCATTAAATATAATTGATGAATGTCATTAAGATTATATTTTTTAGCTTGGCCAGTATCAAATCAATTATCCTTTGTTGTTGTTGTTACTAATGACACTTGGACAAGTCAAGCTCGCTATGCCTTAGCTATGCGAATTTAAGTCAATTGGGAGCGTCTTTCGTTTTAATCAGAGCACCATGAAGGTGAAAGTATGACTATGCTCTACACACATGCCATAGGTACCCGTTTATAGGGTAAGCAACCATTCACACCTCATTCATACAAGGAAAGGACAAAGACAGGATAGAGAGAGAGAAAGTACATCCATGCCCGAACTGGGATTCGAACCCAGGACCTCCTTATCCGCAGTCAGGCACGCTGACCACTAGACAAGTTGGGCGGCATTATCCTTTGTTAATAAAGTCATCAATTTTTGAACATATCTGATTCTCCCTTTCAATAAAGAAGCTTCATAAAATAATTGGGTTTATTTGAAAAAAATTGGCTCATTGATAATTTTTGAAAATACAATTTCTGAAATCAAGACATACCAATACTCTTTTCTGGAAGTCATATTAATACTGCGTGTGTTTGTATTATCTGCTTGAGATAATCACTTAGGATTTCATCTTTAATCGTAACAATAACCTAATGTATACAGTGTTAAATCATATATAAAAATACAAACATAAATTTCACGCAATATATCTAATGGCATACAATTTATTATTGTTTTGATGCAATTCTAAATTTATTTTCTTGAAATTTTTATTTTTTGATTTTCTGGCAAACATGATTCCTGTCCCTATTAATCTTTACCTGTAATTAGCACCATTGTTATTTATAACTATTTGTTTCATGATATTTCTCTGAATCTTGTCTTATTGACGTGTCTAAATATGAATGACTACAAAATATTCAACGTTAAAATTTGATATCAAAAATAGTTTTTTTTAAAGCTTAAATTTTTAAAAAAATCGACTTTTATTTACTTCTTGTAAAAAAACTGCACTCATGAATTTTCCTCATAAGCAATTCATTATTAATTCATCGAAGTGAATTGATAATGAATTGCTTATGAATAGAATATTCCTTTTTGTTTCGATGGAAATTAATGGACATTTATTTTATTATATGTATATATTGACTTTTATTTTTAAGCCCAACAATTGTAGTAAGTTCTATGCTTAATTAGTGCAATGAGAATTAGCTCTACAAAAAAAAATGGTAATTTTTATATCTTCCAAGTTTTTAGTATAAAGCTATAATATATAATTAAAACTATCTTGTAAATTCTTACAACTTTTATAACTAATTGTTATAAAAGTTGTAAGAATTTACAAGATATTCCTGTTTTAAATATTACTACTACTTTTTGTAACTTTAAAATATTTATTATTAATTTATAAACATATTATTTCATCACCTAATGGTTAGTAAATAGAGCGCCAACTGGTATATATATATATATATATATATATATATATATATATATATATATATATATATATATATATATATATATATATATATATATATATATATATATATATATATATATAGTTAATATAATAATTTATATATAAATATTTTAAGTCACTCAGAAATGTTTTGTCTGCGATTCTGCCAAATTATTTATTATATATCTATAGTTCGAGCTTCACTTTCCCATTTTATAAATATGAGCTGAAATTCAAGTAAGAAAAAGAGTGTGATCTTTATAAGTAAGTTGTTTTATAAATTATTTTTGTATACATTAAAATTAATACTTAATAATGCTTAAGAATAAAAAATTGAAATAGCAAAAGTTATCCAATTCTGAGTTCAATGAATCACAATTTTAAAAGCGTGGCTATAAAATTATAATTATTTTCTTATTAACCCTGGGAAATAAAGGAAATTATATCCTTAAATAATGAATTATAAATTACCCTCTTCGTATGAATTAGATAATTTATCAATACTGGGTCAATACTTTAACCATATCCATTTTAGATATTAAATGCAAGCCTACAATGACTATTTTATAATGATACGTTAAAATGATTGATTATTACTGTACTAGAAAAACTCATTTTTTCGAGTCACCATTTAATTTAATGGGTAACTATTCCCAAAAATTTATATATATATATATAAGAGCTTTTTTTGAGATTACTATGAATAGTTAATCAATGAAATTCTATTGTAAAAACTTTGATGCATGAAATCTACCTTTATCAAGCCTTTTTCAAAAGCTCGATTCCTGTGATATATTTTTTTTCAAAAACGCACTATTATACTATTTACTTATTGTTAAAAATTAAATAACTTCATTCTTAATTTTACACAGTACTCTCTTAAGACAGTATAACATTTGAGAATCATTGAAATAACTATGAAACAGACTATGATAAGACTTTTATGTTTGATGGTAATAAATGCAAATATATTAGAAAATAAATATAATACATATTTCAAAGCTGTACTATATTAAAAATTCCAAAATTTATAAAATAAAGCATAAATAGCAAAATTTCAAAGGGTCAAAACTTCAATGACTAAACTTCTTATTTAAAAATATCCTTCTTGTAGTCATTATTCCAGAAGAACATTAAATGCGAAAGATATTTTAAGTCAGTTGGAATCTGCAGAGATAAATATAAGTGTTTACCTCTGGTTTATTTATAAATTATGAGTTACATAAAAATATTAGGAGGAATAAATAGAGTAAACTAAGTGAATTTTTTTCCTCTATGGCTTTAGAATGAGCTTTGCTTAATTTGTTTGCCCTGTCAAATATAAATGATTGATAGATATACAGTCAGTGATGCGTCAAAAATTAAATATGAATCTTTATTTTTAAATTTAATCCATTTCGTAACAAAAATGGATTGAATTTTATATTGTAACTCAGTTTCTTATTGAGTAAATAATTGAAAGCGTAATTAATGTATTATATACTGACAACTATGTAATTGCAAAAAGACATTTCATTTTATGAAACATTTTATCAAAAGACTATGGTTTAGTTTTTTGACTACTGAAAAACAATTATTTTAAATAATGATGCGACGTATTTTAATAGATAATAGCAATATATATCTATCTATCTATCTATCTATATATATATATATATATATATATATATATATATATATATATATATATATATATATATATATATATATATATATATATATATATATATATATATATATATATATATATAGCATCAAATAAAAATAAATAAAAACTATTTCAGTCAGTGAGGGGAATTTATCTACATATTTATCTATTCTTTATTATGAAATACACACATCTGAATAATTGTATAAATTATTCAGCGATAGAAATATTCTTTGCTTTTATCTCACTCAAATAAAGAATAGAAACATTTGATTTTATTTTATTACAAGGGATGGAAATCTTTTTATTTAAAAAAATAAACTATATTCTAATTATTCTGCAATTGTAGAATGCTACATTTTTTAGCACTTTTTTACGTATAGCAAGTAAAACAACTGTTATAAGTTCTAACTAGGTAAATAAAAAATATCCTTTTGCTGGATAGACATAGAAAGCAAGTTTTGTAAAATAAATAAAAATTCAAAAATTGTACTGCCCAAAAATATTTGGAGAATCATTTTATTTGATATCACTTCTAATCGTATTAAAGCATAGCTTTTATTTTAAAATTGTTAATTGTAAAATAATTTATTATTTGAATCTGGTTTATGAGCTATTGCATATTGCATTATTTTTCATTCATTGGTAAAATATTTATGTTTTTAAATATACCTTAAAACTTTATTAGTAAGTAAAATAACATGATTTATTTAAGCAAATTGCATTTCAACAGTTGAAAATTTTAAGCTTGTTTATTTTTATTGTGTCTTTTCATCCATTTTTTTTGTCTGAAGCCAGTGAAAACAATCCATCGCCTCGTCATTTTGAACCAGATCAAGGGAGGTTGTCTATCTTTGCTACAAACTTCAATCACATCATCAGATGTCGTTAAAAGTTCAACACTTTAAAGTGAATAGACTTTATTAGCGTGTTGGACTTTGATGGGATCATGTGCCGAATTTTATACATTCCAGACAAGAAAAAACACCTTTCTCTACCAGGTTATCACAACCCTTGTTTAAAATAATGAATACATTTGCTAAATATAAACAATTAAAAAAATCAGCCTAATTGTTGTTTAACTTCTCTAAATGATATTAAAATTGGCAGGACATTTGAGCCGGATGAATGACAATCTGGTGACGAAAAAAAATTTCTTGGCTGGCCCCATTGGCACCAGAAGAAGAGGACGACCGAAACTCCGATGGCGTGACTGCCTTGAAAACGACCTAAAAACACTAAAAGTGACAAACTGGATGACCTTGTCCAAAAATAGGGAGTCCTGGTATGCACTTCTGAGGAAGGGAAAGTCCCACCCTGGGCTGTCAGGCCAATGAAGAAGAAAAAGAAATGATATTCTGGTTCTGTCAGCGGTTTCAATCCTATAAATCAATATTGCCACATAAATCTGATCACGTAACACTTCCTCGAAAACTATAGATTAATTTTGATAAATTATTGTAAACACAAGATTTAATTTCATTTTCATGCTATAAGGTAAACAAGAAAGTTCTTGCTATTTTCATATTGCCAACGAATGAAGTGAGAATAAATATGCAGATTAGCTTATGACGTGGTTGAGACACCGGTCAGTTGAGAGAAGTAATATCAATCGCTATAAAAGCAAATCCACCCCTCACATTCACCTATCGTAACTCGTACTTTAGCAAAGGGAGTGTCGAAGGAGCTCGTTAGGTATTCTTTGCTTTACGACTTCAAAGTGGGCTTATCAGCTGCTGCATCAAGTCTCCGAATATATCAAGCGCGTAGGAATGGAGCTGTGAATGAACGTACGGCAAGGCATTGGTTTCACGAATTCTGGTCGGAAGATTTGTTCCTCTGTGATGAAGCTGGTGTCTGGTGGTCTTGTCGTCAAGTGTTTTGATTATGAGCTGCTACCACGGGTCAAACGGTCACTGATGACTTGTACTCGCAGCAATTGGAAAATGTGCTAGTCAATATTGGTTAATAGCAAGGGTGTACCGTTCTTGGCCGAAAATGCAGGGCCGCATGCCGCGTGGGTGGTCAGGAATATCGTACAGCGACTTTGTTGGGATTGAGAGACTTTGTGCCATCCTTCTTAATCACCTGACTTTGGACCATAAGTTTACCATTTCTTCCATTTTCTGGACAATCATCTTCGAGAAAAATCTTTTACCAATGAAGCAGACTTCCATCAAGCACTCACGGATTTCTTTGACTCCAAAACTCACGAATTTTGCAGCAAGGGTATTGCACAACTGAATACAAGTTGGCAGAAGGTACTGTAGGGCAATGGTGACTACTTCGAGAACTAAAAACAGGCTACACTTTGTATAGGTCATATTCTTTTGGGTCATTAAAAACGGAAAGAACTTTCCTGTTTACCTTGTATTTTGATAGAGATAATTTGCTTCGACATTTTTGATTATGAAATTTATTCAAGTAAATAAAGTCTTTCATTATTTCAATCAAATACATAGATTTTAAGAACGGTACTAAAAGTGTATTATTTTCACAACTTTAACAGCAGATGCTGAGAATTTAACTTCTTACAAATATGAATAGAATAGGAACATGAATCATTTTTTCACTTAAAATCTGATATATATATATATATATATATATATATATATATATATATATATATATATATATATATATATATATATATATATATATATATATATATATATATATATATATATATTTATAAATAGCTAAAATTCCGTAAAATCTAAGAGTATTTTGTTTTCAGACTTTTGTTCACTTTATAGCTTAAATTTTCCTCTTGGGAAGTGCATTTTTTTGTTTCTTCCAAGATGGAATAGGTCTTGGAACCTTGTAAATTTACTGTTTTGATCTTCTTTGAAGTACTTAAAAAGTAGTCAGTACCCAAAAAAGCGTCAGGACAATACTTGAAATCTTGTCACATTTGCAAACCATGTACTGCTAAAATGTATATAAAAAAATTCTGCTTTATTTCCATTTTTTTCTTAATTAATAGGTTTTCTTTCTTGAATGTTGAAATTCTCTCTTCTATTTTCAATATATGAACCTTATGACTCTGAAAACCTAGTTTTTCGAATATGTCGGATAAAAAAATTCTGCTTTATTTCCATTTTTTTTCTTAATCAATAGGTTTTCTTGAATGTTGAAATTCTCTCTTCAATTTTCAATATATGAACCTTATGATCCTGAACACCTAGTTTTTCGAATATGTCGCATAATTATGCCAGTTTTAGATGAAAGGGTTGACCTGTAAAATTGTTGAAGTCCACATGATCATTTTTTGAAAAATTTTAAATTTCTTATCAAAGCTCAAAAAATTGTACATCTTCACTGAATGACAACGCAAGCTGTTGTAACATATAAAAGACTTGCGCACAACCTCCAAACCCTCTCATAAGTTTTGAAAATTTGGTTTTAGATGGCATAACTCTTATGTATTTTATTGTACATTCCATAGGATGAAATTCAATGAAAGATTCAGTGATCACATGAATCAAGTACTTTAATGTGAATAATTCAATAAATTTATAAGAACTCAGGGCAAATGTGATAATCAGTGACTGTAAAGTAAAAGTGTAAGTCTCCGTATTGCTCAGACATTCAGGTTACCATGAATGCACACACTGATACAATTTGTTTAAACCAAATAATTTTTTGTCATAAATGTATAAAAAATATCGAAATTATTTTCTGCCCTTGGATTTCTGTAATGTTTTCATGAAATAAAAAGTCTTCTTCAATCACAATATAGCCATCATTAAAACTCATATGATGAAAGGTACATCTTTACTGCTAACAATAGCTTCATCTAACAATAGTATAAAGCCAAAAAATCAAATTGCTGTATAACCTGAGTTAGATGATGAATTCTGTTATTTATTGTATAGTTTGTCAAGAAAAAAATATTCGCCAGAATGTTTCCGCATTTTCATTTACAATTGCGAGCATATATTAGCCATTTCAACCAACAGCTGCCCGAACTAATTCTAGAGCAATAGTGTGGACTTTTTTTGTACTTCATTATCCCAAAGGCTACTTTGAATGAAACTAACAAGGAAATGTTTGATCCTTATGATTGATTAGTAAAAATATTTTTTGATGCAAATTTTTCATTTTACTGCTAAAATATTAATTTAGCTTATCAAACGCTTATGCCTTGTTTCTGTAACCATACATTGTTTGAGGAAGTCACCTTAATTTTCTAGGATTCATATTATCAGACGATAGAACTTTAGAGCAGATCATTCATTGAATTTTTTTTCTTATCGTTGATTTCCGTGAAATTAAATCAAAATTAAAATAACTGTTCTTCGTATTTGCTGTTTTTTGCTCTTCTTTAAAAGCACGTGACACGTCGATGCAAGATATTTATCATTACTTGCATTATAAATTTCATCCATCAAGATCTATACATTTTTAAGAAAAGTATTTATATAACTTTTTTTAGCTCCTCGTAAGATCTGCAAAGAAAAGCATTTGCCGCGATCAATGATTTTAAGGGCGACCAAATTCTCCCTTACAGAGCTCTGGAGATCGGAGAGTTGCGAGAAGTGTCTACGTTAATCTGTGATGTCCAAAGTCCTTCCGCTAATGTGGCATGGATGGGGTGAAGAGGTCAGCTTAAATGTGACCTCATCACTTCACCATGTTTGAAAGAGATGCTTGGTGAAGAGAATGGTCAAAGAGATGCTTGGTGATAGACGATTATTCGAAACCCATCCTGTTAACCTTAAGGTACAGCTCATTTGTTGTTAACCTTAAGGTGCGGTCCAGGGCTCAACTGCATCGCTATGTATACAACATCCAACATGCGCAAGACAAGTGAACCATCTGAGAAGAGGAGCATTTGGTGGAATTATCCACCGATTTGAGCAATGAGAGGATGGAATCTCGCAGCATTTTTGTTAATGGCTTAGAAGCATCTACAATCGAGCTGATAAATGCATAAGAATACAGGATGAGAAAATTCTTCGAGCAGATGCCTATGAGCATTGGGAAATGAAGTGATTTTTGGTGAATGACCAAGATACTTTTCCCTTATTTTAAAACAGATTAGACAAGAGATTGCTTCATGTTCCCACAGGGTGCCGATGCAGGTATTTTGTAAAATCCGGTACTAAGCAAATTTTGCGAAACAATATATTTTACAGAAATGTTATGTTGTATAAAGCATATTATTATTGATATTTATTGTTGAACTTTAAATGGGTAAGTGATTATTCATAGCCCAGTCAATTTTGCTATTATTTTTCTGTTATAAATGTGCAGTGTATTCCTAATCTATAGACGAATATTAATCAATAAGTAGAATAAGAAATCTAAGCACTTCTTTAAATTAATAATTTTCAGCATATTTTGCTTTGTAAATTAGTTTGATTTTTAAACATGCTATTTTAGAAAAGATCTAAATAACGTTTTGATTTTTATCGCGCTGGACAATCCATGACAATTGCATAGATTTTATTTACGGCTAATTTCTAAAAAATATAATTTTTTGCAAATGAAAAAGAAATGCTGAATATATATTTTCTTATGATAATACTTTTATCTAGTTTTTTCTTCAGTGATCAATATTTAAATATAATCAGTGAAAATATATTATAAACACATATTTTCTTATGATAATAATCATATCAGCTGTTTTTCTCATTGACAGCTGTGATTTGAGAAGGAATTGGTTTATCTCGATCATTTTACTTTTTCCATCTCTTAGAATGAAACATATAAAAAAATACGAAAACAATATTAAAATGGACTGTGAGAAATAATATATGATTCTTTTCACATCACAAACAAGGAAAAGAAGAAAAATGGCTTGGTAAAAAATGTAGAAATCCAAAGTGGAGCTCTAAACTAAAATTTATTTTATGGGAAAAAGGCTGGAAAAATATAAAATTGATACTAATGAAAACTATCAATTAATCAATAAATTCGATCAGAAAAGAATATGACATTTTTAGTTTTATTTCTCTGAAAAATAAAATCTGCAGAGTGTAATATCGATCAGAAACATAGATCACAAATTTCAAGGAAAAATAGAAATAGAATACGTATTTATCTGAATCGAAATTGTTTATCGATCTGAATTCTACATTACTTTTCATTCCGATTTTAATTATTTGTGATTGAAACTAAATTTTTTTACAAATAATGCAGTTAACTAAAATAGTTGTAAAGTAGTTAGAATTTTATACAAATAAAGTGAAGCTCGAAGCAAAGTTATTATAAATTTATCCTCAATTGTTTACCTAAAAAAGTTATTTGTTACCAGGAAATAATCTCCTGCATAATTAAGACATGTAAATGAATTATATTTACTTTCTAAAAGTTAATTTTAAAGTAATCTTACGGAAGAAATATTTTGTTAGTATGTGTATATAAAGAGATGAAAAAATAAAAAATAAAACTTTTAATGATATAAAATTTTAGTGTCTAGCTTATGATAAATAATTAATAAGTGAAAAAGAAATTTTAAGTCAAAAAGAAATGCCCAGTACTAATCTTTATAATTAACAAATTTCCTTTTCAAAATAAGCATTATACAAAAACTTTTTTAATAAAGTAAGCACACACTATATATTATTGTTTACATCATTATATTAATTGGGAATAATTTATAAGCTTTCCCATCATTAATCTGGTGTGAATAAAAGGCTTTCTTCAATAAATGAATTTTATGCAAAAGTGACATTTTGTTTTTTGTAAGCAGCAATTCTAAAATTAATTAGAGATAGTAAGGTTTGGAGGACTTAAATGAACAAAATAATGATATAATGCGTTACAAATTTATTATAAAATATGGAAAGTTTTTATAACAAACATAAATATTTTTACTTATATATAAAATATTTGATATTTCTGATACATGGAAACATTTGATAATAAAAATATCTTTGCTATTATCAATTTTAAAATTAACTAGAGATTTTGAAGCTATATAAAAATAGGGAAGTTTTAATGATAAGTTTAATAGAAAATCAATATTCTTGTATATTTTACCGTGCTTTTGTTACAGTGATAAAAGAATGATTATAATTTGCTCAACACATAATTTCACAAATAATATGAATGACATAAATAAAATATTTTTATTTCATCATTTTTAAAAGCTGTGGGTGGCACAATAAAACCAAAATGATTACTTACAATATTTTCATGACTTATTTTTATAAAAAGAGTATTTTCATGAAGAAAAATTATGGAAAAATTAAGTGCCAATATAACATGCAATATCGAACCCTTTAAAATGATAACTTTGCCCGTGCATTTGCTTTAAATAAAACTAATAACGATTGTGAATAAAAATTAATATTAATAACATACTTTATGATCATTGGGATTTCTTCTTTGTTCAATATAAAGAGTACAAATTTACTAGTCACATTAAAATTTAAATTAAAATGTTAAATGATAGATTGATGTTCTTTGATCATGAGAAATGATGAATTATAGAAACTTATCGCTGTATTGAATAAATAAATTTTATCTCAAAACTATGACCTTTAAATGTACATTTAAATATGCCTTTTGCTTGCAGCTAAGGGTAAAGCTCAAAGTTTCTATTCTTTAAGAACACAAATTCATGTCGCTCTAATGTACATGTACTTTAAGATTCTAATGTCACATTTATGACATCTTTGCTCTTTCCTGTCAGCTGCAAATCGTTGAACAGAATTTATGAGATTGCATTATACTTCACATAGTAAAACAACAGCTGCTTCTATGAGGTTAGTAACCACACAGAGCGGAACAGCCTTGGCCTTCAAAGCCTCGTTTTACGCAAGAATTACGTAATCTTCTCAATTCACTGTGACGTTTCCGCTGCTTAACTGCGACTTTCCTTTTGGAAAAGGACAAAAACAAATAAATAAAGATAATGTCCGCTAAGAAAAAAACATTCTCTTTGATAATAATATAAAAATAAGGAAAAATTAAAAGCGAGGATAATTAAAGACATTTTCTTTGAAACCCCAATTATTGCTCGATTTTCTGTGCATTTCCATCAACATTGTTTCCTTTGGTTATGAGCAGTAAGGGTATAATAAAATGGGAAATTGATAAGCATTAGCAAGGGAATTTACGGGGTTGGTTGACTCTGAAAGGGAATTTAACAACAGTGGTTATCATGCCTGGTTCACCGCTCTGAGAGGGACACTAAATATTAGCTAAGACTGATAAAAGTTTTAAGGAAATTTCAATTTTTATTTTCATAAATTTTAATTTGGGAAAATGCATTTTAAATTTAATAATCTTCCAAATTTTACATTGTATTTTGTTGGAAAATAAACAGTATTGGAAAAAAACCGCAATGTATATTGAAAAATAAACCGCGAAGAATGCAGAGAATTAAACGTGGAATGGGCGAGTGCTGATTGCAAGCTAACTAAGACGAGAGGAAACAGTTGGAGGAGCTTACCATGAAAGAAAATCTTCCAATATTTATATTTTATATTAATAAATAAGTTTATATACTTTGTATTAAAAATTGAGTGTTGCCTCAACCCTCTTCAGCATCGACCCCAACTGCTGCCATGACACCCTCTATTCTGAAAAAGCTGAAGATGTAGCCAGGACAGCGCTCCATGCCTTTGGTCCCATATGACTTTTTTTTTTTTGCACTTGTTACACGACAACAACAACATAAAAATTGAGTTCTTTTAATAGCGTTTACGATTATAGTAATTTTTCTTTTTTTAAGTTTTATACTTTGATTAAGATTTGTAAGGCAACATCAATATTTTGTCTTACAAACTTTGTGGCTGGACACACACAAATAATGAAAATATCTTTTTTCACATAAAATTTCTGAAACATTATGATCTGTTCAATTTTTATGCATTTGAGATGTTTTTCATTTTAGTTATTTATTAAATTATTTGTGTTGATGTTATATCTCTTATTTTATAATTAAATAATCAAGGACATTCT
The DNA here is from genome assembly GCA_037975125.1 of Latrodectus hesperus. Taxonomy (NCBI): domain Eukaryota; kingdom Metazoa; phylum Arthropoda; class Arachnida; order Araneae; family Theridiidae; genus Latrodectus; species Latrodectus hesperus. The sequence goes on from CM075852.1 coordinate 29,482,412, forward strand.
GAAAAGATAAACAAATGATATATAACTTATTTAACTTATGAGTTAACTAAGTTATATATATCATTAGCTATATAACTTAGTTCACTCATACATAAAGAATATGCGAATGTGCAAGATTCATAATATTCTTTGAGTCCTAATTGAATTGCTTTTACAGGTTGTTTCTGTTGTTGTTGTTGCTTATCCTCCATGTCTGATGGAGTCAGACTAGATCCACGAGTTCGTTGACTGTAAGGAAGTTAAAGACTAAAAGAGGATTGCTAAAGAGAGAGAGAGAGGTTGTTTCTAAATCAGGTTAAATACCTTTGAAAAGTTATGTTTATTAAGCAAATAAATATTTTCTATTCAAAATAAAAATTATATGTATAATGTGTGATTAATATTGCTTCTGCTGAAAAATACATCACTGGGAACTAACTGAATATTATTTAAAAATTCAACGTGAAAAAAGTTTTGTAAAAGTTTAAGTGTTTTGATATATCATTTGACATGATATTCATTTTCTTATAGAGATTAAATCATTTTACTCATGTTTATATAAGTGTACTATGTTGAAGTTTATTACTCTTATTTTTTATTACTTATTAAGTAATATTACTCAATAAGTAATTAATAATATTGATTAATAATTTATTAAGTAATATTTTAATAATATTTTATTTTTTCTTTTATAAATGAGAAATTTTAATTTCATTTATTGATTAAAATAAAATAAAAAGTCGCCTCATAAAAAGTAAATTTCATAAAACTGAACTATTATTAATGAAAACTTATCAGAATATAATTAAAACACAAATAAAAAATTTCTGAAAAAATTCTTAAATATTTTCACTTTTAATAATCAATAAGGAAAAGTATATATTCCACAAAAAATTTCGTTTCTAATAAAATGAATGAATGTGTGTAAAGTATTTCATGTCACATTAATTAATAATTTACTTTTATAACAATTATTATATAAATTATGTTATTTTACTCACTGCAACTTCAATTAGACAACATAAAAATATCAGAATGGAATTATAGTATCGTGAATTTTGTTAGATAAACAAGCTATATCTCAGGGTTTACCCTTTGGCGAAACACATAGATTACCAGCTTCATAAATTACCATGTGGTACATATTCATTACAATCCTAGAAAAAATGAATGACATACTAAAATGTATATAAATATGTAATTGTATCAGACAGAGCTTCAGAAGTGTAAATATGGATAACAATGAATTAAAACCTTCATTTTGGAGAAAAAATAATTAATGTCACATAAAAAATTCTAATGATTTGCACATTAAATTTTTCAGTGACTGATTAAATTAACAATACTTGTGTCTCTTTTCCTTACCACGCAATGAAGGAACCCCACAAAGATAAGAACAGAAAGATTTTAAGAAACGATAAAATTCTTAAAAGTATCAATTTTTATATCAATTTCATATATGAAAAATTAGTTTAATGAGGTGATAGTATCAGAAAAATGATGAATGTAAAGAAGCGTAACTGAAAAATTAGTTATTATTGAGACTTAAGAAAATTTCTCTGTGAAATTCTTGTGCATCCTCCCTGAATAAAGGAAGGCTCTGTTTTTATCTCAAGTTTTGTGGCAGCCCTGTTGTTGTTGTTTGTTGTTTCTTATCCTCACTGTCTGACGGAGTCAGACAAGATCCACGAGCCCGTTGACTGTAAGGAAGTCGAAGACTAGGAGAGGATTGCTAAAGAGATCCTCCTTAGAGAGACCCATGCAATCCAAAAGGTGCTCAGGAGAGGCCTGATGACTTTGGCACTTGGTGCAGGTGACGAAGGTTTTCCTGCCCTCGTTGTAAATGAGGCACTTGATGTGACCACTAAAATCTTGAGAGAGTAGTCCGGGTACGTCTGTCACAAGGGAGGTCAAGGAACAAACCCGGTTTAATGTTGCAGCCCTTTAATCTACTATCGTTTAATACTCGTGAGAAAATACTCGCAGTAACATATTTCTCATTAACGGTTCCCTTTGTCCAAAGCAATTGTATCCATCAGTAGACTGACCTCCAATCAAAGAGTGAACATCTTCTCAAAATAGTACTACAATATCCTATGTAGAGAATTGTCTTCTTGGAATCGAAATCTGATACAACAGTGGGAATCGAAAACTAATGACCTTCAAACTGTAGAAAAATATATAGTTTTCTTTTTCCAGTTACCGTTTACACGGTTGGTATAGTGCAGGGATGGCGAACCTTTTTTGATGTCCGTGCCATAAAAATTCGTTTTAAAATAGGTAACGTGCCACAATGTTAGCGTGGTGAAACTATACGTAAATATAATTAAATAAACAAATGAAAGCAATTCTTCTTTACACAATTTTTTATTAATCAACGTTTTACAAAAATCAATATGCTAGAAACAAAATTCACGTTAAAAACAATTGTTTTTAATGTGATTTTTGTTGCTGTACACAAGATGATAAAGATTTAATATCTGGTTCCTATTTAGTTATGATCAACAATACGCATGCAGAGCTCGACTCATCCGTCATTCTATTCCTATATTTATTTTTTATAAAATTTAATTCGAAAAATAGAGATTCACATGCCCACGTTGATGAAAATATTGATATAATTCCCTTTATACTAATATTTTTAAACAACTAAACGTGTCAGGAATTGAATTCCATGTAGTTAGAATTTCGTCTTCTGCAATTTTATTTATTTTATCCAATAATTGATTACTTCCAATAGTTTCTAAATCATTTCTTAAATCAACAAATCTTTTGTTCCATATGGTACTTCACTGAAATTCAACTAATTCCATTTTTAATTCCTTAAAATTTAATCACTCAAGGACTTTTAATTTTTCAAGTGGTATTGTATCAGGATATAAAATAAATTTTAAAGTTTCTTCAAATTCTTTAAACTGCGTAAATCTTGCAGAAAATTCCTGATTCAGGGATTGAGTTACCATTGAAGATTCTTTCGTTAATGACTCTTTATTTGGCTTTTCGTGACATTCACTTTCAAAAAAATTTTTTTTGTATTCGGAAAATATTTATATGAATTTGAAAGAATATCACGATTAAAAATCTGTAATTTCACTTTGAACGCTTTGATTAATTAAAACATTATAATGATTGTTTTATTAACACCTTATAGTTTTATATTTAATTAATTTAAGTAAGAGCATAAATAAGTGAAAATATGTAACTTTGCTAGCCATTCTACATCCAATAACTAATTGTATTGGTCAATACTGTTCTCATTATTTACAAATAATCGTATTTTCTCCAAACAATCAACAACAAATCTTTGCAAAACATTTCCTCGGCTTAACCAACGTACATTATTGTATAAAAGTAAGCTATTGTATGAAGAGTTTACTTCGTTTAACAATTCTTGAAATTTTCTTTTATTTAGTGCTCGTGCTGATATAAAATTGACTAATTTTGTTACAAAACTCAAAATATCTTCAAACATTTTAAACATGTTTTGGCACATAACACTTGTTGGTGAATAACGCAATGAAAATCAAAAATTGTGTGTCCAGTACGTTTTGTAAATAAATTTATAAATCCATTTTCCCGTCTAGTTAAGCTGAGGGCACCGTCAGTTGTACCTGACACAATCGTAGCAGGTCATATTTCTCTTTTTTCGAATGCACCTATAGCTGCATTGCAAATGTCTAATCTTTTTGTTGTTGTTAATATTGATAAACTTATTAACTCTCCTTTAATATTATTTTGAACGAAATAACGTATAAAAATTGCTTAGCGAACAGAGCATGTTACGTCAGTAGACTCGTCAAGGCAGATGGATATAAAATCGTAAGACTTTACATGAATTTTTTGTTGAAAATTTACATTTTCCGCCATACCCAAAATTCTCTCTTTCACTGTATTCCTAGCTAACGACATGTCTTTAATTCTTTGGATAATTTTTTCTTTGTTTTCGAAATCATCGAATAAGTATGGTGCACATTGCAGCCAAACATCCTTTAAAAATTCGCCTTCATTAAATGGTTTCGCATATTGTTTCTCAATAGTTTTTGAAACTTGATAACTAGCAGCAGTGGTGGTTGATTGAGTTCTAATATATTTCATTAAAGAAGTTTGAGTATTTTTATTTTTTAAGGCACGTGATATATACTACATTTGTTCTTCTACACTTTGATCGAGAATAAATTTATGGTTGGTTTCCTAATGCCGTTTTACTGAAGATGTTCTACAGACTACAGTTTTAGAACATAAAATACAAATTGCTTTACTGTCCTTTTCAATCATACCGTATCTATCGGTCAACCAATCTTGAAATTCTCTGCTACTTCATGTTTCGGATAATTTCGATTTATTCATTGAACTAGCCATAATAAGAAATTCTAAGAAATATATATTTTGATAATATTGTCATAAAATAAATAATTTATTCCGCATTCGTTAGCAAGAACATATTTCGTCACGTATTAAAATACTAAAAATATTACCAACACAAGAAAATAATAAATAATATGTTAACTTAAGGTAATTTTAATAATTATTTCTTTATTTTACACTGTGATTTAATGATAAAATGATTTCTCATAATATTAAAATATTTTATTGTTCAAAAATAAGCAAAATAAATTATAAGTTTAGTTACTTTTAATACCTTAAAGGTTAAAACTTCAGTCGTGACGCAATATGTTCTTTCAAACGAATGCAGAATTCAAAATATGAAATAACATGTGTAAAAATATTTACCTAAAAATAACACTATATCTATTTACAATAAACGGTTATATTTTTTAACAAGACACTGAATTTTCAAAGACGATGGTTAATTAAAAATGACTAATGCAGTCTGTCGTCTGATTCGGGCGCTGCCACGGCAACAACATGCAATATCATTAGAAGGCGAAACTGGATACGCAAAATTTTTTATCTAATGCGCATTTTTATATACTTCGAAAGAACTCCTGCGATATTTTAATAATAAAATGCGTAATTTGACGGTTCTAGTTAACATACTGAGATAGGTATTCAGTACTCTACAAATTTATATCATAAATTATAAATTAAGTGTAGATTAATAATTTTTAATTCATTTCTGTCAAAAAAAAACTTATAAAAGAAATTTTTGTTTTTGTGCTTGCCATCAAAATTTTCAAACGTGCCACTTGTGACACGCGTACCATTGGTGCATCATCCCTGGTATAGTACAGTAAACGCTAGTTGGTTTTACGATTTTGTAGGAACTGAGATAAAACAGTTCTTAAAAAAAATAATGCATTACGTCTGCTCTATTTTTTTTACCAAAATACTTTTGGTTTATAAATAAAATATTATTTGAAAGAATTATTTAGAATGCATTAAAGAAACACGTGTAAAATAAGATTCATACTTAAAAATAAAACTTTTTCACCACACAATTTTCTAAAGCTGAAACCATGTCTGCTTTTAAATTTTTGGAGCCAACCATCTACTGTTTTAAAATCTTTTATGTTCAACTTAATAGCAAAACCTTTGGATTTTTGTTTAATGACATTACCATCAACAAGAATAATCATTCCTCTCAAACTTCTCAGCCAAGCAAGCAAACTCTTTCCCATTTAGAATGTTTTGAATTATAAATACAGTAAGCATTCGTTTTTAATTTACGAAAAATTACATTTTTACGAACTAGGGGCTAGTCCTTGCCCTGACAGCATAGACATAATAATTCTAACTCCCATTTAGGAAATAAAATTTTAAAAAATCTCTTCTGCGTACCTTCGTTTCTGAAAAATATTTTTTTTATTATTTTTTATGGTTTGATATTTTTTAAATTTTTTATTTCATTTTGTTTTTCGTATAACAATTGAGAACTTGATTCTATCTTGAACTTCGAAACGACATGTGCAGGCGTTCCAGACGTGGTCAGAACAATATTCGAAGACATATGGATATCAGTTATTTGATAGGAAGGAACTAAAAACTGTGTGGTGCCGAATTCGACTCATGTCTTCATAGGTATAACAACATAGAGTTTTTTTAAAAGATTAAGCTCTGGTGTTCTGTAGTTAGTTTCATCTGAACAACTCAATTTCGAAGGCTTTGAATATTGAGAGGGAGACTATACCGGTTCCATTGAGTATCTGTTCCAGTTGAAGAAATGAACGTGTTTATCAGTTGAAGCAAAAAAGAAAATTCCTAAAGAAGTTGACGAAAAATATCAAATAAGACAAAAATTGCCAAAATATGGAATTTTAAAGAACAGCCTCTCGATAATTTTAAAAATTCGGGGAAAATTTTTGAAAAAGGAGACAATATCAGCAAAAATAATGTGACATATTATTAAGGTATGATTCCTTACCAAATTACTTTTTCTTAATAAATAAAGAACCATTAGAAAAAATTATTTAGAATGCAGTATCAGAAATATATGTAAAATAAGATTTATTCTTAAAAATAATACTTAATTTTACTTTATTGATGAAAAATCAGACAAAATAATCATTTATTCTGTATTCAAAAACTATATTTTTAAAAATATATTTCTCAATTTTTTCTATAAGTAAAAACATTTCGCTTTTCTTTCCCTCAAAAAAGTATCTTAGTTCTGTAAACCATTCAGCTGTGTTTTGCTGACGATTATTCACTACATCATTTTCTTCTTGTAAGCTTTTTCACTCTCATTTACATTTTCCATAATTTCATCTTCCGATGTTTCTTCTATAGGTATCACATGTTAGCCTATATATATTCTGAATGGAACACCGACCCACCCGAAGGTATGCGGTGAATGAACGTCGTTGCGTAATCCAGTCAAGAGGTGCACCACAAGGCCGAAGCCAAGGTTCAGGTGGTCGAAAAGGTCAAATGACCGAAAGAACTCCCAGCAAGTGGTGGGGTGAACCAAACCACTATAAAAAAAGGCTCAAAGTCATAGGGTGAGAGAGATGTTCATTGCAACTCGCTCTGACTGGAAGAGGGGGGCCAATTTGGCCTATAATAATTTGCCATAAATCCATTCTAAGCCATAAATCCAATTTGGCCATAAATCCATTCTAAGTCCATTATCACTTTTTGAAAAAGTAAATTGCGATATTTGTCTGCTGATTGTGCCCTGATCCATGGGCTGTAGGACAGAAGTTACATCAGGTGGGTGGCACTCCACACGAATCGATTCAAGATCCATGGCTTCAACGCGAGCCCTGCAGTTATCATCCACAATTAGAAGAACTTCACGATTTTCCGATGAAACATCGATCTAACTCTCTCAACCAATTTTTATAAATGTTCCAGGTCATCTAGGCTTTTTGTGTTTTTGAACCTTTTCGAAACATCTAAACTTTAATAATTTTTCGATGAAGAGCAAAGTCAGTTTTTCTGTTCCATTCATGATGGCTGCGAGCAACACCATTTCTTCGCTTCGTATTTTTACACCCATTACCCCCTCAAGTCCCACAGGCTGCCTCATAGTGTGCACTAGTTGCCGGTGAGGGGGTATTCCTGGGCGGTGTGGGTGAAGTATGTCGGGGGAGTAATCTCCTGGTAGGGTAACCCAAGGCGTGAAGGCCACTCCACTATGTCCAGCTAAGGCCTGGGGCAATGGAGCAAAGTCAGATTTCTACCCTTGTGTTCTGCCATGGGTGCTCCAGGTACTCTGTACCAACAGAAGCTGCTCTTACACCCCACTTTTCATGAAATAACGAGTTGTTCAGGCCTCCCAATCTCATATTTTCAGTGCATTGGGTGTGAGAGAGGGGATATGGAGTTGAGACCGGAGGTGGTGCTTGAGAGACTGACTATTTTCGGATTCATGGGGCTGGTGTGATGGTACTGTCACGCCAATCGGGGATAAGCAACAACAACAACACACCCATTACATTTATCTCTTTTAAACTAAATTTATTTTCATGTAAGATCTTAAAAAGCAAACCTGTCTCGTCCACATTGGAAACATCCCTTGGGTTTACTCGGAAAGTTGTGATTTCAGTTCTCCTTCTTTCGATTCAATTTTTGAAATTTTATTCATGGTTCTTCTTTTAACTACACAATTCTCTAAAACTCAAATCATATCTTTTATAAATTTTACAACCAACAATCTATGCTTAAAAATCTTATGTTCAGCTGCATGGTAAAGCAGTTAGATTTCTCTTTAAAGACATATTACCATTAGGGAATGTTCATTCCTCTCATTTTTCACAACCAAACAAGCAAAACTTTTCGCAGTTTAGGATGCTTTGTTTATCTACAATATTTCCTACTGGGAGAAACTTTGGGGGTACTGTTTCCTTTTTCAAGAAATTTTTTCAAATTTTTAAAATTGTTGATGTGCTGTTCTTTGGAATCCATATTTGTTGGCAATTTTTGTCTTATTTAATATTTTTCCACTATTTCTTTTAGAATTCCTTTTTTTACTTCGATTGATAAACACGTTCGTTTCTTCAGCTGCAACAAAGACTCTACAGGATATTCTCACTCTCTCACTTGATAAATAAAACTTTATTAATTAAGTTGTTGAAATGAAAAGAAACCAATTACAGAACAACAGAGCTCATACTTTCAAAGTGTTTCCCCCTTTCCATGTTCTTAAGTACGGGAAAAGAGTCTAATTTGACACCACAGTTTTTCCCCATCAAATGTCTATTCCCACAAAGTCTATTTTGCAAGGAATTTTTTTGCATTTTTTTAAAAAAAACATGTTAAAAATATCTTGCTAAATTCTGTTGTAAAGGCAACAGATACTGTGAATCCCCTTGCTAATGCTGATCAATTTCATCTCACTATACATAAAGTTGATTGATAAGAAATAATATTGGTAAAAATGTACAGAAAATCGGGCAATATTTTGTAATTATTTAAAATAAAGTAATATTTTTAAACGTTTAAATAAAAACATCAAATCTGGAAATGTTTTAAAAAATTGGAGAGATGAGAGAGAGAGAGAGAGATGATATTTTTGAAATAGAAATATAAACTATCAGAAGTAAATCCACAACCTTTATTTATTTTAAGCAAATTTTCACTGAAAATTGACCAATAACAATTATGTATGGTTTCTTAATCTACATGGCCATCTCGGAATTATTTTAAATAATAACTATTTAAAACTTCATACATCGTTACCAGCAGATTCCATTTATTTTGACTCATATATCAATTCAAATTAGTTTCATATCACTAAACATTCTACACACACGTTTCTGAAGCATTCAAATAATATACTTAATATTTTTCTCGGAACAAATGTTATGAAATGATATTTGACCTTGCATAAAAAGATATTGATTTCCATTTCATAATGAACGTGTCTGACATCTAAAAGTGGATTTCATTTACGTGGCAATTGTTCTTTGTTTTATGGTAGTCTTTATCTTTTAATAGTTATTTAAGGTTATTTTATGGAAAGTAAATCTAAAAAAAATTTTATTTCATGTATCTGTATAACTTTAAGATAGATTTTTTCAATTTTTAGAGAAAATAAAAAAATAAATGTTTTTTACTGGTAACATTATGAAAATTCTAGAATTCGGATTAGTTATTGTAAATTCTGAAAAATGATAGTTATATTTTATTTAAAGAATTTTTTTTGATTTTATTAATATATCTTTAAAAATTACAATTGCAAATATTGAATAAAATATTCCACAAATTAATGTGAATTATCTTTCAATTGACTTACGAAGAATATATAAAATGAATTTTCAAAAATCAAATCAATGCCCTTATCTGAGCTTTTTAATTTCAATTTTGGGGTATTTGTTTAATGTATAAAATCAAAACTTCCTCTACATTAGTACTTTTTAGTGATGTTTTATCTCATAAGTTAAGCATTTACAATAAAAAGCTTTTGATGTTGAAGGAAATTTCAATTTTGTTAAAAAATATTTTTAGTTAAGAACCTCTGTAATCCATATGACTCTCATCTATTTTGTTATTCTCAATAATGTTGTTATGAAATATTTCGTTAAGTCATTCTAGGATTTAAACTATTTTTAAGATTTAAAACAGCATTCAAGATAAAACTATAGCCTAAATTGAATATACATGGATACCATCTACCCAACAACCTAAAGTAATATTAAATATTATAAAATGTTTGTTGAAATTACCAGAAAGTTTAAAAATTGGCTACAAGGCACTTATAACAGCATACATTAAGTTATATTTATAACAATATAATATACTTATAAATAGGGAAAATATAGATTACTTTGAGTAATTTGTGATTGTACTTACAGCAACACATCTAAGTACAGATTCAAAAAGTGCTCGGACTTTCTCTTGAAGGATAGCTGTCTATATTCTCCCAACCATTTGCCTCAGTTCATTTCCTGAATACTGCGGTGGCAACACATGTAAGCAACGTCAAATCACGTTTCAAGTATTTTCGAATGAAGAGAAATACTGGGATATTGGTGGCCTCTGAGATGTCAGGATATTTAGAACCTTTAATATGTTGATGATGTTGGAGATGTTGAATGATAAATAAAAATTAACAACTCCTGAAGAATGGGTAGTGTTACCTGATTCCGCCGTTTACGTATTGTTGAGACGTTATATTAACAACAATGTGTTGTTGTTATTTATCCACCTGGCTTAGGAAAACATAATATCCAAAAGGCCCCGACGAATTATATCCCCTTAGATCAGATCCTGTCCATCCCACAGCCACCTCCAGGAGATGCTAAGATAATTAAGAAGGTGAGCAGATCTGGCAGAGAGGGAACAAAGAGAGAAAATCCTCTCCCTCTCCCATGAATCTCAAACAATTCAGAGGACCACTTCTAAATATCCGCTTGGCCTATGGAAGAGGCCGGGGGCCACTGTAGGACAGGGACAGATCAGGACTACTGTTAGTATACCAATGTTGAATTGATGGAAGATGCTATACAGAGAGTAATTGATGTCTCTTTAAGGAGTGGATTTCCGACAACATTGCGTATTAGTGGTTATCTAATGTCGTTGACGTTGGTATCCCAAAACATGGAGTACGTTGGGCAAGATATGGTACTTTATAGTTACGATTGGATTGAACTTGTCATGAAGTTACCACAAGACTCATATACGGAGGCTATTAGTCCTTAAGTAAAAGCCTGAAAATACTAAATTATAATACTCTGAAATACACCTGTCTCTATCTTGACACCTTAGCAAACAGATGCATCTACACTCTTTATTCAATGATAACTTTCCTCAACGAGTGTCATGACTGTAGGAACTGGAATGTCGATTGGCGAATAATGACCCTACTTTATGTGGGTGCATCAAAATTACCTTGCATCTGACAACCAATCTGCTCTTCTCCATCCGATCATCACATCCTCTCTGGTAAAAATACCTTGACTTTCAGCATCTTAGTATTTTCACAACTGAACGTTTCTTCTGGGAAACGAAAACAATTCGAATAAATATTATTCTAAGTGATGGAGTCATACAGATCCGGGTTATTGTTGACTACGAAAAGATTCCGGATTTTATTTTGTTTATTCAATAATTATTTGAGGGAAACTTTATTTTATGTGAACGAGTGATTTGATGTGAAAGTTCCTATTCACATTTTTGTGCAAAATCTCATTTTGATCATTATACTTACCTACCTACAGGTGTTATATTATATTATATTATACTATATATTTGAAGTATATAAATGTAGAAATAAAATACGAAAGTAAGAATTGAAACATTCAAAACTTTAACAATCATGTTGTTGCATGGTTAAAATAAATAATTGACGTTAATTACTTTTTAAAATAAAGAGTACAGGTTTCTTTTCTAATCATGTGCCTATTTATTCTAACATATTATCTCGAAATTCTAGGCTACCTGACTACCAGAAATTGTTAAAAAAGACATGCATAGCTGCAACAATTTTGATTCAGTTTTATTCAGAACTTTTTCCTGTTTCTTCATTTATTTGAATGCAAAGAAATACTCTAAAAAGTATTTTTCTCTTCTTCATTCAAGTATTGTAAAAATGTTATATTGATAATGATTACAAAGTTTTATTACTATAGTGATACATATAATAAATTTCAACTATTGTTTCTCAATTTTGTATAATGCAATTCTAATTAATTTTTTTAATTTAAATATGGTTGTGTGTTGTTGTTACTAATGACACTTGGACAAGCCAAGCTCGCTATGCCTTGGCTATGCGAATTTAAATCAATTGGGAGCATCTTTCATTTTAATCAGAGCACCATGAAGGTGAAAGTACGACTTTTGCTCATCAAATCTTCCGATAGATGGCAGCATCAGAGGATCTACTCCCTCAATTTTGGCATTAATCTGAAGGGGGAGTAAATTTCTCCAGACTATTGCACCCATAGTAACTGCTCAACGACCGACCACAGGACTTTCGATTCCACAGAATTTACGAGCACGTATATCTCATGTACTCGGTGGGCCTTAGGCGGCATTGGGAATCGAACCCCACCCTTCCAGATGGAAGGCCAATACCCTAACCACTAGGCTACCACGGCCCATTTATTTAAATACAACAATACTTATTAATTTGTTTCTTAGTGGAGAGGAATTATTATTACTTGCAAAAACAATGAAAACAATATTTTCAGAGAGAGTGTTTTCCACTGTGAAACTTAAAAATATCTTTTTATGTAACTTTACATAAGTAATCAGTTAGCATGCATAGAATGAAAATATTTTCAGATATTCAAGTTATGACATTTTCTGCATGTAGCAGTAGTAAAATATAATTTATTCTCAAGCTTATCATCTTTTTTTTATGCTATGGAGCATCATTTATAAATCATGCTAGAAAATCATTTCTTTTTCATCGACCTTCAGACATTTATCGAGGCATCGCCCTTCGCAATGAAAAAGGGTCAAGGAAAAGATAACTAGAAAACCTTGAAAATAATTGTCGATGGGGTGTGTGTGTGTGTGAACTTGGAACAGGTAATAATCATTTATAATATTTTAAAAATTATCTATGAAATTCTATACCCAGGAATCCTCAATTTTCTTCATTCTGTGTCTAAAAATTACGAATATTTACTCTTCTCTTATTTATTTTTAATATATGTTTCATCGTTCATAATTAATCCTTTATTATTTCTGATAAACATTACTAGTGACAAATAATTATATATTCCAACGAATTAATTCACATTTTTATGCAGACTGAATAATGTTGCGTCCTGTAACGTCCATTGAATTAAAGATATTTCACAAAGTAATTGGTGTTTAAATGAATGCTTAAGTGCGTAGATATAAATTTTCATGAAGAATATTATTTTACTGTGACTAGAGAGTTAGGAAATATTTTTTTCAATTGATATAAAAAGTGAAAATCTGCTGAAAAAATATTATTGTGATTGAAGACGGTGGAGTTACGAGTAAAATGTATTTGAATAAGGTGACATTCGAGTAAAAGAAAATTCATGGATTCAGCATACATTTAATAAATAATAAACTTTAAGCATTTGATTTTTAGAGACTGTAATGTTATATTAAAAAGAGAAATGCATGTTATGTTTTTGAAGAATTATTCCTTTAGCTAAATTGTGTTTGGAAATTAAGAAGTTCGCACGTATCTATTTTTTTCTACTGCATTCTAGTATTCTATATGAATTTTAAAAATAAAATTTGTTAAAAATAAACCAGTTAAAAATAAAACTGGGTGTCTTCCACTTGGAAAACACCCAGTAAGAATTAATCAACGTATTTTTATCAAGTAACAAAAATATACCAAATCTTTCAAAATGTTCTTTTTCCACCATTTTACTCACTGAAGCCCACCATAATGCAATTAAATTCTTCTTTCAAATTATATTTGTTCCTCTTCAAAAATATGCGTTTTAGACATTAAATTTTTATTTTTTAAATGAAGGAAAAAAGAAATTCTCTCAAAGAATTCCCCAACTAAATTTCGTTATTGGGGAAAAGGGGGTTGAGGAATTATCTTCCAGAAAAGCATATATAAAAATTAAAGGTGAAAGCATTCAAAAAATTTTTAATATATCTTCACATTCTGTTTTATACTTACATTTTTGTTTTTATTAATTAAAAAAATGCTCATTAAAAATAATACGCAAAATGTGTCTTATATTTGTCTTCGTTAGTTTGTAGGTGAGAAATATGAAAGCTTTAAATTTAGAATATTAGAATGAAAGACAACAACGTTATAGTTATTATATTAAAATTAATCATATTTTTTATTATTTTAAAGATTATCATCTAATTTTCTATCGTATTACAAAATATTTTACGTTGCTTTCAATAATCTAAATATTTATTAAAAGCTAAAGAGGGCTTAACATTTACTGTGAACTATTTAACATTATTAGTTTTTAAAAATGCATGATCTTAAATTGCGGAAATAGAGAATATTAGCTTACGTTCATATAAATATTGTCATAAAACCTTGCGTAATTAAAAAAAATTGACCTATTTTTATTTTCATAGTAGAAATAAATAAACCGAAAAAGCTTTTATAAATTTTTAAAAATTTATGTTGACCGAAAATCAATCATTTTTTCTTTGTAAAATAGGGAAGGAAACGAGATATCTTTTAATATGAGGTTTAAGAACAAGTTCATATATATATTTAGTCATTTGTTACAACAATAAATACCATGAGCATTTTATATGAATTAAAAGTATATTTAAAAAGTACTACTCACACACACACACACACACATTTCTCTCTCTCTCTCTCACATTATATAAAGGGATTTTCTCTTATGTTTAGTTAAATTATCTACAAATAAAGTTTTATATCATAGTCAGTCTTGCTTATAATTATTAGTTGATTGTAGGTTGCAAATTTTCTTTATCGAAACATTGATGAGTTCAAAAGAATATATCTTCAAATAATAATAAATTCAATAAAACATAACAAGGTGTTTGTTTTAAGAATAAAAATAAGGAAGAATATTGATGTGATATTTTTCTGTTTCATAATATAAGCAAATATAAGTAAATAAAATCTTTTAAAAACAATTTTAGAATTTTTGTTATCAACTATTAAAGATGAAAAAAATCCTGAAAAATAAAATATATATATATAATTATAAGAAAATTACTTTGTGTAATTAATTGGCCTTTTTTCCAGACGAGAGAAATTTTGGCGAATTGAATAAAAATTTGAATTTAAGACTAACAAAAATTATTGTCATTTCTATTTGCATCTAAATATTTATTGATGTATTAAGATTTAATCTGTATTTTCTAATTAGAATATAGCCCAATATCTTAATAAAGTTTTAATCCATAAATATATATTGAAAATAATTTGATTTACTTCTATATACCCTTTCATGAAGATGAAATAATATTATTCGCTTATCAACTCTAAAAATAATCATTAAAAAACTC
Organism: Latrodectus hesperus; assembly: GCA_037975125.1. Taxonomy (NCBI): domain Eukaryota; kingdom Metazoa; phylum Arthropoda; class Arachnida; order Araneae; family Theridiidae; genus Latrodectus; species Latrodectus hesperus. Next base: position 29,497,688 of record CM075852.1, read on the forward strand.
TTATAAAAAGGATTTGGGAAAAGTTTACTTACCCAGTTACCCCTTCATTTTTTGAGGGATTTTTTTGATGCCAAGATAGACACCAAAATTTGAATAAAAAATGGCAACCCAAAAATAATATTATTTAAAAATATGAAAACATATTAGGGTTGCCAGAAATTAAAATTTTTTTACCAAACCAAGAGGTAACCGCTTCTATATCAAATCCACGAATTTAAATGCCAAAAAATACTTAAATTTATGAAAAATTAATCTAATTAAGAATCATAAAAAAATTTTCACAACAAATTTGCTCTTTAATCACTAAAACTCCTACATCAAAATAATTTTTTTAACCAAACAAATATTCTAAGGAAATTTGTTATCTAAAATCTAAGGTAGGCTTACAAACATATATGTTTCTAAGTCAAATAAAAATAGTAACTGTTTTTTCAAGGTATACATATGTGCTCAGCAGTAAGTATATTAAAATAACAAGGTCGGGAATCTTCAAGAGAGTACTTGAGATAATTTTTTCGTATAGAAAAAAAAAAGTTATTTTTCTTATAAAAAAACATAATGTCTCTAGAAGTTACGGCTCCTCTCCGAAAATATACTTTAAGCATTTTTAAGTGGTTAGTTATACAAGACGAGCTGTTATTTTTCACAAAGAATTTTAAGTGTTTTTTTTTGGAAGCAAATGTGTTTTTGAAAAATATTTTCTTTTCAAAGTCAAACTAATCTTGATTATATCAGGGGTTTTGAAAAACTGCATTTCCTCACACTTATCTTTCACAAGCAAATAGAATTGATATTAATGTATAAGTGAAATAATTTTTTCCATAATCTTAAATCAGTTTTTAAAATTTTTTATGGCACTCAATTATCTTTGTTGAAAGTGCAAAGCAAATTTAGTTGATACATAAACACATAAAAGTTTCTTATATAAAATAATCTTGAATAAAGAAGGCGAAATGATAAATTTGTATACATTGTGATCAAAATAAATATGATTCCATAAAAGATAGAAAGCATAAGAGAAGAGTGCTACTTTTGTCATGGAAATATATTTATTTCGTTATTTTTCATTCGATCATTGCTTAATATACTAAATCAGACGTTGCATACTCCAATCGAATGTGGTAAAATGTTTTGATGGTTCGTAATCATGTAGTTATATAAAAATAAAAATGATGAATTTTTTACTCTTCTTCCTTCATTTCAAAGCTTCTAAAGTATTAATGATAAGCGACTATAAGAATGTCCTAAATGTTTCATAAATACAGTTAATTTATTTTTTATAGTTTTAAATTAGATCTTATTTCATTGCTCTCCAGAAATTTAAATATAAAACAATTTCAAATAATACTACGACAAGAATATCGAAGTATTGCCTTAAAACATTTGTTTCCTCACACACTTATATACGCCGTTGCAATTAAAAGAAATAGATTCATAATTACTTTTACATTGAATTTACCTACTCATAGATTAATTAATTTATATTGAATTGCAAGAATAAATTAAAACCAATGACTGAATAAATTATTTTCTTATACCATTTTTTATTATTTTTAAAATTAGGTTATGACTGTTTAAAATCTAAAGTTAAATACAAAATGTTGACAATTTATAGGGAAAAAAGTACTGTAATTTGCCGGAAGCATTGTTGATTCTTCGAAAATTATTGAACTGAAAGTAACTGAAAAGAATATAATTAAAGAAATGTCCTTATTATTATTAATGTCATCATGAAAGCTACCATTAAGAGTATCAGCGTGTGTTTCAGCCGCATATAACCATAGTCAATTATAGCCATAACCATTCACCATTTTATTCGCATTTAACCATAACAACTCTCATATTTTTATTAACATGCTTTCATAGTTTTGTACTTTAAACCACTTGACTTTTAATATATTAATGCCATGAACACGATGGTTATAACTAATAAAAATAGTTTAGAAGAAACAATTACATCATTCATTAACAAATATAATATTCACATTTATACACTTTTGCGATTATAGTATCTGTAAATTGAAAAAGATGCTTTTTATTTCATTAATTTACTAGCTCTTGATTAACGTATTATCTAAACTTTTAAGTTAGATAGCAAAAACAGCTTGTTCTTCTTGTTGCTTATGGCACTTGGACAAGCCAAGTTCGCTGTGCCTTTGGCAGTGCGAATTGAGTCAAAGAGAGCGTCTTTCGTTTGGATCAAAGCACCACGAAGGTGAAAGTACGACTTTGCTCTTTTTAAGGTGCCTCGTAATTTTGAACCACGGTCAGGTGACAAGGCCACACCTGAGCTGGCACCCTCCTCTCCACATCCACGCCACCAGAAAAACAGCTTGCTCACTGTAAGCAAAGGAAAACACTGGGACTCTTTAACAGAGTCTTCAGATACAATCCAAATGTTTCCCCATGTCGGTAAACATGTTACACTGCTGGCCACCGGAATCGCAACATCCTGAAGGAAGCATGCAAATAACATGAAATGTACAACATGCATTAGCGGAGGGGAGATATGCAAATGATTAGAATTTCAGCGCAGACGCACATCACGCGCGCCTATGTCGCCACTTCAAAGAACTATTTAAGGCTTGGAGATTTCGAGGATTTCGAGTTGGGCAACTGTGTTTTTCTTGTGGTTTTTTTTTTTAAATCAATCATGCCTTGTAAAAAACAGCGATCATTTTTAATCAAGTATCCGAGTTCGACAGAGGGAGGATAGTGGCCTACCAAGATTGTGAATAATCTTTCAATGAAATCGGTAGTCGTATTGGAATAAAAGAAACAACTGTAATACGGATATGCGATCGATGGATGCAAGAAGGTACGACGGACTGACGTGCTCGATCGCATCCACCTCAGTGCAGCACTTCACGTGATGACAGGCCAAATGTGCGCATGGCATTTACGGATCGCTCAGCCACATCACCAACCATAGCACAGAAAATTCAGACTGTAAGGCATCATACAGTGTCTGAGCGTACCATTCGACACCATTTACAGCTGGGTGGTCTGTCCGCAAAACGCCCATCGCTTCGTCTACCCTTGATACAGAACCACAGACGTCTCCGCCGCAAATAGTGCGATGAAAGAAGGATGAGGACGGCAGAATGCAATGAAATTTTCTTTTTTGATGAGTCACGCTTCTGTCTGCAATACTACGATGGTTGCATTCGAGTCTGGAGACACCGTGAAGAGAGAATGCTGAACAGCTGAGTTATGCACCGCCATACTGGTTCTGCACCGGGTATTATATTATGGGGAGGATGTGTTAGATATCACTCTCGCACTCTTCTAACACGCATTGCCGGTACATTAAGCAGCCAGCGCTACATTTCCGAGGTGTTGAAGCCACTTGTCCTGCCTTACTTACAACGCTTCCCCAAAGCCTCATTTCAACAGGATAACGCTCGTCTACACGTGGCACGCATTGTTCAAGGGTTCTTCGTCAATCGCCAGATTGAATTGCTTCCCTGGCCGGCTCGCTCTCCGGTTCTTTCGCCGATAGAAAACATGTGGTCCATGGTTGCTCAACGATTGATCCAGATTACATCCCCAGCTGCCACACCAAATCAATTTTGGCAACGTGTGAAAGCTGCTTAGTCTGCTGTACCCAAGAACATATCCAAAGTCTTCTTGAATCAATGCCGATGCGTATGGTAGCGGTGATCTCCAACAATAGCGGCTGCTCTGGTTACTAATTTTGGCAGGAATCACACTTCACAGAAGTCTATAAATTTAATTATTTGGTACTTGGTCAACATGTTATCAACAAAATAAATTTTGTTGTGATATCACTTGTCTTTCTTGGTGTTGAAATTTGGATGGCTAGCAATATAAAAATAAATCAGGGCATGTTTTAGTCAATTTGGCATTAAAGTTTGAAAGAAGACAAAGTTAGAATGAATTAGAAAGCAATCTAAGGAGTGTAGAACTACCATAGGAGGATAAGCAGAAAATGTTTTCAGAAAATTACAGCTTTAAAATGCATTTCCAGATTTCTTAGACATTGAAAAGGACCTTCAAATATGTACGGAAGCCTAGAAAATTTTATTAGAATGAGATTCATTTAGCAATACTTATAAACCCTTTTTCTGTTATTATTTTAGTAGCGGAAAAAAAGTTCTTTTAAAATTATTTTTGTTATATTGTCAATGTTTATAGTAAATAGAATTCAAATAAAATTGAAAATAAGGCATTGTCTCTATAGTCCCTCCTCTGGAAGACGTGCAAATATGTGACCATTTAATGATGATGAGATTTTTGTCGTTGAAATATGTACCGTGACGTGTTCTTCTGCGAAATAGAAAAATGCAGTTTTTTTTTCATTTTATCTGAATAAGGCATTTTATATCGTACCCAACAAAAAAGACAACAATTTTAAATATACAACTCATAAATATATTTAATAATTAAACTGTAAAAAGTGATGAAATCTATAATTAAAAATCAAGTAAGTATTGAATGTAAATTTAATAGTTTTGAATAAAAATGATCATTCAAATAGTTGCCGACAGTGAGTTTGGAGCGATGAATCCTCTTCGTAAATTTTTATTTAGATTAAATATCTAGATTAAATACCTGAAGAGTTTTAAAAGAGCAAAAACCAACTAAAAAAAATTTTTTTGAGTTGGTTTTTGTTCTTTTAAAACTCTTCAGGTATTTAATCTAGATATTATCTTAAATTTTTAAATAATATAAGTTTGCTTTTATTATAGGTTGCTAATCTTACTCAAGGTCTTGGACTTTATCATAAGTGTGTGTTAAGTGAGCATTTGTTAATACCGGAATCTTTCAGTTTCTAGTCTTATCTAAAGAGGATTTAATTTTCAGATGGCAAAAATGTTAATTTAATGTATGAAAGTTATACTGTAGAAAACCAGAAATATTTACATAAGAGATTGCATGTTTCACTTAAAATAATCTTGTAATTCGACATCTTGACTATTTGAAAGACTTTTTCAAAGTCCAAAAATTTGCTTCTTATTCGAGAAAAAGAAATACATGAAAAAAAATAACCTATAACTGAACGATAAATGAAAGTGGTGATATTTTGTTAATTTTAACACCGGTATCAATTTTGTTTTCTCAAACAATTAAATGGTTTGTAATTAAAAATTAAATTACAATGTACTACGAAATTTATAAATATATAAATGCACCAAAATATCATCTTGGTTCCATATTTATAGCTTGATAAGGTTGACCCTTGATATTTTATCTTTTTAATGTATTTAAAAAGTACAAACTGGGGTAGACTGTATTCAGAGATTTTGATTGGCAGAAATAAGTAGCTGTGTGAAAGTAGAATGCAACAATACTATGCAAATGATTCAAGTAAAAGTAATGAAAATAAAATAAAGTTTAAATATTTTTAAATGTGAAATAAGAGATGGTTTTAAACTAAAACAAAAAACATTTAGATCATAAGATCTCATAAGATCATTAAAATCCTCATACATAAGTAAATTATAATCTTATATATGAGAAAAACAATTATATGATTATTAATTTACAATGCTGATCTTATATCGGTAAATTTTAATCGAACTCACAAATCAAAACTTTTGAAGATGTAAAAGCAAACTAAGCACGTTTATAAATTTATTTATTAAATGCTTCCATAATTATATTGCTTCAAATTCGTGAATTTATTGAAATTTTACAGGCGGATCAGTGTTTTGATAAAGTTTGCTGGGAATATTCGCAGTAAAATCTGTATAAGATGGGTTAATCGTATTAAATCTATTTTCATAAATGAATTAAGCAACATTTCGACGCACACATTATATAGATTGAGAGATTTTGGCGTAACTTAAAAATCTTGATGATCAAACATTTTCATTTGACACTCTTTCTCGGAAATTAAAAAAAAAGTATTTTAGCCTTTTTGATGATTTTATTCTTTGATATTTTTGAATTTTATATTTCAATTAACTTTATTACTTAAGTTTTAGTCCATATGAGACAAAGACTCCAAAGTTCGCCTCCTGTGAAATGAACATAGCTGCTTTTGACACTTAACACAATTTAAATCGAATTCACAGACTGAAAAATTTTTTCTTTGAGTCTTCTTTATTTGATATTCTAAATTTAAATTTGATGCAATATAACAATTGTAAGACATCTAAGAGAGAGCTTTTGTCTTTTTGCAATTATATTATTACTTAGAATCAATCATATCTCCCGCAGCACTGCACTGGTGCTAACGTTTTTTGGTTTGTTTGTCGCTCAACGGTCATTTTTTGCACACGAGGCTAGTTAGACAGGGACCTACGGTTTAAAGTGGATTCCAAATCACTACAAACATCCATGCCCAAGGTGGGATTCGAACCCACGAATTATTGAACCGAAGGCAAGAGCGCTAACCATTCGGCTGCGTTTTTGTTAAGCTAGTTTCTTTATCCTTGGAACAAAAACATCATTTAAGCACAAATGAAGATACAACTAATTATTGTCGCAAAAAATAAGATATATAATAAAATATTTTACTTATATTTTATATAATAATATATCATATTTAATAATGCATAATCAAAATAGTAATAAATGAAGGAATTTCGAGAAACTATACTCGTGTGCAGCGAAATTATATTGTTGATCGGGTGCATCGGTATAATCTATTAAAGCAAGGTAATATATAAATACCAAAAAAAAAAAAAAAATTTGTCTCCTGACAAATTTCAAAATCACCAAAAAATTATCAAGCTCTTTGCATGTCATTCTTTATATGCTTGCATTGAACTTCATATTCCTCAATGACATATGTTAAAAAAACAATTTTTTTGTACTCTCGTATTTGAAAACTGCGATGACTCTCAGTAGGATCGCATCTTTCAGAACGAAAGAATAATGAGAGATGAATATTACGTTTCATCTATTTGTATATAGGTTTGTACTTTGAGCGTTTTAACAATTTCCTCCCTTGTGATATCAGAATATGCCTCACACTATTTAATAAAAAGACATACTGAAAGGCAAATATCTAGTGGATTATGAAGAAAAAAATATGTTAGGCTGTTCATTGTGCAGTGTCACACATAAATCCTGTTGTTTTCCAGATACAGATTATAAATGATGCTCATAGACATTTATATGTAGTATAAGTTAGCAAATAATACCGAGTACAAAAACAAAGTTAAGTTTTATCTAAGGCCGCTGTTGTTGCCTCAGCATGCTTCACTGAACCTAGCCCTGAGTTGGCCCTACGAGTTAGACAGAAGCAGCGGATGGAGTCTTCATGATTTTAAAGCAGGGACCACTGAGAAAATTCCCAATACTGGCTTGCCACCACCAGAGGTATCATTTCACTTGGAGGACACTCCACGCCCAGTTTTAACGTGGCCCAGCCATCTTTAGCGACAGATCTTCTGTCCGCTGGAATTCGAAATCACTACCTTACGATAGTGAGCTTGATGCACTAACCAACCAGGCCACCACAGCCTTTATCTAAGGCCGTTGTAACCTAGGGGTTAGAACATCTACTTTCTGCCCGGAAGAGCAGAGTTCGATTCCCAATGCCGCCAAAGACCCACCGAGTACATGTGATTTATGTGCTCGTTAAATCTGGGGAATCGAAAGTCCTGTGGTCAGTCGTTGAGTATTATGAGTGTAATGATTTGGAGAAAATTTAATTTTTTACACACATTCAATTCACAGAATTTACTGCACAATAAAAAATTCATGGAAAAATATTATTAGCTTTTTAACATTGCTGAGAGATTCGTGTTTTATATGATTATGTTTTTTCTTGCTGATGAATACAGCATAGTGCATAATAGCAATAAATTGTTTTGTTAAACAACCTCTCGTCTTGATTTTTATGAGAAACTTTCACTCATAACAAATGGGATTCAAGTGTAATATTTAGTACCCATTGCAATAGTCATGCCTGCAGATGACAGAACAGTAATAGGTATTGTTCATTGTTAAATGATAGCAGAATTAATACTTAGGATTGTCCAATCTGAAGGGAATGGTCTCATCTCTAAACCACACTCAGCCATATTAGATTTAATAGCACAGGCAGAATACCACTGTCTTAAATATGTCACCAATACATCTGTGAATCATTATATTATCTGGCAAAGTAAGTAGTTTTCACTATATATGCTTAGCAGTAGCAAAAGTTGAATTGGAGGTATATCTTACTGGCCTTTTACGCCCTTATTGACTGGACGTCAGCATTGAGAAGAATGTAGAATTCACCTCCTGAAGATTTTATTGCCCCAATCAACTTCTCAAGCTGTAGTTTTTTTGCTGTGAACATAAATTCAAACACTCTCTTTAGTAATTCAAAATAAAATCCTTTGCTATCAATATGAGCTACAAATAATGTAGACAAACTTATAAGACAAGATAAGTCCTATCATGGCTTTCTAGGTTGGACTAGTTTTGGCAGCCAAGCTTGGTCCTATCTTGGCCGCCCACATTGGATCACTGTACTGTAGGTTGCTGGCTAGGTCTTATCTTGGCAACTCACATTAGTCTTATATAACGAAATGTAGACCATCCAGATTTGGCCCAATATAAGCTACCAATAATGGATCTAGACAACGGCACGATTGGTCAATATAAGGCCAAGTTATTTTGCTTCTTGGGTATTGATCGATAAGCTTTAATTTTTTTAAGGCAAAAAATTTTTATTAAGAACTAACAAGCCTAATCCACCAGCTTTTTCAGGTCCTAATTTCTAATGGAAAAATTATTGCATTTATAAATAAAATTGTGATTTGGAAAAATAGCAGTTTCAACTATTTTTAACGATATTTATCATCATCACATGTGTCAGAATGGATGCCTGGTAAATTTCCAGTTTTCCTCTCTTGTGATTCCTAAATACGGTTCACTATAAGTTTTACCGGAACCCAATTTATGTCACAAATCCTATAACATATTACAACTACCTCTAGCCGTTATTGTGTCCACTACACCTTGTCAAAGGGAATATATGCGTTTTGTTCCAAGTGACATGGTAATTAAAGCGATTTTATACCATCCCTCTAATGAATTTATTACTTCTTCCATTCTTCAGATAGAAGATATCGAAGAAAGATGACTTTTTAGTCTATATCCTCATGATAGAATACAATATAGCCTTTAGAAAATTATTCCCCATATACTCTCCCTTTCTTCAGCTAACTTTGATCTTAATGGCTTAGAATTGAAAAATTATATTATATTATAAAATTTGGCAACAAGCAAAATCTGTTGCTAGGATAGAATACAAAATAGCCTTTAGAAAATTATTCCCTATATGGATGAGTATTCAATGTAAACAAAAACTAACCTTAGTTGACCGGAAGCCATCTGAAATACTTCCGGTTTTCTCTCTTCCCATTGAAAATCAATGCAATCGCAAAAATATTTATTTAAATATTTTCAGGTGTTTATTTCTGTTTTCGATTTTTGTTTTTATTTTATTCATTAAAATCATAATTTTTAATAAGAGTGCAATCAGTGGTGATCCCGTAAATTAAAAAAATTCTTTTTAATTTTTACTTAAATAATCCTGATAGATTACCATATTTCTCGGGGATTGTAACAATGATTCTCAATTGTTGATGAATGATATATTGTAACCCACATTCTAACTCTTGCTATTATTTATCTCAATTGTTAATCATTTTCTTCTTTAACTAATTTTTAATTTTATGCATTTATTCCAAAATTTCAGGAAATATATGCGCGTGATTGAACTATAAATCATTTCAAATATTAAGCAAGGAATTATTTATGCTTTCATTTATAGTATTATTGTAACGTTACGCTCTATAACGAAACAACTCAAAAAAGTTTAAGCAGGGCTGACATCTACCCGATGTCGTATTTCGACAGATTAATTAATTTTATTGTATAAAACTCAAAATGTGAAACGAAATTAACATTTAATAAAGCAAACAGAACATTACAAACTACAAGGACAAAGTTTACAAGGTCTACTGAAGAGAAAAGGAATATAAACATATAACGTCAGATTGTGCGGGATGCGCACGGAACATGATTGGTGGGTGAGGTGCTGGCATTCGCAACATCCTCCCCCCTTTTTGAGGAGTTGGATAGCTACTCAAAAACATCAGTTACAGTCACTAGGTTCAGTTTTTTAGGTCTTCTTATGACACGACCACACCTGGTAACTTGAGGTTGTGTGACCTCTGAAGACGGACTCTGTGATTCAGGGTGTTGAATTCTCTGCAGTGGCAAGCTCTCCAAGTCATCTTCCCTGACTTCGAGCGGAAACACACGCTGAATTGGACGCACTATTGTAGAAGACTGAGTTTTTAATTTGATAATTCTCCTTTTATTCCTCTTACTAATAATTCTCCTTTTACTTAGTATCCAATATTTTTCACAAATTATGCTGAGAAGTAACTGTGTACCAGCATGATAATTCTTAGTGTGAAAATGCTCTATAGGTCTTTGAGTAAAGATACAATTGTTAGGCAGTAGGATTGGCGATAGAAAGTGAGGAACATCAATACGTTCAGTAATTCGAGTCTTTACACGGAAGATGTTGTTGCCATCTTTAAATACACACAAGTTTGGTATTGACTTTTCATCTGAAAAACTTTGAGCTTGTACAGAATGAATTAGTCGGATCTCAGCATTCTCTATCTCCTCTAGGCTTAATTCCTCCACTTTTCTTTGATTAACACTACTTCTTGCATTGTTAAAAAATCGTAGAACCCAAGCCACTAATCTTATGATCAAATGAAATTTGGAAAATTTCTCAGCGTACCAAGGTACATTTTTCTCTGTCAAGTTTAGATTACATACTCTAATTCTTTTTCTTTCTGAAGTAATTTCGGAAGTTTCGCAATTATTTAGTTCGGAAATGGGCCATGCGTCTGGAGACTCAACTAACCATGAAGGCCCTATCTACCAGTGTGACTCAACCAAATAACTAGGTGAACACCCTCGAGAGATTAAATCAGCAGGATTAATTTTCCCTGGCACATGTCGCCATTCGCTATCAGGAAAAAGCGTTTTTATTTCTTTAATTCTATTCGAAACGAAAACTGACCAACCCCCTTTATGTCTTAACCAATATAAAGCAACAATGGAATCGCTCCATCTGCGTGGTATCATTAATTTCAAAATAACGCGGGATTTCTATGTCCGCCAGTCTACCCACTTCACTCCACCATTTAAGAAAGGGTTTCACAACATCATCTGGCAGAGGTGAATCCCATGATAATTTCAATTTCCAAGTATTCTGCAACAGTATCTTAGGAAGCAGAGTTGCAGAACATAAAATACCTAGTGGGTCAAAAATTTTCTGTACAGCGGCTAAAATAAACCTTTTTGTTATATTACAATCAGATTTTAGATCTTCCACACAAATATTGCATTTTAAAACATCCCTGTCAAGATCCCATAACATTCCTAAAACTTTCGTCGTCCCCGTACTCTTAGATAGATACTGACATTCAACATTACTCTCCCAATATCGTAAATTAAAACAACCCCAAGACAAAATTGCCCTAGCCTTCAAAATAAATTCTTCTTGCTGTCTAACATCATTCACTCCCGCGACACAGTTGTCAACATAAAACGAAAGTTTCAATTTATTGGCTATCTCAGAATCTTCCTCTGGCACATGTTCGAGCAAGTGTGAAAGTGCCGCAGCTAACATAAACGGGCTCGATGTTACACCAAAGACCACTCGAGAATGTCGATACACGATTTGCTCTTTCCCCGTAGGATAAAAGAACCTCAAAAAATCTCTGTGTTCATGGGCTATCCCCAACTGGAGAAAAGCCTTTTCAATGTCTGCAGAAATTCCAATAGGATAACTTCTAAACCTGTCAATGATATCCGGTATCTGCTCGATTAAATTTGGACCTTTGTGCAATAAATCATTTAATGAGATATTTCCAGTTTCCCGAGCCGAAGCGTCGAAAACTGGACGTATTTTTGTGGTACTACTATCGGTTTTCAGAACTGGTCGGTGTGGCAAAAAATGAGAGGTTTCGTTTTCACACTCAATTTTTTCTATTATTTGTAATTCCTCCCATTCCTTAAATACAGCTTTATAATCTTCTAAAATCCCATTCTGTTGTGCGCGTTCACACATTTTTGTATGTCGTTTCCATGTCAAATTTTTATTGGAAGGTAACTCAACTGTATTTGCTTTAAAAGGCAAACAAAGTTCGTATCTGCCATCCGGCAGAATCTTCATACTCTTTTCAAACTCCTGTATCACCTTTAAATGCTCATTATTTTTGTTTAACCTCTGAACTGGGTCAAGAATCCCAATACTTTCCAGATCCCACAACTCAGTAATAGATGAATTCGAAACATATAAAGAAATAACATTCAAAACAGTATCAGATATTGCATCACGTTTACTAAGCATTTCCTGTTTTCCCATCAGAATGAATCCTAACCGCGTCTCTAACAAAAACAAACCCGAATTCAATTTGATAGGTTTATCCATAAACAAAAACCCTACGACATCAACTCCCAAAAGCAAATCTATCTCGTAATCAGGTGCCTTACTGTCTGATAGAATAAACCCCTTTTCATTTAACTCATTCATAACAGCAGAACAGTTGATTTTTGGCACATTGCCACAAATTTTTACAGTTTGTGGAGCATATTATCATTTGCCTTAAACGTACTTGACCTGAAAGGTAAATGAAAATGGAAGGAGAAAATTTCACTTAGAGCTTCAACACTTAGAGTGAATGAGTCATCCAACAAACTAATAACCAATTCGTAAACATCATGTATCTAACTCGGCGTTTCTCTTCCGCCGAATAACGAAAGCTGCATTTTTACTTTGTTAGTTGCTTTAATACCTAATTTTCCGATTGTATGCTTTGAGATGTAGGAATACTGAGATCCGCTATCCAGTAACGTTACGACACGTTACCACTCTGTCATTTGCACGTATTTTTACAATTAAAGTCATTAAGTAAACATTATGCTTAAAACACCTATTGGATAATGAATTAGCTTCGATAAAGTCCGATTTACTACTTTCTTTAGAAATGTCACATAATAAATAATGGTGCGGCTTGGCAGAATATAAACAGGAATTTTTTACTTTACAGAATTTTGAAAAGTGCGTAGCAGAGAAACATGAAAAACAGGCTCTATGTTTCAGCAAACATTTTTTCTTTTCATCTAAGGACATTTTTTTCGCTTCCAAACAGTCCCTGGAGTGATGTTTCCCATTACAAAAAACACAAAGTAAAATACTCTTACCTGTGTTGCCTCTAGTGTTAGTGCTTACCAATGACGCTGCCGTTGGGTAATTATCTAATTTGTGCACTGCATCTTTTTTCTTAAAGTTAGAAGAAGAAGCGAAACCAGTTCGAGCTAACTCGACCATTTCTTCTCCTTTTATTTCCTGCTTAAGAAAATCCATTAAATTCTCTAGTGAACGATTCTCAGCATCAGACGCTGGTCTCATGTTTCTGCTCTTTTCCCATGCCAACAATACCTCTTCCGGCAAACAAGATTCCACTAAAGGACTTAGAAAATCACCGTACTTTTCCTGCGTTCGCCCTAGACACTCTAAAGCCCGTATCTTCGCTTCTAACTCGTCGTAAAATGTCGGAAGATCTGTCTTGGAACGCCCGGTGACTGCATTTTTCCTAACCATGGTGAGCAGGTCTCTAACATAAACTTACACAAAAAGATCCTCACGTCCGAATCTCTTTTTAAGCTGGGATATAGCCTTGGAGTAATTATTCGCCGTTGCAGGGAAACTCTCCACCACACGAGCTGCTTTCGATTTTGGCACTACGACTTGCAGGAGGTACTGAAATTTATCCTCATTAGGGATACTTGCATCATCGTGGATTTTACTAAACTGACTCCAAAAGGTCAAATAGTCCTTAACATTGCCGCTGAACTTCTTTAGCTCTATTTTGGGAAGTTTGAACTATCTCTTCTCAGAGCATTCTATTGCTTTCGGTTCTTTTAAAGATAGCCGATCAATTCGCGAGCATAGTTCGGAGAACTTATCTCTATATTCCTCGGCAGTCAGGAAATCCTCCTCGTGTTCTGTTTCGGAATCTTCTTCATTCAGAATAAGGTCCGTAATATTTCCTTGGCATACTTCTAAACGTGTAAATTTTTGCTAATTTGCGATTTCAAAACCGAAAGTCGATTGACATCCGAGCTCTCTTGGCAAAGTTCAGTCTCAATTTTATTCGCACAGGCAGTAAATAAGGTACGAAACGATTTTTATTGTCTTTTTAGTTGCGTCACATCCATTTTCAGGCACAAACTAATTAACTAGCAGCCGAAAAAGCCCCCCGTTGGGCGCCAGAAATTATGCTCTGTAACGAAACAACTCAAAAAAGTTTAAGCAGGGCTGACATCTACCCGATGTCGTATTTCGACACATTAATTAATTTTACTGAATAAAACTCAGAATGTGAAACGAAACTAACATTTAATAAAGCAAACAGAACATTACAAACTACAAGGACAAAGTTTACAAGGTCTACTGAAAAGAAAAGGAATATAAACATATAACGTCAGCTTGTGCGGGATGCGCACGGAACATGATTGGTGGGTGAGGTGCTGCCATTCGCAACAATTATAAATTTTATTAAAATTTTCTTGCTCTTGCTCGAATATATGAATTGGTATCAATAATGAGTAGAACAAAATTGTTATGATGTATTTATTTACTTGTTGTTGATTAATATTTTAAACAAATCTTGGTTTTTATTGCAATTAAAATTTAAGTCTTATTTTTAAGAATTGATTTAATATATATATCTGATTAAATTAAGGATTGTACATCGGGTTCCATTGGAAATTTGAACGTCTTCACTTGCGAAAATAAATTTGTTCCAGCTCTCATATTGCAACCAAATGCTACGCAACAACTACTACCTTTATTTGCTTTCTAAATTTCAAAAAAAAAAATTATAGGATAATTACTTTTAAATTAATATTTCTCAAAAGCAATGGAAACTACAGAAAACAAGCACTATGGTATAAGACAATAATGGAATAGTAAGCAGGAAGTTTCGTGCCAGAAGTTTTCTAGATCTCCACGGTAGTAGCTCTCTCTATTCTACGCTTTATAGAAACTTCCATTCTTCAGCTAACTTTGATCTTAATGGCTTACAATTGAAAAATTATATTATATTATAAAATTTGGCAACAAGCAAAATCTGTTGCTATGGTAGCAATATGAATGGCATAAAATATCAACAAACTAACTCGAATCCACTGTCCAGCTTTTTGGTTCTTGATTGAAATCATTAGTGAATGTTTTTATTAAAAACTAATAGATAAAAGTTAAAAAGGAAAATGAACTGCTGTAATTAGTAAGGATAAAACTAACTGAGCTAGAACTCTCATGAAAGCTACATACCATCAACACAAATAACGAATTTTTTTTACACTACAGTTAACCGAGAATTGAATTTTTCAGAAAGTTGGAATTAATAATTGCGAAATTTAGAAAGTAATATCAGTATGGGTCTTAAATTACAATGAAGACTGTCAAATTGCAAATCTGTAAATATTATTGTATATTGTAAAGCCAACAACAGAAAGCATAACGAGTTATAATGTTAGTTGAGCTATGAAGTTTTATCAGGCCAGAGAAAAAAATTCAAATATTATCGAAAGCTCCGTGTTTTGTATACTGACTTTCTTGATTGAGTATTAATTTAATTATTCAGTTACAACGAACATTTTATTTTAAGATGGAAAATGCTTTAGGAGAAGATCTTCCTGTTGGAATCTATCGTTCAAACGATAAGATAAAAAATTTAAAAATTAGGTAGGTATTCTATAAAATTAGTGCTAAGAACATAATTTTTAAATAAATGATTTCTGTTATGTTGGCTTTTGATTCAGGTTTATTGAAAAAAAAAATTGAGATATTGAACAATATTGAAAGTAACAATTCCTATTAACAGAAATGCTTCTAAAATGGACCACTGTTAACCAGCGTTAATATTTTTCACATACTTACTTGGAGAATTTATGTGATATTCATATTAAGATATTTTAATTTCTTTGTAATCTCCTGGTAATAAAAAGTCAATAAAACCAGGATGCCAAATTGTGAGTTTAGGGATTTTTTGGTGGATTTTCTTATATATCTAGTAACCTGGTTTTTATTACTTCATAGATATGGAGACTTGCAAAATTTATGCAGAAAATTCTATTTAGAAAACCTACTATTTATGTCATTGTGCACGTCACAATATGTCATCTTGGCAACATTTCTCATCGCCAAAAAAATTGAGAATTTGGAATCCTGGATTATATGGCATCTGTGCCAAAATAGTTCTCACGGAAACAAAAAGAAAATAACAAAAAGTTTGTTTTAATAATCTTGTTAAAAATAAGATAGGTTATGTGTATTACAGATTAATAAAATATTAATTGTTATGATAAATGTCAGAATTGCCATGCCATGAATAAATAATGGAAGTTATGAATGGTAATGAAAGTTATAATAAAAGTAATTTTTTTATACTGGATTAATTTCATAATTAATACATAGCAGTAAATATATTTTATAATGCTTGCTATCATTATTTTTTTAATATTCCTAATCTCATTTTAATTTTTAAGTGAAAAGGAAGAATTTTTTTTCCACTGTACAAATCTTGAATTATTGCAAAAATGTCTGAATCATACTTTTTTTTCAAAAAAGTAATCTGACTTACCTATAAATACTATGAATAACATAAGAGAAAATGTTTTATGATATTGACAGTCAAATTTCAACTAATATTTTTAAAATTTTCAACTTGCCTTTATTATTATTTAACAAGAAAAAAGTATAATACTTATGTATTATCTAGTCAGCCTTTTTCCAAAATAATGAGTCACTATATATTGCTGATTTTATAATTTTTTTGTCAAAATGGGAGGAAAAGAAACAACAGCTAACTCATCTTCACTGAAACTAATGGAAATAAATTCTAGTTTTAATTCATAATCTATACTTTCTACATCTATATGGCTAAAAAGAAATGTAATCATTGATTTAAAATTTACTGGCTGTAAGAATAAAAATATGGAATGTTAGTTAAGAAAATATCGCTGGTAATTTAGTCACAATTATTTGTTTATTTGTCTCTAAATCACTATTTGGGGACATACCTTTTTCAGACATGAATGATAAGATAATACATAAGTGCCAAAATATTGTCATAAAAGTCAATAAAATCATGCATAAAATAAAAGTGAATTCTAAGCATGTAATTCTAAATAATAATTAAACACTCACACTATTTTTAATTAATGATTTCAGAATGATTTCTGAACTTATAATTTTTTTATCAAGTCATTTATTTCAATTTGGATTAGTGCCTCTTAACAAAATATTTACTTTTGAAATTATTACATAGTTATTTGAAATGTTGTTCCAGGTTAAATTTTTTTTAACTCCTATATAACCATAAACAGGTGTGGACATATTTTGATGCATAAGCAAAAATCATCCTTTCTATAGTTTTTATTCAGAGGATTAGATTTTTGATAAGTACTCAAAAATTGTATATAAATTTTTCAAAGTAATGTCAATAAATCTTTTTTAAAAACTGTTTTAGTTTATTTCATTAAAGATTAATATTTATTACTTTTAAAATATTGTGATTTGTTATATCTCTAAGAATTGTCTGCTTATGACATATTTATACTTTTAATCTAAGCATATGAACTGATCACATAAATGCTATATTAAAATTATAAATTTAAAAATTCTTAAAAAACACTTGAGATTATGAAAATGCTTTTAAAATTCTAAATTGCCCTATTTAATATTTTCATATCTAAATTTTTAATACTATTTTGCTTATAAATATGCAAATTGATTTGCTATTACATATGTATATATTTCACAGCGGTATTAAAAGTGCTGAAAATGAAAATTGTAACTCTTTTTTACTATGATTATCTTTCATTCACTCATGATTATTCTTAAGAAATTTTAGTATTCCATTTTGGAATAATTTTTCAGTATTTTCCTGCTAGAGTAGAATCTAGTGATTGTTGTTGTTGTCTTGTGCCAGCGAGGCTGGCAATATGGGGTATGCTGCTTCATTTTTCCAAGTGAACTGCTATTTTTGTGGAGTCCAATTTCCTCAGTAAACACATGCCATAGGTACCCATTTATAGGTTAGGCAACCATTCACAACCCATTCATACTAGGAAAGGACAAAAACAGGAGAGAGAGAGAGAGAGAAAGTAAATTCATGCCCAAATCGGGATTCAAACCCAGGGCCAACCTATCCATAGTTAGTCATGCTGACCACTAGACAGGGTTGGCTGTTAGTGATTGTTCACTTGAATTAATGATTCATTCTGTTTAAATAAAATTTGTATCTTATTTATCCTGTAACTGTTATATTAGAAATAAGAAAAAGTTTTTTTTCATGCTCCCCATTGCATTTTAGTATTTTATTTTTTAAAATTGTACTAGTTGATATGGAAAAAAATTATCTCCCACATTAGCATATGAATATTGAGATAAATTGGAAATTTCTCTATTCTTGAAACATCTTAGAATGAAACATTATTCTAAAAATGGTGTTTTATATAGCTCTAAAAATGATGATCTATTGAAAATATTAAGATTTCTCATGTTTTTCTTTCGCATATTTATTAATCATAATTATATGAACTAAAATTTTTATGCTTTATGTATAATAATTTATGTTTTTTCTTCTGAAATATATATGCTGTGTAATTATAATTACCATTCATTAAAAAGTTTTTCATAAAATATTTATTTCTCTATCAGTGATAATTTTACTAATATGAATGTAAAATAATTCTCTAAAGATATTTTATTGAGAATAATGAAAAGAAAATAATTACAGAAATACAGTTTAAAATTTAGGTACTTATCTATCAGTGTCACCTTAGCCAACTTTGTGCTTAACTGAATTAGTGCCATGGAATTATATCTTTCATAATTTTAAATAACACACGTACAAAAAATCTGAGAGTCATTTGGTTTTGGGGGGAAAAAGATATTAAAATAAGACTCTCTTTTTTTTGTACTGTCAATATTAACTCATATTCTACCTATAATTCATTAATTTTTTCATATAAAATATGTGAGTAAGAATCTTTTAATGTTATTGTTTTCTTTGGTTATGTTTTGGTTGGATTCCCATGGTACTAATTTGTCTTGGTGGATAACTGTGGTAACATTAATATATGAATACCAAATTTTATTCAAAGCTATTGTAATTTTTTTCTAAATAAAGTGAAATAAGCACTTTCCTTTCCTTCATTATAGTAAATTTTCATTTATGGACAACCCAAATCATATTTAGAAATTTTTATGTAAATTATAATCTTCAATTAAAGAAATGATGGGGAAGAACTTTTGATTCTTGTTATTAACAAATGTATTTGGTTCTGAATACTAGTGTCATGTTAATTTGTTTTTCTTTTGGAAATCATTGTTCATTTTAATGTTTATTTCAATTTTAACTCTAATAAATTATTAATTAAAGGAAAATATTTTTAAATTATACATTAATGACAAAGATATTCATGTTGTTAAAAATAACACAAATAATATATTTATAATAAATAATATTATTTGTATTATATTTATCATGTAATGTTTTGTGTTATTTTTATGAAATAATATTTATATATATATATATTTATAATGAATATTATTATAAAGAATTGTTTGGTACATTAATTTTCATTGCAGCCAATTTTATGTCAAGTCAAATTCGTGCCAATGAAATTGCACCTAGATATCATAACAAAAGAAAACAGTAATAAGAAAAGATTCTTATTTTTATTTTGAAAATAATTATTAATTATACTTTGATATTAATAGTAGAATTGGCTGCCGTGATGCTTAGTAATGATTTTTTCCGCAAAGTATCTTTTTTCTTTTAAATGTATTGCCATGCCTTGAGAAATATTTGCATATCAAGATTTCTCATTTATAAAAAATTCCGCTTTGAATTTAATTTATTTCAGTGATATATTCTTACAGTAGATAAAATGGAATAACCAATATTTATCTTAATTCTACAATTGGGTTGTAGGAAAAGAGAGTCACTCAGATAAATTAGAGTCAATTAATTTAAATTTAATTTTAATGATATTAATTTATAATTAATGCAATGACATAAAATGATATAGATTTTGATTTCAATGAAAACAATATCTATTGAATGGTTTGTACATTAAATCAAAAAATTAAATATGGTAACTATATTTTTAATCATTGATTGAATTATTGTAAGGAAATTTAAATTTATTTAATATTTTCATTTTAATATTTTAGAGTTAAGGTAAGGAAGATTGCTAATGCATGTTTTACTGAAAAAGATCCATTAGTTTTTGGAAATCCAAATGAGCTTGAACTGGTCAATATGATGAAAGCTCCATCTGCAAAAGCTGAAAAAATCTTTTTCTGGCAAGAAAAGGTTGAAGAAAATGTAAGTTGCAAAATAATTTATTAATGTTTCCATAATTGAGTTATGAATAATTATGTTGTAAAATTTGTTTAGATATATATATACTTTGAGAAAACATATAATTAAGGCATTACATAATAAACATGAAAAATATAAATTTAGATGCATATTTTACATTCATTGAATTTAAATTATAAACTTAAAATATGGAAGAAAATATAAAAACAATAAACTAAATGAATGAATAACTTAGACATTTATGCTGCATAAGTTTTTTTTTATTTAATAATGTAACCAAGCTGATGGCAGAAAAGTCAGAACTGCTATTCATGAGGTCAATTCCTACCTTGGCTATTACAATGATTCAGAAGCCGTTCTGAGTCATAAGTTTTAATTAAATTAATTCTTATGAATTAAAAATTACTATAGAGTAATGTATTAAGTTATTTATTATTTAATGATATTATTCACAATGTATTATTGATTTAAGAATAATTTGAAAATTTTATTTTTATTACTTAATAAAGATTTCTTTGATTATAGTTTTTCAGTTTCAATAGGGCAAGGAAATTTCAGCTTATATTACAATTCCATATCATATGTTAATTATTTTATAGCTTTTTTTTATTTCTTTAGAATAAATTAAGTAAACTAATATAACATATTTAAAAAATTTTTTCTTAGGATATAGATTGGATGTCATTGTATAGTAATATTTGCTATTTAATTGATTTTTTTCTGATTGTTTTTATTGAAGGCAAACAAATGTCAAAATACATTTTTTAATGCAGCATAAATAGACTCAGAAATTGTATTCATAAAATAAATCGAAAGATTTAAGTTATGAACAAATAATTTATCTTCTTAACTTTCATCAATTACACAAAAAATTGATTATATATGTATATATATATGTGTGTGTGTGTGTTTCTCAGCTTGAACTAAGTCAACTCTGTCTTTTATCCCTTTAGTGAATCAATAAATGGATGTTTGCACTGTAAGCCTTTCCCATATGGGGGCTGTAGTGCTATTAAATTTAATTTATATATATGTATATATATATATGTTTATATGTGTTATTTACTATTATTATTTTTATATTTGTTATATAATAAGCATAATAATAATATATATCATTTATATTTTGATACATATATTTATATAATGCTTTTTTATATAGCAACAAAATAAAGCAGATGATGATAAAGAAAATGAACGCCACAAAAAAGATTCTCTTGTCATTTTTCTTACATCTTATACTGATTTAGATATTCTTACTAAAAAATGGAAGGTATTAAATGTAGTTATATTTCTTTCTTAAAATGTTTTGAAGATTAAATTATACATATATATATAATTTAATTTTTTATATTTGAATAATATATCATATTTTATAATAAATGTTAATTTGCTTTAATTTATTTTATAAATAAATTCAAATTATTATTTTATTTTTGATTTTAATTAATTATATATTTTTGTTTAGACATAAATTTTGTTGGGGAATGCTCTTTTTGTATGTTAATCAAAATTGCAAACATTTATGCACTTTGATACATAAATGCAAACATTCATGCTAAAATTGAACTAATACTTTCTTTTCCAATTAAATAAAAATATTTCTTTAATATTTTTTGGAGCATTATTATAAAATACATTTCTTTTAATGCAAGGTGAAGATTTTTAATTTTTAAATAAGATATTTCGCTTACTATTTTATATTTCTCTAACATATAAAGTATTTAGAATTATTATGTTACAAAAAAATTTGAGCTTATTCAGATTTGTATTATACTCCATATAAATAGATAAAAATTTTTCAGTTATTTTAAGTTGTTGAATATTGAATATTTTCTATGATTTTACATCTAGTGACAATGTTTCTGTTGAAATTTGATATTATTTGATGAATTTTTTCTTAAAATTATTGTTTTTATAAATAATATGCAATTTTAATTTTTTTAGAAATCATCATAAGTTATGATTCATTATTTTTATTCTAACACAGAATAAATCTTCCACTGTACCAATGCTGGAATCAAGTCATCTTGAAAATCAAATATCAAAATTAAAGCCAAAAATGAGACGACAATTTCAGTATGCTAAAACAGGGTACCTTAATTTTAATAATTTACATATTGAATTTTTTTTAATTTCAAGCATAATCGTTTATGAAAAAATAATTTTACATTTTGTGTTTAATATTTAATTGCTTCATTCAGTATACTATAAAATTTTATATAAATTTTTTTCACAATTATTTAGACAAAAACCATTATTTGCTGGTGCCAAAAATCTTATAAAAGAAAAGAGCAGTACTAAAGATACCATCCAATTAGGTCATACAATGATTATCATGGCTATTATACATTTTGATGATGGGTATGTATTTACAACATTTTATTCCCTTATTCAAAATTATTGAAATTCATATTAAATTTTCTTGAAAATGTGAATATGCAATCTAGAAATATCATCAAATTTTATCTTTAAAATATTTTAAATATTCTTTATTTTATAGTTTAAATTTTCTTTGAATTTTTATTTATATTGATTATTTTTTATTTCAATTTATTGGATAGAAATATTTATATTTTAAAAATGGAATCAGAACTGCAAGACTTGGTTTGCTGATGTGAAAATTTTTATAAATGATTAACGTTTGAATAACAACGAGTTATTTAGACTTGTGCAATTGAATTATAGCTAAGCAGTGTTTAAATGCTATGGTAAACAAATTCACAGGTAATTTTCATTAAATTATTTTTAATGCTAAGAAATTTTAAATATACTTTATGATTTACTTCTATTTTACATTGTACTAAATGCTAAAAATTGTTTAAATTTAAAAGGGATCATATGATATACCTAAGAAGAGACGATTGATTTGTCGATTAACATTATTTAAAATTATTTAGTTTGATAATAGTGCATCATAGAAGGCATAGTTAGTGCAGTAATTTAGCACCATTAGGGGTTACAAATGCAAGAGATGATCAAATAATTAGGATATAATTATGTCATGAATCAAGTAGTTTCAAAACATTATTTCTAAGCAGTTTGGTGACTCTGAGCTCAATATTCTCTTCCAAATATAAATATTCAAAAACTCCTATCTACGAATAAAAATTTGTCTCATTTGTGTGAATTCATTTCACGCATCTTCTATTTGCAATTAATTTTCATCACATTATTTATTTTTTATTCTATTGTTGAGAAACTTAGATCCCTGTTTTTATTAAATAATCATAAATTCTTTGAATTATCAATAATTAATAATTGCATTGATATTGAAATCCTGGATTTTTCAAGCAGTTGATGTGAAATTTCTCCCACCTATTCTAACTCCTGTTTTACAGCTTATGCATCAGAGTACATATAACAATAAAAAATGCAAATATTGTAAGGTACATTTGTGAAGAGTGATCATGGCTTGGAATCCCTTTATGAAACAGACATTCTGGATGCTATGCACTTGTGAATCATTATTATGACATTCAGACTTTTTTAAAGCTATCATCATAACTGAAGACAACTAAGAACGTTTACTAGACAACTTGAGTTCAGATGATTAAATGACTGAAAACATAATGTTTTGGATTTTGTGTATGTGTGAATTGTATTACTTATACACAAAATCCAAAAGAGATATGCATTTGTTCATGAATTGACGATAAAAAGAAATGGGGGAAAAAATAAATCAATCAAACTCAAATATTTGCTTTAAAGGAAAATGAAAATTATTTGAGTCCAATAATTCTAGTGATTGCTAGAACACTCAAATGCAAATATATATATATATATATATATATATATATATATATATATATATATATATATATATATATATATATATATATATATATATATATATATATATGTATGAACTTTTTCCTTTTAAAAATTTACTAATTAAATATTAGAATGAAATTTTTATGCATCTTAAAATTAAAAATAATCAAAAAATATTAAATCTGTATTTAATTTTAAATTTACCATTTCAAGAAGTAAAAATGATTATATTTTGGTAAATTATTTGAAGATGATTAAACTAAAGGGAATGATGAGAAAAAATTTACTCCTAAAAATTTTATTCTCTTCTAAAAGAAGTTGCAAATGTGAAAAGTTCGGCTAGTATTACTTTACAAGAAATGCTGCAGAAAAGTAAGATATTCTCTTTCATGAAGCAAATCAACAAATTATATATAACGATTTAAACATTATTATTTTTATAAGCCACATTAATATGTTATATTTAATTTAATAAAAAGAAATTACAAGTTATCAAAATAACACAGACCAAAAATAGCATTGATACAATATGTGAGTCCTATTCTTCTATGAACAAAACTAATAGCATTTAACTATACGTTCTATTAAATGATCATTCACTATAGTCAAGTTATAGCCATTTCTCCTATGAATCAATTTCCAAATTTGAGAATATTGGAAAGGTTGCACACACAGAAGGGGGGAGAGTGTCTTAAATGTTTTCAATGGAAATTCAAGTTAGGCAAGTAGTGCAACTGTTTCCTATGTATTATCTCCTTACTTTTCAGATAGCGATAACTCTATTTAAAAATATTTTAATAGGCTCTAGCATTTCATCAAGATATTGTAAAGCTGTTTCAGAAATCCATCTATAAATATGGAAGTTGATATAATATTTCCTTTTTACACCATAATATTTTCACTTTGGAGTGTGTATTCTGATATATTGCATATACATCATTGTATAAAACCCTTATATGTTCATCTAGAGTTACACACAGGTCTTGACCCTGTCTTGAGTCATTTAGTAATATAGCTTTTCTACAATTAATCTACTTGTCATTATATGGTCTATTTTGGCACATGAGTTCCAATTCGACAAGGACTTACAATTTAAACAGTATTAATAAAAAAAACATCTATTGAGGTGGGAATTGAACCTTTAAACAACTGGATTGTAGGCTAACTATTCAGGATGCAGCATCGCTTTTATAATACTAGAATAAGCGAAACAAGTTCATGGTATCATACACATAATCTATTGTGTTGCCTTCTTCTCACAATGACTTATATTCTCCTAGTAATATCAATTGCAACCATAGATGTCACAGATATTGAAATAGGTCTTCTGTTTCTCTTGGCTATAACAACAATACACATCTTTTATTAATGTTTATCTCTGTAGTCAGTCACAATCTATGGAAAAATGTTTTGCTAAATTGGAATTGTTTCCATAATGATGAAATGACAGAATTGTGAATACTTAGGCAATAGAATCAAGCAACACTTGAATTAATTACTGTTTTTTTTAACTGAAAACAAGCTGGCAACCAGAATCTTCCATTTATTTTCTGGAAACTAAAGTGTCTAAAATATTTTCTATTTTCTAAAATCTATATTTTCTTAATTTTCTAAATTATATGTCTAAAAAAGTTTTATTTATCTATTCTGCATTTATTCAGATTTCTGGCTATTGTTTGAACCGCTTCTTTGAATATTTATTGCTATGAAACCATGATTTTAAATACATTTTTTATGTATTTATTTACATTTATTATATATTGTTTTATCAATTAACAGTTTGTCACATCCATTTACATGCAATATAAGTCACAGCTTTTTTATTACAAATTACTTTTTTGAAAATTAATACTTTTTCTTTTGCATGCTTTACTTTTTGAAGTAAATTAATTTTAACGTAGTACGTATCTCTGTATAATCAACTTTATTATTAGTTTTCATTTAAAACATTTTTTATTGTAATTAAATATTCATTCCATAAATATAATATTAAATTTAATTCAGTGTTGCTTCTTGAAATTTTCTGTAACTATAATCACTTTATATACAATATAAACTTTAGCAACTATGTAGCTAAAAACAAAATAGTATGGTAAATTTATTTTTTGGAACGAAAAATGTAAAATTACATTCTTTTGTAAAGATAATCCACCATTTGTTAATCCATAAGCACAAATAAATAGGAATATTTTTGAAATTAAGAAAATAACTTTTATCAAGAAATGAGGTTAAGAAGGTAAAAATTAGGCTTACTAACTTGTTAATGTTCCCACTAATTTAAAATCATTTTTAAAAGGGAAATTAATTATTAAAAGATCAAGAGTCTTTTAGTTTTATAAAGAAAAGGATAAAAAAGACATGCTATTTTAACAAAGTTTTTATTTTAATTTTTTGAGAATTCTTTGAAATTAATGCTTTAAACTTCAGCCTACTATGCTGAAACCAAAACCCATAATTGTATGATAAATATGAAAAAAAAAGTTGAAAAATATTTAAAGATAAGAAATGTGAGCCACTTTAAAATAAATTAAAATATTTATAAATGATTAAGGATATTATTAAAAATTTAATGAAAATGTTTCAATGTTTTGATCATTTATATTTTTGCTTGACATTTAATTTAGTAAATTTTAACATATTTTTGAATTTTTCATTCTTTTACTTTTAAAAAATGATTCTCTCAAAACTTAGAGTTTAAGAGGATTAATCTACTTATTTTAAGGATGTTTTATTAAATTTATAAAATTTTCTTTACATTGTATTGGAATAATTGCTTTCGTTATTAAAATAACATTTTTGGTTTTATTATGTTTATTCTTTGATTATAAATATTTATATTTACAAAAATCTATTAATCAAAGAAATAATGCAAAAATAAACAGTTCTAAAAGAAAAAATGGAGAAATTTTATTTAACATATTAAAAGATTCACTTGTCAATTTTTTATTCAAACATGAAAATTAAAATCTGAATTCTTATGATCTAACATAACTATAATTTTTTACTTAGCTCACCTAGGGAAGAAATACAGCTGTGCATTTTACAGATAGATGATCATGGGACATTGACAGTAATTCCTGATTTTACAAAACAGAAATCATACATTTTTTTGAACAGTAGATCAGGTAAAATATAGATCAATATTTTACAATTAGTATTTAAATTAAAATATCTGTTTCTAAAATACACAATTGTTAAATATTAATGACAGACTTAGTGTAAGCTTGATACAAAGCTAATAACTAAAATATTTCTTTGTATTTAAATATTTTATAGAGAATTATTATGCTATAAATCACTACTTGTCACATAAAATTAATAAAATTGACAAATCCTATGTTAGATTTCTATTTTTGTGACTGGCAGATTGCTTTTCAAAATTTTTTAAATCTGTGGGAACTGTGAAATGCAGTACTATTTTTACAGTTCTTGCTTATACATGCAATTTACATTTGATTCAATATATTTATGATTTAATTAATGAGTATTTGAACTTAAAATACTTAACAAAATTACAATAGACCACATATACCATGGAATACTTTAAAATAATTTCATAAAAAGTTGAATTGCAAAGCATTTTCCCCTAAAAACTTTCAAGTTAGAAAGCCTTGTTTTTTAATATCTAATCTCTTTTTATTCATTTTTTTTTGCCAAAATATACAGGATTTTTTTTTAATACTTCCTCATAAATTAAACTTTCTTTTTAGGCCAATGACATTTTCATGCATACAGTTTATAATGATGTAAAATAAATTTACAAAATATTTTTTATGTTTTATGGGTGAGTAAATTAATAATATAAATATTGAAAAGTAAATATAATTAATAAAGTACTAATTAGTATTCATTAACTTATCTGAGAAGAAAACCTATCTCTGTATGTCATTTTGAATTAGTGAGATTTAATTGAGAAGGAAGAGAATTACATTTTTCGATAGCACAATTTCTGAAGCTAGAAAACTAAAACACTATATATATATATATATATATATATATATATATATATATATAGATAATTTCATAGCAAAAAATACGGAGCTAAGTTATATCTTATTCAATTTGTTAATATCAACTTCTTTATCGTCTTTTTGTATTACTTATTCTGATTGAAAAAATGTCCAATTATTATCACTTTAAGTTTATCAAACATTGACATTTAAGATTGTGCTTGAATTACCAAATTAGGTCCGGGCATTTATGTAAAAAAATTAGAAGAAACAATTAATTTCCAAAGTTGAAAAATGTATCATTTCAATTCAAAACTCATTTTTTCTCTATTAATTTAATTTATCTGTCTGTCTGCCTGTCTGTGAATGTGTGTATATATACATTTAATTAGAAATTTTTATAAATGCTAAACATAATTTGCCACCATTAATTAGTTAATTAAGCACATTGATTAAAGCAGTGCTTTGGAAAATTGCAATCTTATAGAACACATTAAATTTTTACTACTTCAATCCTTACTAAATATACTCTACTAAGAAGGATTGAAGAAGAGTGCTATTCTTTTCAATAAAAAAAAAACTAACTATTTTGCTTAGAAAATTTTTGTCCTTCAATATTTGCCTGGTGATCAGCGAATATTTACATAAATAGATAAATAACATCAACCTCATTGGAACCAGGTGTATCAAAATTAAGTAGTGTCACATTAATTCTATGATAATTTGGAATTTCCTTAAAAATCTTAATAATTGTATCCCTTAAGGATTTTGGCAAATAACTAAATGTTGTTTTCTACTATAAAAGTAATTACAGACATTGAAGAATGTTACTACATAATTAACTTGAGATCATTAAAAGGAAACAGTAAGAAATTTAAAGTTTACAAATTTTAATTTAATGTTAAATAATTAATTTAGTGTTAAATAAATCTGATTTAAATAGAATGAAAGTAAATATATATGAATTTCAGTGAGAGCTTAAAGAACAGATTCATTACATTAAATGCAAGGAGGAAACTAAGCTATTTGAGATGAAATATTAAAAGATTTTTCCTGTCTATTTGAATAGTTGAAGTTAATTATCTTAATATTTTTGTTAGAAAAATACTTAGAATTTTTTTTAGATTATATATTTTGGGAATAGTACCTATAATTGATTAAAGTTTACAAGATAGATTATGGAAATAAGTGCATATGATTGTGCATATAATTTTGAACTATAAGCAATATCAAGGATGCTACATATCTATGCATAATCAAGGATGAAGAAAAGTTTATATGCAAAAAGTCACAAGTAATTAGTACTACATTCTTTATGAATTTTGTTTAAACATTACTTAACTTATTTAGCCGGGTATATAGATATGCAGCTGTCTTGCAAATATATTTAGTTTTTGATTATATGTTGAAATATCCTTACTTGTGTGTTAAATTAAGATAAAATTATTTTTCTACCTTTTTTAAATTATAACCTTACATTATTTCTTTTTTATGTGATGTTAAATATTTCTGAAATATTTTCAATTTTCTCTTAGTTTTTCTGATGCTTAGTTTATCTGCTTAGTTTTTCTGATTATCAATAAAATATTTTTGTTTGTATATTTAGAAACATTTGAATATGAAATTGAAAATGTATCACCTATACTAAAAGAGTAAGTTCTTTTTAATGAATTGCTTTTGCTTTAATAGAATATCAAATCATTTGTTCGAGATTGAAGTATTGATTGATTATTGTATAAGATTGCTTAACATTTTTATTTGACTTTGGCTCTTCATCAACCAATTACTTTATTTGTATTTTTGTAATTGCAGATTATATGAAATTAATTCAATTTCTTAGATTTCTATGACAGTTCTATCAGCAGTATAATTATTGAAAATATTTTGTCTTCAATAGTATGAAACTACTTTATCAAATAAGAAAATTTAATGCATCATTTGCTCATAATTATATTATTGCAATATCTTAAAAAAAAAAAAAAAAAAAACATTTGTATTATTTAAGTGTGTAAGATTTTCAATGTTACATTTTTTTCGGTTTATTGACAGATAATTATGAAGAAAAAAATCATTTCTTATGTTTCCTTTTAAAAATTGATGTACATAATTTCATGTTAATATAGCAGTAGCAAAGATTTTAAATGAACAATAAAATAAAGAAATTGGCTGGGACTAAATGCTATATGTGTTTTTTAAGAATATTTTTTTATTTAATTTGTGCTTTTAAAGATACTTTTTTTGAATGTCAATATTCTTTGAGTAAAAATTTTAAATGCATTATGTTTATGATTGCTCGCTCTCTTTTAAATTTTATGCTTTATGAAAATCATGTTCTCTCTTAACTAATTCTGCATTTTGTTGAAAAATTTGAATGGATTATTTATTTCAGAGTCGGAGATGCCTCAAAATTTTTTCATTGATATTGTTACTAATGTATAAGAAATAATAACATTTTTATATGTTCTATATCTTCTTTACTTTTTTATTTTTTCAGCTCTGCCATTGAACGAGAGAAATATTTGATAAGAAAGGTAAAATTTTATGTGTTCCTACAGAAAAAAAATATGAATTTTGAAAATTAAAATTTTTTGATTTATTTAGTATGAATTATAAAGGTAAAAAAGAACTTTATTTATTTCTGTTAACTAATCCATGAAATATTATTTACAACTATCTTATAGTTTACTTATGGATTATGGATTTTTCTCAAAAATAAAATTATTTAATTTAATATTTAATGATTTTAATGGCATTCATTATTTATATGGTGAAAGTGACAGCTGTTGTAAAAGTACAATTTGAGTTTTGATCTCAAGAATCAATCTCTTACTATCTCACACAACTACTTTTACTATAAGTGTTACTTAAATCAATAATTTAGTATTTAGAATCAAAGTTCAGAAATCATTTTTTTGATGAGATCCTGATGATTGTGATTATAATATGTATGATTTAATGATAACAAATTTAATGCTATTTTTATTGTGTTTTAAATATTAAATTAAATAAATATTATAATCCTTAATCATAAAACTTAAATTTTAATTATTGTTTCATCGTGGTCTTTATTGTGATTTTTAAAAAGCATGTAAACAAAGTAATATTCATTTGAGTTCTATCTCAAAAAATTATATGAATAAGAAAAACTGTCAAT
Organism: Latrodectus hesperus; assembly: GCA_037975125.1. NCBI lineage: Eukaryota > Metazoa > Arthropoda > Arachnida > Araneae > Theridiidae > Latrodectus > Latrodectus hesperus. Next base: position 29,528,971 of record CM075852.1, read on the forward strand.
ATTGTCTTTACATAGTTAAAATAAAAATTTGAGCACTATTAGTGCATTTTTTAATTGTTCTTTGTATGTTCCTCTATCAAGTTGTTCTTTCCTTGCATATTTTAATTTTTTTTCTATCAATGAACTCATAAGTATTTTACTAATTTAATCGCTTTATGCTATTGGAGTAAACTTTCAAGAGTTATTTCATCAGTTAATCTCATTGTGCTGAAAATGGGAAAAAATGTCTTCTTGATTGTATGTTAATCAGTAAAAAATAATATTAAATTAAAAGAAATTTTATAATTGCTTGAAAGTATAGATCTAATAATCATTTACTTCAATATTTTATAAATGTAGTTACATTAAGTAGCTGTGAATGTTATATGTTGTATCTTTAAGCAATATTTGAGATAACTATTGAGCAGTTTTCTATTATATTAGATTGCACAATACAAGAAAAAGATAAAGGCTGAAAAGTTGGGAACAGAAATAAGTCAAGTATGTAATGTTAATCTATTTTGTATAATGTTAAAAAAGAATTTATTTCCTTTATTGAAAAAAATTTTTTTTATTATAGGTACCACCAGAAATATTAATACAAATAAATTGTGAAATAGGTAAAATAGTTCATTCACACATTCAATTCTATTATTAATAGACAGTATATACACATATACCATCCCATATATGTTATAAATTTATTTTTGAATTCATATGTGAATTGTAGATTCAAATGCATTATTTTACAATTGATTTAATTATAAATGTATATTAATTTACTGTTTTAATTACTAAAAACTTAATTCTAGAGAAGAGAATATTTCAATTTAGAAGGATGTATTAATTTACAAATTTGCAATGTATAAGCCAAGACTTAGAAATTTCAACTGACATTATAAATTTATTTTTAAATTCTTAGTATATATACAATGTGAAATTTTAAAACAGAAGATGATTTTTGTCACATTTATTTATTTCAAATAATATTAAAATAAATTTCCTAAAATTAAAAATTCTATTATCAAAAATAAAGTTATTTGTTTTGTAAAACTTAAAATATTAATTATCAAGCTACATATATAAATCTAGAAGATTTTATTAGCCTTTAAGCTCAAATTTCTTATTCCTGATATAAAGGAATCCTCAGAAAATTCTTATTTAAAATTTACTGTGAATCTTTTTTATAAAATTACTATTGTGAAAAATGTATCTTCAATTTTTTCTCTCTATCCTTTTTTCACGATTATTTTTATTTTTTCTTATGTATTTCTTGTATACTTATGTGCATATATTTTTTTGGATCAAAATTTATCTAAATCAAATTTGTTTTAATGATTATTGTTGCCTTTTTATGGTTTCTCTTATTTTTTATATATTTCTTATGTATTGTTTTTGATTAAAATTAATATATTTTAAATGTAAATTTTTAGTTAATGACTTGGTAACTTTTATCAATATGTGTAAATAATTTGTACTGCTTCCAATGAAATGTTTAAAAATGATCTTAAAATTAAAAAAATTGCAGTGAATTGATGTAAATTGATACATATATTAAATTTTTTGTCATCAGTAAACTTACAGTAGGCAGAACATTTAGTGTTTGATTTTTGAAGGGACTGAAAATATCATAAACCAATATTTTTGCTCATATTTTAACTTTACAATTAATTAGAATTTGTATCCATTTTTAACTTTGTTAATAATTGTAATCTGAATAAATTGATTAAATAAACAAGAAATTTACTAACCTGTGATATAATTCTCATTATGTTTTGATATAATTTAACTTTTTATCTTATATTAAAATTTCATATTTTAATATAATAATAATATAACATAAATTTATTGACAAACCATTTTTATTTCATTTAAAAAATAAACATTTCTGTTTTATTTAATAATTTTAATAAACATTCAACTGTATGCTTTTTAAATTTAATTGCCAGTCTTGTCATTATGTGAGTAAAAGGTACTTGTAAATATTAGTCTTTGATTATTAAAATCATTGCTATGTATTTATAAAAAGTTTTGATTTAAATTACTTCTGAAATTGTTTCTTTAAAATTTTTCTCTTAATATTTTCTTCATGCATGCAACATGGTTCTGTGAACTGCCAGCAAAAATGTGGATTTAAATTTTTACAATTTACTATCATTTTATAATTAATCTGTTGATTATAAATGCATTTAATATAAAAATAAATTTACATTAATTAGTTTATTGAGTATATCATATAATTACCATCCACCATGTAATATATCGTTTTCTCATTTAACTTTAAATTTTATGTTCGTAGTATTTTTTTCATAGAAACTTATTTTCAGTTTCAGCAAAAAAATTTTCTTATCCTGATATCTTTATCCATTATACAATCATACTTCCTAAAGGTAATGAATCTTTTTTCAGAAATTTATTAATTAATGCACAAATAATTTTTATATGTTTTTAATGAAACTATTTTTCTGAAGGTTGGAATTCTGAAAGTGAATTGGAAGGTGTTACAGAAACTTGTAGAAGCAAATGGAAAAATGGTGTATGTATTTTAAAAAATATTATAATAAAAATATTATTTATTAAAACGTTTGATTTGAAATACTTCTAAAATTGTTATTAATTACCATTTAAAAATATTTTGTTTATTACCATTTAAAAATGTTTTAATGTCAAGAGTTTTTTGATGATATAAAGATATATTTATGAATAAAATAGACAATCCTAAATACTTGTAGATTAATTCAACAATCAACAAAATGCTAACTGAAATTTTTCTTAAAAAAACACGTAAGTCGATTATATTTTTATTTTTAGAAAAGAATAAGTTCTCTTTATACTCTAATATAAAAAAAAACATGGAACATGGTTTATTTTTCTAAAACATTTTAATTTAATTTTAGAAATATAGGTTTTTTATTTCAATAAATTACAATACATTTGGTATTTGATTACACAAAATTTTAAATAAAAATTATTTTATTTAAATGTGTCTGTGTTTCTATATCACTTGTTGTTTTAGTAATTACAAGTGTATCCATTATGCTAATCCATACATGCTGTATTATCAAGAAATATTTGGAAAACTATGTTAATATGCCATGTATTAATAAATAACTTTCTATAAATAAAAATAGTAAGAGGGTAAATGAAGAGATGAAGGAAATTCTTTTTCACCATATGAAATGGGAAAAATGATGTTTAAGAATCTGGAATACATGTCATATCCTTATTTTCTGTGTAGCTTAAGTACTTTTAAAATAGAATGTTTTTTGTTTGTTTTTACTTATCAAACTATTCGTTTTTGTGTATCAATATAAGTTTTTTAATTTTAGCTGCTTTCAAAATTTTCCTTTTCAAGTTTAGCTATCTGTCTGTTGCCTTACAGTGGCGAAGGGGTGTATCTGGGCAGAATGAGTGAAGTGCGTCGGGAATTTTCTCCTGGTAGGATCAACCTAGACGTGGAAGCCATTCCATTATGCTTAGCTAAAATAGACAGGCACCCTTGGCTAGTCAGACTTCTCCCTTTGGTGCCCTAGACTTTGGGTCAGTTGAAGCTGCTCATTAAGCATGAGTCAATCTTTTTCTAGTGTCAAATATACCCAGAGTTCGATTAGTGCACAGCTGACATAGCTTTTCCGCTCATATTCTAGTGTGCCTAAATTTTAGCAAGGATGAGGTTCTGCGAAACCCTCATTTTTTTATTAGATATTTCTCGGATTTATGGAGATTGTCTTGCTCTGCTAGATAATCCTGAGGTTAGCAGCAAAAATAGTTTTTTTTCAACTATTACTTTTTGTAGACCTAAATTAAAAATTTTTTTAATATGTATAAAAATATCTTAGAAGTGCTAACTTTTAGTTTTATTGAAGATGTAATTCTATAATGAGCTAAATTGACTGAAGACAAAAAATTTTCATTACTATAATTCGAATTGCAAAATGTTTGAAAGTTATATATTTATGATTCAATAAATGGCAAATAATTAAATGTGTCAGTACTGTTATAATTATTTTGTCATTTAAGTGCTGTTATTTAAATTTTTTCCTTTATGATGATACTAGTACAATTTTATGGTATTTATAATTTAAAGATATGCAATGATTTTCAGAATATTCTTTTATGTTATGTTGTAAAGAATGAAATATAATACTGTATCTGAAATATTTTTCTGTAATCTTTAATATATAGTCTTGATGGCTTAGTCTTGAATTTCATTATAATGTCTTTTATTTATTTTCTTAAATAAAACTATTTTAAATGTGATTTTTGTCTTGGATGATTTTTGACAATACAGAATCACAAAATCTGTAATTCAAAAATTCATCTAGCAATTTAATTTATTTATTGTAATGTTTATACATTAATATTGTATTGATATAGTTATAGCAGTAGCATTAAAGTGCCTTTATACCATTTGAAGACACTACATTCCAATTTCAAATCCAAGCTCTTTTTATTAGTCCCATTAGTTTCTTTAATAGATTTCAGAACAAATAATTTTTCATAGATTGTTAGCTTCATGTCTAACTCACAATCTGGGGGAAGTTACCTGCAATCAATGGATATCAGTTTTGGATACTTTTTATGATACATACATGTTGAGATTATTCCACTCTGATCACACACAGTGATTTTTTATGCAGTTACAAAAGTTTTATTTTGTACATTTAAAATTTTTTTAAATACTTATCCTTTTTGATTTCAAGAGAATAATAGAAAATCGATTATAATTAGTATATATGATTCTCATCATTTAATATCAAAAGTTTTCCCTGTAACTTAAAATATGGGAAAACGTTAAATATTTTAAAGTTTACATTAAAATTTATTTATTTTTTAGTTATAAATCAACTTAAAATCTTTGCATGGTATATACTTGTTTGCACACCAGTGAAATTTTTGCAAAATTATTTTATGCATGGAATTTGGTGCTTTAAAGAATTTTTATTTATGATTGCATTCCTCTCTTGAATTGATTTACAAGTTTCGTTATTCCTTCTATAAGATTGAGAAATTTTATGTTATAATTTTTCTAGCATGACAAGGTTGTTTCTTTCAAAATTTCCTTTTGGAAGTAACTTTTATACTATGCATAAATCCTATCGATAAAATTTATAACCATTTATATTTAAAAGCATTTTCTTATTATTACTAATATATAATAATGTTTTAGTATTTATGTATTGGTAATAATATTGATAAAATAATATTTAATAATTTTTTGTCTTATAAAATTACATATTTTAAGTATCTAGATTTTTTTTAAAACAATTGTAATAAAACAGCTTTTACACAAAACTTAAAAACTCAATTTTCAATCAAAATATTTGTACCCTTTGTTCATGGATGAAATATTTTTAGAAATTAATTATTATTATATCTATCATTTAAAAACTGTATTTTGATTTGCATTATTGAAAAATATTTTTTAAAATTCTAGACAGTTTTAAATTGTTGTTAACAACTACATTTAAAGTAAGTAGTTGTATTTAATTTATTTAAGCAAATCAACTAATATAAAATGTAGTTTGATGAATTTTCATTTTATTACAAATATAATATTTTGCATAATTTAGTTTCTTTTGTAAAAGTAAAAATTGATTCTGCAAGAAATGAAAACATGACTAATTTCTGTATTAAAGAAGCATTGATTAATTGATATTAAAATATTTGTTATTCAGTTCAAAATAAAGTAAAATCAAAATTAATCCAGAAAGCTAAGAAATAATGCATCTATATAGCATTGAAAAATATACTTAGGTTTTAACAGAAAATCCTGAATAAGGTTTGATCTAATCTAATCTTTGTGTTTTGATCTTAAGAGGTTCAAGGTTGAATGAAGACAATTTAATTTAAATTTGATCCCAATCTGATCTTTTTGATTAAAAATATTAATTTGAAGAGGTTAAGATCTCTATATTTTCTTTGCAATTTTATGCAAAGAAAAAATAAAGATGTAAGTTTCTTAAATTAAGTTGCAGTTTTTAAAAATTAATTTAAATTCTTATTTCTAGTATTCTATGAGAAATAATCATGAATTATGTCAAACAATTACTCCTTTTCTATGAATAAATTAATTTGCATTTGTTACTTACATGGTGAATTTTATTAATTTATTATATATATATATATATATATATATATATATATATATATATATATATATATATATATATATATATATATATATATATATATATATTTATAATAAAAATGCATTTTATTTTTGAGAATCAATATATGGATAATTTTATAAACCAGCACATTATATTATTGTAATGCAGACAACAGTAACAAAGTGGGGAAAAAGCTTTGTTCATGTTACCAGAAAGTAATTATTTTCTACCTGATAAAAGCAAAGATTTGCCATATTCATCAATGGTGATTAAGGCATGTAAAATAATTTATGGTTACAGTGTTTTCCAAGTGAAATAATATCTCTGGGATGACAATCCAAATCTGAGGTCTCTTTGATCTCTACTTCTAAATTATGAGGATTAACTTTTTACGGAGCTATGATGCCATACCCTGAGTGCACCATTATATAAAATATCATCAGTTCTGTTTCTTGTTGTGCTAAGAGATGAAATAATCTTTGTAACCAAGCATTAGTGAAAAATATATTGTAATACTCTCTATTTAAATAATTTATGTAAACTTTGAAAAACTATGCTTTTTATAAATTTAAAAAAATGTAAAAATCTTTATTGAATTATTTTATTGTTTGTTTTATACATCATTATATAATAATACATGAAACTGTCAAAAACTTATATTTAAATGATAATGAAAAATATTTTAAGAAACAGTAATATTTAAAATTATTTTATAGGTTAATATCTCATATTATGGTTACTTGTTTTCATTAACCCTTAAACCAAATGATGATACTCAAGAAAGTAAGTAAATTCTAAGCTATTTTAAAATTTGTTGGGTTTCTTGGATTACTTTTAAATGAGCTCAGTTCTTAAATAGAAAAAAATATTTTTCCCCAAACAGATTTTCTTTATTTTAAGTTTTGCTAAATTCACAAATTGAATATCAATAATGGTTAAAGTTAAATTAGAGGAAATCTTTCTAACATTTATGTCGTATAAATTGTACATAATTTATTTATATCATGTACAACTAGTTAAAGATCTTAATTCTTTACATTTGAACAATAAAGATCAGAACACTTTACATATTGAGTGTAACTTAGACCACTAATACTTCAAATTTGTTCTAGAAAAAATCCATTTTTAATAAACTTTTTATATGATAGGTGATTCAGAAAAGGAATCTTTTAAAGTTATTTTTGAAGCAACTTCTGTTGATTTCTGGGGTAATTTTCGAAATGAAGGCTATGGTTATGCTGATATAATGTTATCACCAGGTAAATATAATATTATCGTTAATATATATATGAGAAAATATCAGCTATTTGTAGAGAATAATTAAATTTTTTTATCAAGTTTACAAAAACACCTAAAATTTGATGACTGAATTCAAAATGGAAAATCAAAATATCTAATATGCAATTAAAACTTTTATTTAATTGCATAATTGTTTTTTGAAATTTGATGTTCAAAATTAGTAGTCAACAGTATAAAAGCTAAGGCTGGTAAGAAAGGTGAGAGAACAATGAATTGCTTATAAAAATGTTATTATTCAAATTCTAGTTCTTATTTATTATTATATATTAATATTTATTATAATTAAAAATTATTATGAGAAATTTAATAAACAGTATTATATAATTGTAATTTTAATCATAATTTTGTATTCATTGTTTTAGTTTCATTTTATTTCGATTTACATTACTCTCTAACTTACCTGTTATTTTTTGTAATGCTTAAATGTTAATGGCTTTTCAAAGTATATATTTCAATCAGGAATTTTTCTAAGACTTGTTTTATATTTCAATTTGACAAAATAATGTAAATTTCCTTAATTTGAGTTTTGATTATATTTAATTTTAATTCTTATTTTCTCTATATTTTTTATGCAAGAAATTGTGTAAATATTCATCACAACTTTTAAATTGAATCCTCTCTCATTTAAAATTAAACTTCAACTATTAACTTCTCACGTAAATTCTGGGATTTTGGTTCCACCATTTGATATATTGAGAGTATTAGAATTTTTAAAATAAAATTATTTGAGAATAAATGAATTTTAAGATGTTAAGAAAATATTCTGGATAAAAAAGCAAAATTTTATATAACTAAAAATTTTTATGCTTGTTTTCATAAAAGCATGATTTGATTTTCATGTTAATAAAATTTTTAAAATCTTGTATTCAGTTAAAGTTGTTCTACCAGTTGTTATCTATCCATTTTGGGAATTGTTGAAATAGAGAAACAAATCTATAAAAGATAATTGTCATTCTCAAATATTATTTTTGAAAAATTTAATGTTATACATATGAAAAATTATCTGTTGTAAATTGTAACATTTTATGTTTTATTTAATAAAAAGGAAAATATTTCTAAACTTCTTTTTTTAATTACATTTTTATGGAAATATACTTAATATTAAACAGCTGGTTTAAATTAACAGAAATTATTAATATTAAATCAAATTAATTTATAATAATGTATTCAAATATTGTTTAATTCTCATTTTTAGAAATACATGTCCTTTTTTATGTGAATTTTTCTTTTAAAATTTTGCACAAGTAAGTTAATGATTTTAGTTATATTAATTCTTGCAGTTATTACTTATTTTACAGTGTTACTTTTTTAATGTCAATGCACAAATTTTTTAAAAATAAGTTGTAAAATGATTTATCATATTAGGGGATAAAAAGTTAAATCATAGGAAAAAAATTATTTCAAAATTTGATTTTTTTAAAGATTCTAAGTTTAAATTAATATAAATTAAACACATGAAAAAATAATGCACTAATAGAAAATAAATTAATGTTGATTTCAAACATGCTTTATATTTGTTTTAAAGAGCTTTTTTTGCTATTGCATTATTTAATTTTCGTGTGAATTAAGATTTATTCAATTGTGTTTAAACATTATGTGTACTCTTGATTATCTATTAATAGATTGATATCATTTACAATGAAAATGATTTATTGGAAAAAATTCATTTTATTATTGAATTATAGAATGCAATTCCATTAATTTTCAAAATAAGAATTGCTAAATGTTTTGTCATGATTCGTTCTATAATCAAAACTTGTTAAGTTGAAGTTTTTTTCCACTAGGTATAAGAAAACTTTTAAATAAAAATGAGACTATTAGTTTTATTTATGGATCTTTATAACACAATAAATATGTGTATTTTGCATTCATAAAAAAATAAATATAAAATTAATAATATAAAAATATTAAAATTATAATATATAATTTCAATACTATATAAAAATTTATTGACTAATTTTTTATTATGCTATAGGGATGGATGTAAATGACGTCTACATGTGGAAACTAGAGCCAGTTACTTTAAAAGACAAGCTACAATATTTTTTCATTGGAGGAATGCCAACATTAGATGATTTATCATATGTAATCAAACCAAAGGACATTAAAGTAAAGCATTTTTCTTTGCCTGAGATTTATTGTAAAACTGAGTACTTACATTAAACATAAGACATTGTAAAAATATATTATTCAGAAGAAATTGCAAGTCAGGTTAGTTAATAAAGTTTTCAATATTTTAAAAATCAAATTAAAGACACTGAGAAAATTTAGGAACATCAACCAAGATAAATTAAGTGTTGCACACAGCACTGAGATGAATTTTAAAACGCATGACACACATACACTATACAAAATAAACTTACTTTCTCAAACACAAGAATAATTTAATTTTTTTGATATGACATAAATAAATAGTAAAAAAAGCATGTTATAATTAATATTGTTGCTTTTACAGGATGCACAGTTATCTAAATATGGTTTGCAAACAATAACAAGTGGTTCTCTAGAATTTCAATCTTTAATTATTATACAAAGTAAGCTCATAATTTTATTATTATATTGAGGAAATTCAGTTTTATAATTATAATGAAAATTTACCTTTAATTTTTAGGTTGAATTACACTGTGAAGTTTGGATTTTGCTTCAACTTTTAAAAATATTGTATGTTCCCATTGCCAGAGTGATATAATTTTTTTTAAATAAAACTTGTTATATATGAGCTAATTTGTTTCTTAAATTTTTTTACCAATTTGAGTAATTTATCTTGAATAATTTCTTGGTATTTATGAATTATACCCAAATTGCATAATAAAAGATTATTCATTTATTATATATAGTGATAAATCAAATTGGTATTACTAATTATTAATCCTATAATAAACAGTGAATTAAATGAAGAAAAAGTAATCACTTTTAACAGATACTTATAATCAATCATTTTATCATAAGAAAATATTTGGATTGAAATGTGAAAAAAAGTGAACTTAATATTACGCTATTAATTTTGTTTAATTATTATATGTAAATATTTTTCAATAATTTTAAACACCAAATTTATTTAAATATCAACATCTTTATTTAATAATTGGATTAATTGCTTATCTTTTGAAATCCAGTAAACAATATCTATTTTAGACTTTTTTTAATTGGATTAAATATTCTAAATATTTAAACTATTCATTATAAATATTAATACTTTTATGTTATTCACTTTTTAACAAAAATTATTTTCAACACTAAATTTTTACACAAAATTGAATAAGTGCAGATTTTTTTTGTTGTACATTATACTTAAAATTGTTTGCTCTAAACCTATCCAATATATTCTAACTATTATGAATTCTGTTTATACAATTGTAACCCGTTTAAGTCCCCACAGTGATCATTTAAGATTCAGAACCCGAATTAACATATATTTTAAACTAAATGATGTAATTTATTGGCATTAAAGTATTTTCAATTTGGTTATCAATATTTTTATTCAATTTAATAAAAAATTTTAATTTTAACCTAAGAATTTATTAACTTATTTAAGTTACCATTTATGTGACTAGTTTTATGTATCAGTAATGCTGGTTCACATGAAGACATTTTTTAAGACAATTAAAATACTTAACATTTGTAAATTTAATTTACTTTACACAAAGTAATTAAATCTTACTATAATCTTTGATCATATTTGGAAATGCATTTCTCAATATAATACCAAAAGTTAAGCACTGTAAAATAATCAATAAGTTCAGTTTTGCTCGAATTAAAATGCTGCAGAAACAAATTTTATCATGAAACAAAATTAAACTTGAGGAGACTGAAAAATACTCTAGTTAATTTATTATAACCTGATGCACAAGTTTCATCGCTTGACATAAAGTGGCGATTAATGCTCATCAGTCTTCAGTGGCCCATGAAATGAATCACAAGTGTGATTAGTTCTTGTATAAAGAGATTAAATAAAAACCAAAAAACTGACTTTAGAGAGTATGTGAATGTCCTTCATTTGCATACAAAATTTATAGCATTTGACCAAGCTTTTCACAAAGGGATAAATTATTGAAAGCTTAAGTAACTGGTTTTTGTACTATGAAGCAATTTCCAAGTTTGTAAGTGGGAAATGTACACACAAAACTACCAAAGGCACGCCAAGATTTTCAATGGTATTCAGGTAGAGTATACTGGCCATTACATAGAAGAAATCTTTTTCTCCAATTAATCGTCGATGATAATTCATGGCTTAAAGGAGCTATTATTTCCTATTAAAACTAAAGCAAGATCAGCTACAAGCGTGTTCATTTTTATATAATGGTTTTCTATTTATTCCAATACTAGACAAGTGCCTCAAATCACACACATTATTGTACACATACCTGCCAACCGTAGAGGGAACACAGTAGATTCTACTGATTTGAGGGTAAAAATCAAGAGACAGTAATATTGATAATTTTACTTGAAACAGAATGTTTAAACCAGTAATATTGCAAAAAGACAGCCTGACATGAAACCTAAGGTATTTAGTTCCCAAGCATGCTTGGTATTCAGTATTATATACAATGAAGGGATATAAAAGGCTGAGTTTATATATTTTAAATGCTTTGATTTGTATTTCACAGAAACAGAATAAAATTATGAATAAATATTTTAAGAGAACTTATTAATTATGCAAGTAATATATAGATTCAAGGTTACCAAAATGTTTATTAGAATCAAAATTATCAGATTTTCATACAACTGACAGTTAGGTTTATTTTAAACATATATAAATAGCATTATAATGAAAAAAAAGTTTTTTCGGTTGATGTTCTGAATTTATTCCGGACAATTTGGCCCATGTAAACTTGATGGCCTTAAAATACATAATTATTTAAAAATTAAGTAATTCATTAATTTTCAAAATTTTAGTCTCATACTTGTGATTTATTAATCTCATTTAAAAGTTGGCTTTTTAAAAAATGAATAGTATATAATTCTTATGCCTTAGATTTAGCTTGATTATTTTAAGGAGCACTTAAATTCAATAATTATTTTAGCAAAATTATAAATCTAGAAAAAGGCATTAAGAATATTTAATCACGAATTTGAAATTGTTCTGGTAAATTTTTTTACTACTAGTAATATATTTATAATAGTCACTTAGAAATTTTTAAACTTTGTGTTTACAATAAAGAGAAGACAAAAATATGAAGCATTTATAAGAAAATTTTATTCACCTTTTTAAGTTTGCAAATTTACAGATGTTTAACAGTTGTAATGAATGATATTAAAGCTGTCAGTGCATAGCATTTTTATAAGATTTCAGAACAGAAATGAATGATTACAAAGATGAATATAATTTATAAGCCTTTGTTAGCACTTTTACTGGAGCTTTGAAGTACACACTTAAGTAACAAAAATATTTGTGACCTCCAAAGTCAACTTAAATAAAAGCATAGAGCAAAAGGAGAAGTTTCACTTTCCTCTAGTAGAGGTGAGTCCAGCTCTTACTATTTCATCAACTAATAATAGATTTCCAGCAATAGATGAACTGTAATGAAAATTATATTTATTAAAATAAAACTGCTACCACACACAGAAGATACTTAATAAAAGTAAGAAGTGTTTTTAAGAATGGGAAATTTCAGAGAACATATTTAGCATGTTTTTTTTCCCATTTCAAATAAACCATTAAAAATTTTTTTTAAATACAACGCTAATTACACTGGATTAGAATACAATTTAATATATATAAGGGGTGTTTGTGCTCCGGAGATCGTCGTTCAAAAGAAAGTAGGAATAATAATGAATTATTTATTTTGATCTGGGTAATTTTGTATGCTTTGAAAGCAGAAAATGCAATAATTAGGCCATTCAATACTTCATAATTGTAATTTTTCATTTCTCCCCCCTTCTCAAAACTCCAAAATGTCGGTAGCAAGTCCGTAAATGATTTTGGGGTTTATTTGGGATCCCACAAACACCCCTGATATATATGTGATTTCACAATTCTTTACAAATTTCCTTACTCACATTTTTTGTATATAAAAGATACTAACAATCATGATTCCTTGATTGGTTCTTGAATCCGAATTTCCATCTTTAAAAATCCAATTTTGTTGATATATTGTTTAAGTTTTGTCAATCCATTTATCTTCTAATAAACTTTTATTTTGGAGAATGTCTTTTTATCAATTGTCAAAATAACTCATTCAATTGAGTACATTTATATATATATACCTCACATTTTTATGACAGATTTTACAATAATTTTTTTAAAATTTTGAGCATTTTCTTAAAATTGAGTCCATTTTTGAAGTGTTAATATATGGACATTATTTTAAGAATTTTACAATTAATACATTAAAGCAAACATTTCCACCATTTGCCTCATGACTTATCTTATTAATTGAAACTTTAATATTACAATTTTCACAAATCTTCATTATTGAATATAAGTGTTTTTTTTTCAGAAAGTATATAGTACTCAAAACATTTGTCAGTCTGTACTAATTTTAAGTATCTGTGGGCAGATGTCATTTTACCAATACCCACCATTAGGCTAAGTGCCAAAATAATTACCACGATAAGCAGAGCTGCAAATATTAAATTTTTAATGCAGTTAAAGAAATGTTTAGCACAGTTAAAGAACTATTAGTTTAAATACCTAAAATATTTCGTTCTATTAATAGAAACTTTAACAAATAAGAAACTAATAACATGCCAATAATTAAGCTAACTTAAAAGTAGTAAGTTTTATTTATTGATACTACATATATAATAATTACATAACATAAATTAAGCTTAAAATTTGAGAATAGATAAAGATATTCCAATTAAATAATTCATCACTAACAAAAATAAGTAAAATTATAATACCGATGAACATAAAGTTTCCAACCAAAACCATCAGACATTGATTTTTTTGAGTCCGGGTCTTTTAAAACACCTGGGACTTTTTGGCGAACTGGCATGCGTATACAGTAAATTAACAATTCAATCATGAATATAGAAATGCCAGATCGGCAAAGTAAAATGGTATAGGAGTATGCCGCTAAGGCATAGCAAAAAATAAAGTTGTATATAATGCACAAGTATTTTAAATATATGATAAATATGGTGATAAGAAAATTAAATAGAACTGTACTAGACTAAAACTTAAAAGCACTGAATATATGAATTTAAGTTTGTACTAGGGTAACAACATTTTCTGTTAAAAATGTACGTAAGGAAATAGTATATCATTAGAAAATTTTCAGAATAAATACCACTTGTACACAAGTGACATCATACATAATTTGGAAAAGGCAACTGATCGATCATTCATTGAAAAAATTGTAATTTAAAATTATCAAGTGATTTTAAAGCAGTATGAAATTGGTATCAGTCCCCTCCCCCACAAAAAAATAATCGCAAAATAATTTAAATATAATTTAACATAATGTAGTAATTTAAATTTTATGAGAAGTTTTTTTAAACTAAAATATTTTCAAATTATCAAACAGTCTAAGAGTAATAATTTACACAACATGCATTAGTTAAATTTTAATTCCTTAAAAGATAAACTGTTTCAACAAATTTCTTCCACTTTGTCATCTTTTAGAATTATATAAACTACTGAAATTAAATTTTAATAAGTAACAAAAATATTACCAGGAACTAATAAGCTGTTTCTTTACTCTAAAATTGTCTAAAATGCCAGCATCTTCTGGTACTAATGGTTCTCCTATAATGAATTAAACAAATTAGCATAAAAACAAACCATAAAACAAAATTAAAAAAAATCAATGAATTAACTATGCAATGATGCACTTTTCTTTTAAATTTTATTTTTTTACATTGAAAATATTTTATTACTGTCCTATTAATTATATCTTGTGGTACACATACTATGTTTTATTCACTACTTTTTTATATTCAAATCCAGTGGTAATTAAATATAACTGGTTTTACTTATTGAATCAGGATTTGAAATTATCTTGTGGAAGAGTTGTGATATAATTAACAATTCTGTGTCTCAGTAGGTCAATTAGTCATAAGTAATCATTGATTTTCATGATGAAAAGCATTACACTGATTTTTTTGAACAGGCATTCATTAAGACACTAAATTTAAATTTAACTAAGATATTAAGTCATAATGAATAAATTCAACTATTTTTTATAAGTGCAATAAAATAGAAGGAAGATTAATTTTAAAATTTCAGCAGTATGTAATAAACTTTCTTAAATAAGGTCGCACAAATAATCATTAAAAGTCGGCACCTTTCTATAACTCCAATAAGTTTAATTTAAAACAATATAATTGGTTTCATTGGCTTCAAGGCACATTTTGCAAATTAGAGAAATTAGACCAAGATTTGTGGTTTAAAGTCAGCAGACTTTAAACAAGCTGTTGAAATGACAACTAAATTAAAACATTTTAATGTTTCAATTCATATATTAATATTGTATATATATTTTTTGTATAACTTTAATATAACAAAAGTATTTTGAAAATGGTTATATTTAAATTATTTTATAATACATTGTATTACCTTTATTTTATGACTTCACATTTTTGAACATTTCAGTATATTAAATATATTTAAAGACAAAAAAGGGAGGATTTATACTACATTTTAAAGGGAGAAAACCCATTTAATTTTGAAAAATATTACAGAATTTCCACATATACGAGGGTCACTCTGAAATTTTTGAGATACAACTAGGTTTTTAAAGTTTTACTTAAAATTTTTTAGGTGTGTTCAAAGTAGTTTCATCCAGCATCAATGCACTTTTGTAGACGAATTTTCCACAGATTAAATGCCTCAAGCCATTCATTTCTTTGAATAGATGAAAAAAATGCATTTATAGCCACATCAATCTCTTCTTTGGAATGAAAACAACGTCCACGTTAAGTTCTTTTAAAGATTAAAGAATAAACAAAAGTCGCACATAGCTAGATCAGGTGAATACGGCGGATGTTCAATCACTTTAATTTGTTTTTGTTTAAGAAACTCAACTGTTAATCCGGCTGTATGTGAAGATGCATTGTCATGGTGAAGCATTAGTCCCCTAACATTCAGTTCTTGTAGAATTTCTGGATGACATTTAGTGGTGTACCAGTTTGCTGTTACTGTCTTCTGTCCTTCCAACTTGATGGCTTTGACCAATCCCGTACTTCTGAAGAAAACGGCATACATCACTTTTTTCAGTGCGCGTTGTTTTTTCTACCATTGTCGGCGTGGGATCATCTTCAAAGACCCATACTTTGCTTTCTTGACATGTTGGAACGTCAAAAAACGGTATGTACGTTTCATCACCTGTTACAATTTTAGAAATGATGCGGTGGCCACCATCATTCAGCATATTAAGAGTTTCTTTACTGATTCTGACACGCTCCTCTTTTGATGCTCAGTTAGATTATGGGGAACCCAACAGCAAACTACTTTTTTCATATGTAATTCTTCATGAATGATTTTGTGTATGGCTGTGGATCCAATGTTAAGTTCCTTCTGTATCATTTGATAGGTACAGCGATTATCATCCATTAACATTTTTCGTATGGCAGACACGTTATCCGGGATTACTGCCGACGGCGGCCTTCCTGTGTGTTCTTCATCCTGAAGAAAGTTGCGACCTCTTCTAAATTCTCTAAACCATCTGAATACAGTAGCACGAGCTGGAGATTCATCACCAAATGCTAATTGCAACCGTTGAACACATTCTTCTTGATTTAATCCTGCTTTGAGATCGTAGAAAATCATAGCGCGAAAATGTTCTCGCGTCAACTCCATTTCCTCTTCTGTTTAAAATTTATTCCACGCTAAACAAGTTGAAGTAAGTCAGTAAAAAATCCTCTTCTGTGTTAAAATAATTTGTACTTTAAAATTAAACCGTTATTTTTATTTTGTAAATTCTCGTCTGCGCGTATCTCTAAAATTTCAGAGTGACCATCATATTAAAATATATGTATTATCCTTGGTTTACATATATGTAGCAATAAATACTGCCAGAATATTTTTTCTTTTATTACATAAAAACAAATCTTTTATGGAATTCAGGGAGTCTTCAATTATATGCACTTTAACTAATTTGCTTTTACTTTATATTATTTAATGTTCATTTGAGCTGCTTATGATATTATTAATTTTCTATATGAAGTGCTTACAAAGAAAATTTAAATAATAAGAAAAATAAGAACCTGTGTCAATGTCAATTCCTATCAACATTCCACCAGATGAATTATATTCTTGAATTAATTTCACCATAACTTCTTGTGGATCATAGCCAGCATTTGCAGCTAAAGTTTTAGGTATTACTAAGAGAGATTCAGCAAAAGCTTGGATTCCTAACTGCAGGCGTCCTTTTACTTCAGATTTATATTTAGTAAGGGCACAATAAGCAGCCACTTCAAAAGCACCTGCTCCTGGTACAAGGCATCCTAAAAAACACATTTTCTTAAAGAGAATTCAAAGAATCACAAGAAAATAGAGAAATTATACATTCCATGAATAAAATGTAATTTCTAAATTATATTATTCTAAATTATACTATTTTTAAACTTGCATAATTAAGCATTAGCTTCACATTCTTACCATCTTCAATTGCATTTTTAACAGCTCTCAACCCATCATATATTGCATCCTTTATTTGTGATCGAGAATGATTATTTGGGCCTTTTATAAGGATGGTTACAGACAAAGGATTTTTCAAATCTTCAACAAAAGTAAATTTATCTTCTCCAAGAACATGCTCATAAACAAGGCCAGCTTCTCCAAGGCATTCAGGAGTCATTTCATCAACAGAATTCAAAGCTTCTCCCCCGCAAGCCAAGGTTAATCTAAAAATGAAAATATTAACAATCAACTTAAGGCGATGACAAAATTGATAAAATAAATAAGATAAAGCAAAAGCCTAATAATCTGAAATTATTTCAATCAGGTATTTCACATTTAAATCATTTTAATTTTACGATAAATCAAAAGCAATTATTTTTTGAAAACTAAAAAAGCTTTTTAACAAATAGCAAAAACACAAATAAAGAATACAAATAACTATTCAAGAAGGAATAAAATATAAAATGACTTTGCCTTACTAGATTTAAAAATAAATAAATACTGTTTAAAACATTAACTACTATAACAATCAATGCATATGAAATTCAAATTTCATTTTTGATTCACGTAGCTTGTGAATCTAAAAGGAAGTGTTTCTTTTTGTTAAATATATATTTTTTATCAAAGAAATATATACATTAAGAAATTTTTTTGTAATCAAAATATTTAAAGGAAAAGTAAACAAAAGCCACAAATACAATATATTCATGAAATGAAATATTTTTCTCTTTTAGTGATGAAACATAATTACTTTTAGCAATAACTTAATAAGCCCAAGTAGATGTTATTGAAAATATATATTGCAAGAAGCTTTCTTGCATAAATAGAAATATAATATAGCCCTCCCCGCCCAAAAAATTGTAAAATAATTAATCGAACACAGTATTTTCTACTCGGACAGCAAAATCTATTTCTAGTATTTTTATAATAGAAAAGGTGTTTTAAAAATATAAATTAAGCTATTATAATTCAGTTCCTGAAATGCTTTATTCAGTACAAAGAAATCCCTAAAATAATTTATTAACTTTTTTAAAGTGAACAATTTATTACAATTAATTCAACCAGAAGAAAGTGTACATTTAATAGATGATAAAAAAAAATCAAACCATTGTTTTAGGGGAGGGAGAAAAAAAACGATTGATCATAGTCTTCAAGCAGTTATTGATCACTTAATATTAGGTATTATTAATGAATTCTTAAAGTGTTAAGTGTTAGACATTTGTAACATTATTTTAGCAGAAAATTTGTGATTCATTTTTCTAAATCTTGTTCTCAGCATAGAAACATGTATATAAAACAATGTGAACTACTTAAACAAGTTACAAAATTTACATTATCTACACTTGTGTTTTATAGATTTTTCAATGCACTTACTTAAAAACATTTTTATTAGAATACATAAAAAATATTAAAATAACTTAAGAAAAATTGAGAAATAACATTTTACCTCTCCATGTTTCTCCTCTTTGCTCTCCTTAATGCAACAATGCCTTCTTTACAAAGCATATCAAGAGACATGGGGTCAATACCCTAAAAATACTCATGTTAGCAATTTTTTTCTTAATATTATCTGTAGCAAATTTATACATTTAATACATGAAAGTGTTAAATAATTCATAATCTTGATTTTGCTTTTAAAAACCTTTTAAGAGTAGAATTAAAATTCATATGCAAATTATGATTGCTTGAATTTCAGTCATAGTTTTTAAAATCAAAAAGCAGAGATTAACAAGCACATTACACATAAAATGCCGATTTCATAAGCCCAGATCATTTCTCATAAAAAATATTTTGAAGCTATTGATCATACTCTGATGTATGGGCTATAAGAGAGAATATGATAAAGTGGTAGAAATTTTACATAAATTGTTTAAAAGTTAATGAAACTTTTCTCTGCTATTTTTTGGGGGTTTAAATTTTTCAAAATTTGAGATTGTAAATGGGGATTGTGATAAAATAATCAAAAAATAATCATTTTGTTTATGGGACCAGTCACCATTTCATAAAACCATAATTGTAGGTAAATTTGAGGTTTGTAGTTTGTTTGTCGATCAACGGTCATTTTTTGCACACGAGGGCTAATTAGAATGGGACCAACGGTTTAAAGTGGATTTCGAACCACTACAAACATTCATACCCAAGGAGGGATTTGAACCCACAAACTGTTGAACCAAAGGCAAGAGTGCTAACCATTCGGCTGCCAGCTCGGCTTCAGGTTTGTAAAAACTAGGACCAACTGAAAATACTTCCCAAGGGATCTCTTGAAAAATATCTTTTTATTGATAATTGAAGAAAATTTTTTGGGAAATTTTATGTGACTATCATAAAATTTTTATTTAATAATAGTTATTTTTATTTGACGACATAATAGCCCAATAAAAACAGCCAAAATACTTATTTTAATAAAATATTAGTTAAAATGTTTAATGGCTTTTCATTATTCCTAATGTTTATTAAACAGAAAATTATGGTATCTGTGGAAAATAAACTTTTGCATTATAAAATATCATGTAAGTGTATCATAACTTCATCAAAAACAATGGCTAAATCCTATGAGCCAGTACAGCAACAAATGTATCAAACTGGTTTTACGACTTAACCTGATGTGAGCATGAATGAAATTTAAATATTCAAAGTTGTTTTGTTTTAACAGTATACCAAATTGAGTTTTAATGTAAGTGAAAGGCATAGATAGTGATAAATTTGTTTTTTTCACTTCTGCAAGCAATTAGGTGAATAATTTTACTTTACGAATTATTCAAATAAAATTGCTGTTGTATGCAGTTTATGTAATTTGAGTATTGTGTATGAATATTTCTAATATTTGACATGTACTTAGTGTTACTGTGAATTGTAATGTTTAAATTAGAGTTTTCATAGTATATATTTAATTAGAAAGAATTTCTTTCATTAAAATATTCTTTATTCACATTATTGGTATGCTATTAAATTTAAGCCTTATTGCCTGGTTCTCTTGTGCTAGATAACATTTATATTGATGTTTTTTAAGGTAACTGGCTACTTAAAATCAATGTTTTCATTAAAATATGTTACTTACATTACTGATTTAATTTCACTGCCAGGTTGTCTCCCTCTTTGACCGAGTCATATTTAGTTTATATTTGTTTTGTAATACTTCTACAGTAAGTAATTATGTATTAAATATTAAGAAATTTGATATTTAAAACCTAAAATATCACTAAATCGCAATATTCAAAGTTAATGATGCATAAGTTTCATTGATGACTTTCTCAAAAGCCGTCCAGATTAAGGGCTTTCTGTGAATTCCAAAAGTTTTTAACTCCATACTGTCAAAGGCCTTAGATAAGTCTAAGATGGCTGCTACAGCATGGTTAGTAGTTTTTAAATTTTGGCACCTGATGATTTGTGATACTGTGTTCTTCTCTAAAAGTAGTTTCTTTAAAAGATTGATTGCATCCAAATAAAAATTAAGTCCTTTTAAAATCGTTTTCTATTTTACTCTACAAGTCAAGGAAATGAGCCTAAAACTTCCAGGTTAAGACTCTTTATTTTTTAACAGGGACAATAACTGTGCTTTTCCAAATCACGGGCAAGATGTCCTCAATTTCAAGATTCATTCATAAAGTTTAAAAATGTTTGTTAAATATTTTCAAGATAACTTAACACCTGCCTGTTAATTCCATCAGGTCTAGATAATAGATCAAATTTCCATTTAATCAAAAGTAAAAATTATAATGAAAATTAAAAATTTTAATATAAAAGAAAAATAGTGTAAATAAATACCTTCTGATTAATTACAACAAATCCTTTATTGGTTCCCTTGCAAACTTTGTTTTTCAAATCTATGATTTTCTTTACTCGTTCAGTAATAAATGCTCGTTCAGCAGTGACAAGTTTTTCTCTTTCTTCGGCAGATTTGTAAAAAAATCCTGCATTCACTTCACTGAAGGAAGAAACAAATCATTTAATTTTCTAATCTCTTTTAAGTTTTTATTTTTAATAAGTTTAAAAAAACATTAAAAACATCATATTTGCACCTTTTTTCATATTCAAGAGATACATTGCAAGTCAAAATATATGCATCTTCAACCTTTTTCTTCATATCTGGATGTCTTGCACCATGATCTAAAACTAAGCCACGAACAAGAGTAGTATCTAACTCTGTTTTATGTTTCATTTCCATTATTTCTACCATATGTAAATCAATTGGAATTCCAGGCCTCTGAATGGCTAATACAGCATCAACACAAATCTAACAAAAATATTACATTGTTGTAAGTTAAAGAATAATAAAGTTACCTTTATGAATATTGCATGTACATAAAGAAAAAAATTTTTTAACATAAAATATTATCTTAATTAACAACTTTGAAAAACTTACTTCAGTTAAGCAATCAGCAAGTTTAGCATTTACTTTTGTTTTCAATGATGTGTTAGCCACATTAATAAGCTTTTCCCTATCTACTTCACCACGTATTTTGACTTCCTCAAGAACTTCTAAAGCACGATCCCGTGCTAAATCGAAAGCTTCTGCAAGAATTCTGGGATGCAGACCCTTAAAAATACATAATTGAAATGAACATAAGGTAATACAGTTAATTAATTCAATTACCAAGAATTATATTCTATAACAAATAAGCATTGTCATAATATTCAAAACAGTTCTTAATTAAAATTATGAAAAGCTTAACAAGTACTGTTATAATTTTCAGTTTTATGATTTATTAAGAAGAAATTTCACAAGACATTGTGCAGCATAAATACAAAACTCACTTCAGCTATAAAAATGTCAGCTTGTTTCAGAAGTTCACCAATAAGTAGGACAGTAGATGTAGTTCCATCACCAGTTTCATCATTCTGAGCAGTTGATGCTCTTGCAATCAATGATGCAGTAGGATGTTTTATTTGCTAAAATACACATCAAAAACAATCAAGATATCAATAATAGGAAAATTGAAATCTTAACTACAATCTTAATCATGAATTATTATTTTTGTCTACAAGGAAATAAATAATAAAAATAGAACACAAAAAATTAAAATGTATTCAGTATCTTGTTTTATAAAAAATATGTATAATCAACATGTTTAACAATTTCAGACGAATTAAACATCATAACTTTTAAACAACTTGCATCAATTTTAATATTTTTTATACAATATATTTATCCTTAAAAATTAAAATTTTTTAACAGGATTAACATTAAAAACTCTAAAATTAAAACTTAAATACATTACTTACTAAGTAAAACATGTAATAATTAGGACAATTATACCAAACACTAAATGCAATTAATGAGTTTTTATCTTAAGGTCCAATTCTGATTGATAAATTAAATTTTTTCAAACTAATTATTTAAATACAATATCTACACTAGCAAACAGCTTCAGCAGCATAACCAATACAATTGATATTGTCATTACTAAGAGCACAATACATTTACTTTGTAGCACCAACTGAAATTTTCTAAACAGAACATTGATTATGGAGCAAAGTTTTTCTCCAATCAAGCTCATTTAAACTTAATCTTAACCTTTACATGAAAAGCTGGGTTTTTTTTCTTTTGCTATAATAATTGAAAACATCTTGCATATTTCTAAACATAATTTACAAATTTTCGATAACTATAAAAGAAACAGTATACGTTTGTCAACAGTTCATAATTTGTATATGAATTTACTGAAATTTACTATATGAAACTCCACATAATTAAGTTTCAGGTGTAATATTTAGTTGTATTCAAAAAAGTTAGGATTTAATATATTAAAATCATTTGTAATGAAAGGAGACTGATTAAACATTTTTTTAAAATTTTAACTTTATATAATTTGATTCTAATAGATAAGTTTGTTGATACTCTAGTCACTTTCTACACATGAGGACGAATTCGGTTAGGATAGCAGTTTTATCTAAATGGACCCTGAGCAGCATTCGTGTCAATTTTCATGAACAATAAGATTTTACATATACAAATAGTTTTAATTTCAATCTCGTAACTAAATTAAAATTTTTAAGCATGAAAGACATAAGAAAAATTTAATAAGTATATCAGATAAAACAAAAATAATCATTAATGAAATACATACCATTTCATGTAACAGTACATTGCCGTCTTTAGTTATTTTAATATCACCAGCTCCAGAGACTAACCTAAAAAATGTACACTTAAATTAACAAAAATTATATCAATAAGTTAAATTATAAAAAATATTTTCAAAAATAGCCAAGTTTTTTGTATGCCTTGAATTGAGCAGCATTTTTATTACAATTAACAGAATATGATCCACTTAGCTTTGCCTTAAATATTGCCTAATTTACAATAATCAAAAGCAAATTTGTAAAAGTAAGAATTTTAAACAAAAATCATTTGAGAATCATACACATTTCAGCATTAAAAAAAAAAGAGTTTAAGCAATCATGATTTCTACAACTTCTCCTATAAATATATACTTCCTATTTTAATGAAGTTAAATATTTAAATATTCTGTAAAATCCTAAGGCCTCAGCAGGTTTGGCAGAATTTTCAATTTTCACACAAGTTATTTTATTAACCTATATAACATCACTTCATGCAATATCCAGCTTTTAAAACTCTGATTACGCTCAAACTTAAACCTTTGAATACAGCGGAAAACTGTGTAGCGAAAATTGGAAATCAAGCCGAATGCGCACAGGACCCCAGGATTTAAACATCTTATTTTTAATAAAAGGTTTTCATATTCCATTCAACTACTAGAAATTTTAATTTATAGCACACATTTCAATATCAAATTTGCTGGTTTTAATATTTAAAAACAATATCTTGCAATTTCTAATTTTGGTTATAAATATTAACATTTTAGTTTTATTTTGTATTTTCATTAATTTGTACTTTGATACTCTAGTCATTTTCTACACATGATATTATACATATATAAACTACACATGCTATATTTTATTTCATACATCTATTCAAGTTTTACTTTCGTGATTGTTTAAAAATCTTATTTTTAATTAATTTATTTAGACGTTTAGTCTTTATTTTGAAAACAAAAGTTTTTATTATATATCATCATAAAAACATGACAACACTTTTTTTAATTGCAAATAAAATTGCATCATATAATTTTTGTTCTCTTTTTTTCAGCATTTTATCATGATTTTTCTCGCTCATTTTATCTTTAAAATATTCCTTGTTTTTAAATTATTTTACTTAAGTTATAAATTTTTCCAATTTAAAAGGCAGTATTTTTTAAGATTGAAACATAAGCATTTGAGTAACACTAACAAAACTAATGTCTTGGATATCTTAAATTTTTTGGATTTTTTTGATTCAGTGACAAAGAAATTAAAAAACAAAGAATCCATTGTATAAAATATTTCCTACATAGATTGTTAAAATTGATAGTGATTTGATCAGCAATGATAATCAACCAAATTTGATTCATCTTATTAAATTCTCTAAATAAAATTATTTACAAAAAATTATCAACAGCAGTGTGAACATGAAAAATAAAAATTATTGTTTTAATGGTTTAAATTCTAAGAAACTAAAATTTTTTATTTAAAACAAATGTCACATGCAAATAAAAGTTTATTTTTTGTATTAGATTATACATATATAAACATTTTTCACAGTACTTATAAATCACTATGAATTAGGACAATCTATACAAGAAATATTTTATATAAAAGAGAATTTTGCAACGGGTTGTCTTTTTAATTTTTTTTCACTGATATTAAAAATGGTTCACTATTAAAAAATTTAATCTTTAGCAAAAATCAGTGGGGGGAAAAAATTAAAAATTTTTTTCATCAATATCTAAAAATAAAGTGAAAAATTGAAAGGTCTAAAAGAATTTCCAGGAATCAATCAAACTTCAAAGGAGGGGGATTAAACTTTAGAGTTTTAAGGAATTATAAATATATGGCCCAAACAAGTTTTAAATCAATTTAAACACCTTATACTAGATCATATAAGAGTCACAATTAAATTACGAATAATTTAAAAGTTACAATACATAATTCTTAATTGATATTTTAGTAAAAGTTTACAATTGAGTACTCCTTGATACTCTGGCAATTTTTAGACACCAAGATAGGCATCTAGATGTGACTAACAAGATTACTGATACAGAAAGAAAGGGTTATTAGAAATGAAATTTTATTAGAAACAAAGAGAGGTACCAGATTCTAAACTGAACCCTGATATTTTTAGAAACATAATTTAAAATATTTACAATAAACAATTGTTGGCAAAAGGAATACAAAAATTTCAACGATTGTAAATTTGTATATTTTTTGTTACCGAACATTGTTTAAATATGATAGCACTATTGTAAATGTTTTCATGAAAAGTAGTAAATACTTTTCATGAAAATATTTACAATATTGCTATCATACTTATTATTCCCACTTTTCTGAAATACATTAAAAAAAAGATCAAACTTCTATTAAAACGATATCTACATTATTGGCCAGCTTGAAATGTTTCATAGCTTCTAAATTTCCAAGATTGCTTTTAATGATTTCACGAAATGGCTTTTTTTCTATGAATTTTCATCACATGAATTCTGTAGATTCTAAATGATTAGTCACACATAGCTTAAATGATCTTTACTTGTTGACAATATCTTAAGTTGCATTACCATTATTTTTTAGCAGTAAAATAATACATTTTTCCGAATTGGTTGGTTTGTCACTCAATAGCCAGTTTTCATTATACAAGGGCTAATTAGATAGACATATAGTTTAAAGTGGATTCCAAGCAACTATAATCATCCATGTCCAAGGTGGGATTCGAACCAACAAACTGTTGAAACTGAAAGCAAGATAGCTAACTATTTGGCTATCAGCTCTGCATATTTTTCTATGTAAAACGAAATGACATTTTCAATCTTTGGTAAATTTAAAATTGTTAAGACTTTTCCAATGCTTAAACTGAAAATTAATACTGCAATATCACAAAATTCCTCAAATAGAAGTTGGAAGAGTCAGTTGTGCTTCATTTATTCTTTTCGTCCTAGTGGTACAACTGTCGTACCAAGAAAAAGAGTATCTCAGCTGTACCATGGATTTTTACCCCTTTTCATGTGCTCAATATTTTCTCACTCAAATTTCTTTGGGAAGTTAAGGGAGATTTAATTGTTGCTCTTTTTGTTTGAAAGTTTTAAAAACTGGGTGATGGTCAAAACATTTATTGGCTCTTTTTTTAAAGGAAAGCATATTCATTCTCACTTTTATAACCAATTGCTCTTTTATTTCTGATGGCTGCACATTGTAAGGGTTTGACTGTTGAAGAAATTATAAAGTTATTGGATGTGAGTTGGAAAAAGAAAATTTTCCAGATAATAATTCTTATTGCTGCGCTTGAATTTAAATTCAAGAATAGTTTTCTTAATGGCAATAATGATGCAGATTTCTCAGTATCATTCAATTTCAATTGATGTAATGCTAAAACTAATGTAAAGCCTATAATTCCTAAATTTACAGGAAACTTAAGTATTTCTAAACAAATAAATGATTTAGATGAACTTGAATTTTTTAATTTGTTTTTTCCTGAAGATATTTTAAATTTTATTGCAGATGAAACAAATCTGTATGCTCTGCACACATATAAGATATGTAGGTATAGGTTTACATATACACACATAGAAGAAATGCATTGTTGTTACAGCATATATTCTTATGCATGCACAGAATATTTATATTTTTAGTTGTTGTTCCATTGATAGTATTTATCCTTTGACTGTGTCCATGATTTATGTAATTTCCTATTTATGAGAATTTGAGATTCTCAGTGACAAATGAGTTGAAGCATTTCACAGTTATTAACTATGGATACGTTTTTAGGCTGCTACCAGCATTGGTCAACTCTTTTCAAATTTCATAATACCATAGAAAAGGAAAAAGTGTCCTTACAGTTTTATCTATAATCCCTAACATGACTATCTTTGATCCATTTTTGATCAAAATTGCTGGTTTTGAGACTGATATTTAATGAATTTATAGATATCAAACTCTTAATGTAATATTAAATTCTTAAAATTATTTATGCATGAAAAACTATATTAGAAAAATCTCAATTGAAAGATTTTGTAAGAAATTTGTTGGCCTTTGTAATACCAGTACACATTATACAATTAGATTTGTAAAAAGAAAGAATTTTTTGATTTGATGAAACTCGTTTCAACTTATAGAATTGTTATTTAACAAGAAATACTGAATTTCCTGTTTAACTCTGATGGAATAATTTATTTTCATTAAGGTATTTCTGAAATTTTTGTTACCATTTTTTCTCAAAACATTTTCACTGAGAAGCAAATTTTATTATAACATGCAAGCTTAACGTCTTCTCACACACAAGTAATTGTACTTTTTAAAAAGGTTTAGTGTTAGAAACTTTCTCTTCGATGTGGAATGTACCGGATTTGATCGCACCTACTACTGAACAATTAGGACTAAACATTTTTTTTCCTGCATACATGTATGTCAGAATAGAAACTAGACAACTTTCTGTGGTTTTTCCTGGTGACATTAAAATAAGGTCTAATGTTTATGGAAATATTCCAGGACAACTTTGTACATTTTTGATCTCACAAGAACATGAGTAGAAATGAATAGATAAAATGAAAGTATTTCCAATCATAATATGAGCAGCCATGCACATTTAAAGTTACTTTATAGTTGTCAGTTTACTTACTATGCAGTTTTAATTTCTGCACAAAATTAAAATAAACACTAGTTTTTTATAGATAATTTAATAAGCATTTCTTATTATAAATTTAACAACATTTAAGATAAGAATTTATATTCAGTATTACACTAATATTTCATTTCTAAATAAGAATTTTATACAAACATTTTCTGAGACTAATAGGAGTACATTTTGGTATATTCTTTGAATGAAAAAATTTCCAAGATTTCAATCATAGAAAAATAAACAAAATTTTACAATTTATTGCATGATAAAAACAATTTTATAAACAATTAACTTGAAATACTACATATCTAAGTAGTTCAACTCAAGATTACTCCCACAACATTCATTTTGTAAAATGTCTCGTATCTAGTCATAGAAACGTGAATTCCATTTTTAAACTTTTTTCCACAAAAGAAAAAGAGCATATAGTTTAATCTGATGAATACAGAAATTACTTATAAACAAAATCTTTATAACAAAAAATCTTTAATACTGTTAACATACAAATCGTAATCTTATTTACATACACCTTATGCAATTTACATGCATTTGTTTATAAACAAAAATAATTTGTTCAAAATATCTTTAGTAACATATTTTAATATCAGAGTGTTTTATGAATGTTTTTAGACTTACTTAGTTTATTGTTTATCTTTTTTCTGATAGCTAACAGCATTTCTCATTACTATAAAAATCTATTTTAAATATGTATTTTGATGGCTAAGAATCAAATAAATTAATGAAATTTATCGTGTAATTACTTTAAATTATAATATCAAGAAATTCTCTGTAATAAGTTAATATATACCATAGTTTATGAAACCAACTAATTTTGTTTCACATACACAAGTATACATCGTAAAATTTTTCTAATATTTCTCAATCAGATTAGGTTAAACAATGAATGGAAAAAAGTTGATTGCGCACAGATAAATATAGTATTTTAGGTAAACTCAGTAACATTTTTGTCAAAATTATGGCATACCCAGTGCAGGATATCGCCCCCAAAAGATCAGGTGAAATCTCCAGCTCTTATATGAGGTGAAAATGACCCTCTCCTTTCTGACAGGAGGGTAGGAAATGTCTTCTTGCACCCCCATAATAGCAGTTTTTTTTAAACAGTGACACCAGACTCATATGGTTAAAGTTGACTTTATACATAACTAGACAGATTATCATAGGAACAAAGAGATTGAGAAATACCCAAAAATACTAGAAAGTTTTGTCTTTTAACTAATCAATAAACAAGTTTTGTAATTTTATTTTGTAAAAATATTTACACAAGTGGAAAATATATACATACAATTAGCTTTTATTTGTTACATCATTCAGATTAATTTTTAACCAATTTTTAGATAATAAAATTTTAAATATGTAGACAGGTTTGTTCTGAAGAAGTTTGCAGCAGTCATTAATTAAAATATGAATAAATATTTTTTGATTTTATATCTTTATAAAAATAATGCACTTGTCTTCCTATTGAGATCTGTAGTTACCTTGGAACTTTTAAGAATTAAAAAATATTTTTCCTAAAGACTTCTGTCAGGAGAGTATTTTTATTTGAAAGGATTTTTTAACTTTAAGGTCTCCTGTCCTTTCTATCAAGACTAAACAATTCTTTTTTCCCCAAAAACGAACACAGTTGTTTAGGGTGTAAATTATTTTTGACATGGAATCTTCTCCAATGAAAAAAATCTTAAGATTATTAATAATTATAGTGAAATTTACTTATAAATAAGAATAATTTGATCAAAAAAATATCATACTATGGTAATTTAATTTATTACTTTAAAATTTGGTACACAGGTGTTGGGACACTTTGCTGAACCATCTCTAAATTTTGTTAGTTACCATTTCATTGACGTTATTTTCGAATTAAAACTTTCAAAAATCAAATAGAATACAGACAAATATTTAGTTTTCCTATTAATTGGAAACTTTAATTACGATTACGAAAGAAAATTCGACACACCTTATAAAAAATAAAAAATTTATACAGGAAAAACAAAATTAATTAGTAAAAGAAACGAAATATATGATTTATCAAATAAAATTATAATTGTATAAAATAGTATGTAATAAACGCATAAAATTTTTTATAAAGACCGGTACAAAAACACGTGGGAATATAAATCTAGATACTATTCGAATCATAAGTTATTTGGATATACGTACATTTTCATAGTACCCTTAGGGCCTAAATTAGTTTTTAGCACATCTTGTAAGCCTCTAGCAGCACTAATATTAACGGCAAGAGCTTGAGCCTGCCGAGCAATTTCAGCTTTAGGATTTAGAGACAACACAGCAGCCATTTTTTCAGTGACAGAAAGCAATGACTCCGCTTTTGTTGTTTAAGAAAATAGACGGTATAGTGTTGCCAAATTTAAAAATGAAGGTAGAAAATATCCTTCTGAATTTATATATAGAATTTTTCAAATTAAATAATTCATAATCTTTGACTCATAATAATTCATGATTGCACTAATAATTTATGATTGAAATAATGATTACATTAAAGTTCCATAATGTACAATGTTTTTTCACAAGAGAGACAGTTTTCAATCACATCATTTGATGGTGATTCTGCGAATTGCTTGGCTATGGATATCTGTAAAGCGTAGAATAGAGGGTGCTACTACCGTGGAGATCTAGAACACTTCAGACACGAAACTTCCTGCTTACTATTCCATTATTGTCTTATACCATTGTGCTTGTTCTCTGTAGTTTCCATTGCTTTTGAGAAATATTAATTTAAAAGTAATTATCCTATAAATTTTTTGAAATACAGAAAGCAAATAAAGGTAGTAGCTGTTGCGTAGCATTTGGTTGCAATATGCGAGATGGAACAAATTTATTTTCGCAAGTGGAGATGTTAAAATTTCCAATGCAACCCGATTTACAATCCTTAATTTAATTAGATAGATATTAAATCAATTCTTAAAAATAAGACATAAATTTTAATTGCAATAAAAACCAAGATTTGTTTAAAATATTAATCAACAATAAGTAAATAAACACATCGTAGCAATTTTGTTCTACTCATTATTGATACCAATTCATATATTCTAGCATGAGCAAGAAAATTTTAATAAAATTTATAATACTATAAATGAAAGCATAAATAATACCTTGCTTAGTATTTGAAATGATTTATAGTTCAATCGCGTGCAAAATATATTTCTGGAAATTTTGGAATAAATGTATAAAATTAAAAATTAGTTAAAGAAGAGAATGATTAACAATTGAGATAAATAATAACAAGAGTTAGAACGTGGGTTACAATACATCATTCATCAACAATTGATCCTAATATCGCCATTAAGAGCGATTCTTCGCAAAATATGGCAATCTACCAGGATTATTTGAGTAAAAATTAAAAAAAAAATGTAAATTTATAGGATCACCACTAATTGCACTTTTATAAAAAAAATTATGATTTTAACGGATAAAATAAAAAAAATTCGAAAACACAAATATACACCTAAAAATATTTAAATAAAAATTTTTGCGATTGCATTGATTTTCAATGGGAAGTGAGAAAACCGTAAGTATTTAAGATAGCTTCCGGTCAACTGAGGATAGTTTTTGTTTACATTGAAAACTCCATCCATAGAGTTAGTTATATCACCAATATTCAATATTTCATTATTTTTTGTGTATCTTTTACGTTCTAGAAATTAACTTTAATATTTGATTTTGTAAAGATATTTATCCTTAACACATTTTTAAAGCAAATTATATGCAAATATACTATGTATGTATGTATGTATATATATATATATATATATATATATATATATATATATATATATATATATATATATATATATATATATATATATATATATATATATATATATATATATATATATATATATATATATATATATATATATATATATATATATATATAGACATAGAGCATACATAAATGAGAGTAGCAATGCATGGATAGAATGACAACAGCAATATCATAGATAGAATGAATAGTCTCATGGAAGACAATAATTGGCGGTGGGAATACTTTACAACAGTGTTGTTCAACTGTTGGGGTGTCCAATATGTGGTGTTATTTTAAGCAATTTTAATACCATATAGTTTCTGAAAAATGGAACAAAATGTTTAATTTAAATATTTTAAAATGTTAAAAGAGCAACGCTATAGAATAGAATTCTACAAGAAATGATGGTATAAAAATTGTAAAACAGCTGATATTTATATAAATATTTAATTAACAAATTTATAGTTTTTTTATGTTTATTTTTTAAAAAATAAACGGAATAAAATATGATGGAAAATTATAAACACATTAGAAATGTGGTAAAAAAGATATTAAATTTAATTCTAAATAAAGCTGACTCAATTTTATAAATTAACCGATTAAAAGTCATAATTGCAATCGTATGTAGTTCAAAACTAAACTTATGATTTTCATAATATTAATTACATTCTAAAAATCATAAAAATGATTTATAATATACTCTCTTTAAAAGTTATAAGAATATATTATAATATTCTCTTAAAAATGGGACAACACAGTACTATTGAAGCCCAAATTTGATGTAATTTAAGTAAATTTAATAAAAATGAATTCAAGTACATTGAGAGATCACATTAGGCATAGAAGTTTGAAAAGTAATAAGTTCAGAATGCAAATTTGCATACAACCACACACGTCTATTGGACGTCTTTTAAAGATCCATAGAGTCCAAAAGACGTCCTGGATACCTTTTGGATGTCATAAAGACGTCCATGGTTAGATGTGAACTGGATGGTCTTCTATCGACGTCGGATTGACATCCACGATGGATGAGTTTTGGATTATTAGCATTTGGATCTGTAATAGACGTAATTTATATGTCCATGATAGATGTAATTTGGACGTCCATGGTGGACGTACTTAAGACATTCATAAAGGATGTTATCCTGACATGTATTAAAAGTAGGTAATTAACTGCAATTGTAATTATTTATGTTTATTCCTTCCATAATTTTAAATTATCGTTTGCCTCACAGTCTACAGTCGTTTATTGCTACGTTAAGAAGTGTTTAACGAAGTAAGTTAAAAAATAATTGCTTTTCTTTTTAAATAACTTATTTTTATTCCAAAGAAGTCATAAAAGAAATAAGGTTTAAAAACTGAGTAGTTTTATCTAAGTGTAGAAAACCATGTTTAAAGTGTATTTTTACTTTAAAAAATTACATTTGTAACTATTTTAAATTAACGTTAAAAGGTAAATATTGCTTTTATTTATAAATTGTGCTTGATAGCAGAATGTAATAATTTTTTTGTCTTTAACTTTTAAAATTATTTTTAGGCTAAAAATGCAAACATTGCGATTAGGGTGAAAATTGCTGGATGAAAATACCACAAAGTAATTTTCTTTAGTAAAAACCATTTTTTCTCTCCAAAATTGCTTAAATTTATTATTATTTTGTCATACAAAGACTTATGTATTTATATCTTGATTTCAACAAGATAAAAATTAATCAATATTAGGATTTGATTCAAAGATTTAATGTTAAATTAAAATACTTTTTACTGTTGAATTAAAAAATCTGAGTGTTTTTTTTTTTTTTTTTTTGAATATCAAATTTTAAATCAATAATTCAAGATTTTGCTACTTAGCTAGAAAAAATTATATTACCCAATTATTTTAATGCATGCTGGACTAATATTTCAAATGAAGAGCTATTAAAATGTATACTTGAAAATTAATTTTTGTATTTTGTAGTTAAATGGAAGATATGTTTATTTCCCATACCAGATTTGGAATTCTTACTTTTCTGGAGAACTTCTCTTGTTGTCTACTAAAGGTTCTAGAATTTGAAGTAAGCATTTTTTTTATTTTAAGGAAAAATGATGTTTAAGATTATGTAAAATCATTTAGTATGAAATGTTTATATCTTCAGTGATTAAGCATTTAGAATGTGACTGTGTGTGATCTGTGAATGTGATTTTCTATAATATTTTCTGTACACTTAATTTGGTAGCAAAATTTCCTACTTCCATAATGCTTGTGATGTTGAACATTTTTTATATTCTTATTTTGTATTATTTTGTTTAATACTCTTACAAAAACTATCTGATCATAATATCTTCAAAATAAATTATTTTTTTAATCACACTTTAAATATCTAAGTAAATTAATACAAGAATGCTCACATTTTCAGGAAAAAAATCATAAATTATAATAGCAAATGAAACTCTTAATACATTGATTGCATTTTCACTAAAGTTATTTTTAAGTCAATATAGTTAAAACCTTTTTGTATGAGAAGAATTTAGTTTATTGTAAAAAATGAAATTAGTAACTAACTGGAATTTCTGAAATTCAAACCATTTGCTTGCATGTGTATGCCCTGAAAGGAAGTTAAGAAGCATGCTCTCAATGAAATTAAAAAGCAAAATGATTACGTAAACAGAACAATGTTTCTGGAATGAATATTATATGTGTACTTCCATTCAAATTCTGTTGATTAATTTGATTTAATAAATTATTCTCTGATTTATATTTAAACAGAAATATCAATATTCTTCTATTTTTAATTGTATTCCTTTAAAGCTATTTTGTTGTAGTTCACTTTTCTACAGACTTCAAAGACTTTACTGGCAAAAATAAACAGAATGGCATCTACGTTTCACACAATAACCTGATTTTTAGTTCTATTAAATATGTCTTCTTTATTAATCTAATTTGAATATTATTAAAAAAGATGTACACATTTGATCACAGTAAACATCATTTATTTATTGAATATTGATTGGAAATTCATTTTTTCTATAGTGTTTCATATTCTGCTCTGCTTTGCATGAAAAATTGCTTATGATGGGCTGAACCTAGTTTCAAATAAATTGAATAAATAATTTGTTTTATAAATAGTTATCTTTTTATATTTAAGATTTAAAATTTCTTTTATTATGCTTTAATTATTTTGGTTGATAAAGTTGAATTGTATTTTTAAGAGATAAAATGTACATCATTTATAAATTCTAAATTTTGTTTTCCTTTTCAGTTAAATGAGAATTACAAATTTATATACCTGAGGATGAGATTAAATTTAAAATAAGCAAATTAAAAAAAAATTTAATTTTTCTATATTATTTATGCTTATTTGAACTAATGTAGAGCAAAAGAAAATAAATCCTTTAATGGATTAAAAATATGGCAATTTGTTTCTACTGAGTGCAAATTGTAAATAAATATATCATGTATTAAATTTTATTAAGAGTTTACTGTTGTAAAAATGTTTAATCAAAATATTTAATATATTCCTTAGTAAATAACATTTCTGTTTATGTTTAGCAGTAATATGTAAATTCAATTCTATATTTTATTATTTAAGTTCTGTTCTTTTAATGGTAATGTTAAATTTTACCTATTAATCTAACTCTTGTTTTGCTAATTTGAAAATTCATTACAAATTTTAAATATTTTGTAATTTCAGTTATTTAATCAATTCCAAAGGGTAAAAGATTAAATAGTATATTTTTTCCAGAAATTAGTCCCTTAGGTTTAGCATATATGTAATGAAAAAGATAAACATTTCTAAAATTGGTATTATGATATTTGACGTGCCATGTATCTAAACTGGACCAAAATGAGGCGTCTACTGGATTAGAGTACATCCACCTGATGTCATATTGACGTCTATTGGAAGAAATTGTGTTGTATTACGCTGTTACTATATTATAGTTGATTTGATTTTGTATTGTTTAAATAATTATTTTATATATATATATGCTTTATTAAATGTATAGGAATATATATTAGATTTATTTTTCTAAAACTTATGTGAATTTTATGCTGTAAATAATAATTATTATTATGACTACATAATGTATAGATGCTGCCAAAATTAATACAGTAATTTCAAATTTAAATTATAAAATGTTTTAATTATAAAATATTTATATTTTTATTTGTTTTGTTTCAGTGCCACTTTTTAAGCTTGTCTGGGGGAACTTCTTCCGGGAATTGCACCATAAGCATCATTAAAAAAATTGATGGCAAATAAACTTGCACCTGAGTTCAGTTATTTTGGTGCTAGGGATAAGAAATCCTTTAATGGACTGAATATGAAGCAGTTAGTTTTAGGTAAGTGCAATGTTTGAATAAGCATGTCATTGAAAGTTTTCTTTTGTAGAAATGATGAAAAAAAACACTCTTCTCATAAAAAAATTTTTTAATGAAATATATTTATGTAAGCGCTAATATATAAATTCAATTCTCTGTTTGATTACTTAAGCACTGTTTTCATTATAAAAGTAATGTTCAATTCTATCTGATAATTTGAAGGTGTTTGTAACATACTTTAAACATTTTATAATTTTAATTATTTAATCAAACACAAAGGTTACCATATTTACAAAGCTGATATTTCTCAGAAATTGAATTACTAAATATATATTTAAAACATTTACTGAATTAAAATAAAAATATTTCTAACTATGTTTTTATAAAGTTACTTAATGTCTTAAATTAGTGAAGGAAATTTTTGATATTTTTCTGATTAATTTACGCTGTTTTTTAATAATGAGATTTACATCCAATCAGTTTAATGTATTAATCAGATTGATAAGAAATAAATTAAATATTGATGAAAATTGTCTTCTGGATTTTTACTATTTTGTCTGAGGTTATTCATCTGAAAATGTTAATTGTTACTGCTAATTATTTTAAATGTACTTTATTTTCAGATGCTGTGTGGTGAACTCCACAGTATTCAAAGACAACAGATGGTGAAATAGAATTTATCAATGAAAGAATCAAACATTTCAGTTAATTAATATTTATGTATAATGTAAATAATCAGAATAAAAATTGTGTGCATTAAAAATAAATTCTATTAGTTTGTTATATTTTTCTTGAATTAATTAAGATTTACACTCTTGCTAGAATGTTTTCTTAAACAAATTTTAACATTTACAAAGGAAAATAATTCAGCTTTTAAACAATGAAATAAGTAATTTTCAGAATTTTTGTCATAATAATTTGGAATATTGAATTGAGTGGAAAACTTTAATTAAATAAAAGTTTCTCTTTTATCTTTTACAAAAAAAGACATTGTTGAAATAATATCTAATTAGTTAAAATATTTGGCTGAGAAATAATTCTTATAAGTTTCTCTTACTACAAAATTAATTAAAAAAATAAAGTATGAACAATAATTTGTCTGACATTAAAATAAAAAAATTACACTCTACAAATAAAAATATCCTTGACTATTTTATTACTCTCTAGTTATAATAGTAATTCATTAATTTATGCATTCACTGGAAACTTCTTAGAAGTAATTTTTAACTTTTTCAAAGAAAAAAATAGTTTTATTTTAAACAATAAGAAACTAAATTTTCAAAATGTTAACTATAAAATAATGAGCATAAAAATAATACTAATTTATCAATTGTGAGAATTGTATTACATTAACTAAACTTGAACAGTAAATCTGTCAAAAATCTAGGATATTTGACTGAAAATTAAGAAAAATGTGATGCTAAAGCAATTTCATAAGTAACAAGCTAATTAAAAATAATCTTCTCTTCGTCTAGTGGACAAAAATATATGAGCCACTAAGATAGATGAGGGATTATTTCAAAATCTACGCACATCTACAATACATCCATAAAACTACCTAGTATAGAGCAGTGCGTATGAATACATCCAAATTTCGTCCATGAGCCATCCACTTGCAACGTCTCGTAGACGTATAGTGGACGTAAAATAGCTGGATATTTGACGTGCCATGGATCTAAACTGGACCAAAAAGAGACGTCTACTGGATTAGAGTACATCCCGTTGAGGATGTCATATCGACGTCTACTGGATGAAATTGTGTTGTTTGGGAAACATTACCTAATATTTAGTATACTTTAGGATAAAGGAATAAGATTATATAATGGTAAGGATATAATCTCTACAATTATGTAATCTTATGCTATAATGGCATAAACATAACATAAGAAGCATAAGATACATTCATAGTTACACCATTTAGAACACAATCACATACAATATTATACATTAAAAGAAATGCTGTTTGTAATTTTATTTAGTATTATGATGGTTACTAATCTTCAAAATAGTCCGATGTGTTCTACACCAAATTTGAATGGAGAGATGTAGGCGGTGATAAAATCCAATGAATATCTTCATTTTGAGCTGTGTCTTAAGACACAGCTCAAAATGAAGATATTCATTGGTTTTATCTACTATCTCCATTCAAATTTGTGTAGAACTATCGGACTATTTTGAGATTAGTAACAATACTAAATAAAATTACAAACGCAGCATGAAGAAGAAACTACAATTAAAAAACTCTGTTTTGTTGGCATATGAATCGGTAATAGTGAGCTGATACTGTGAAGAAGGAAGCTTATTAGCACAAGGTGGTTGTGTAAGGCTTTTTTATATCTTTCTGATATTATTGTGTTTCAATAAGACCTTTTTATAGATAGTGGGGTATGTACAAGTATCTGAAGAGTACAATAACACGAAAAACTTCCATGTATCAATTTCTATAGATGTGCATGTAGAAAGCAGGAACTTTACACCATGGCTGTGCTTTAACAGTTTGATAGAGGATTCTGTGTCTTAATACATTCTAAGGATACGTTTTATTATGTTTTAATTCGCGTAACAATGTTAGCTTACATTCCCCTTATTTGTATTTCTAGATCCATATTACTTTTCTCAAATAAGAAAGATTTTGTCGTTACATTTTAAATATGAGTGCTAATCCGTACTTAAAATGTGTTAGAATATAAAAAAAATTGTTGACTAAACTTTATATCTAAATGCATTAATTTTATGGGGTGTAACACAGAATTATCTCGTCTCAGTACACACTGGGTAATGCTAAATAGCCTACAAGCTAAACTAAACTCAAGTGCACGACATCCCCATCGGGCCAGGGCCTAAAGTGCCGATACCTGTTTTCTTGACCGAGGTCCCTAAAGTACGAAGCATGTGTTCCGGTTAGGTAATGAACCTCCAACACCTAACCTAAGGTTTTTAGTTCCCAAGCATGTTTGGTATTCAGTTTATAGACTTACTGAAGGGATGAAAGGCTGAGTTGACCTTACTCAACCTGAAGTTAGAATTCAAGCCTGTGCATTGGGAGCCCGGAGCGCTACCACTTAGCCACCGGGCTTCTAAATAATCTACAACGTTGGCATTATTTGCTGCTCTTAAAGAGAAGATTTTTGGAAAAAAAAAAACATAAAATAGGAAAACAAAAACAAAAAATGAGTCGATGAAATAACAAATATTTCCCTTTGAGATGTTATTTGGCCAAAGGGAAGATCTGTTACCATTTTTCACCTCGCTACTGGCCACGACTGTCTCTCTATCCATAAAATACTGTCAAGTTCTCTTTGCTAGCTGTGGAACATACGAGAGAAAATGGACATAAACTATTTGAATCATTGCCTTGCAAGGAAATCCAAACACTTGCGGGAGAGATGCTGGAGATTTATAGAGGCACAAGGTGTAATATTCATAGATTTGTTGTTATTTCAGTTTTGTTATCTGAATTCATGTTACCTTGGTTCTTTGTTCCAGTTTTAATGTTTGTTATACTGATCACAGTTGTCTTCTAATCTGCCAGTAGAAATAAAAAACATTAATTTTATATCATAAAATTGTAGATCAAAATGAAGTTTTATATAAGAATGTCCTATAGCAAGAAAGGGAAAATCATATTTAAACTATTGAAATCAACTGGAAGAATTACAAGTAACTTATTTGAGTAAATGTTTTAGATTCTCTTGTCTACAATAGGTAATTGTAATCGGAATCTGTATTCTCTATTTATATACGGAGTTAAATCATGCTTTCTGTAACAATATACTTATTTACACAAAAAAAATGAAACTATAATTTAAAAATGACTAAAAGAGTGTAAAAATGAAATTTTCTTTGTTAAATTTTTTGAATATTTCCCTCCTTAATTATGCAATATTTTAAGGGGGGAAATACATATGAAAATACGAAAGTATGATTTAATATAATAAATTCATTGTAAGAAGATTATTTCGATAAAGTTACACCTAAAATTTCTTTTTCTGATCTTCCACTTTTTTATATTTGTTATTATATAGAATCAATGCTTACAGTTTAAGAATATGAATGTTAATGAAGAATTTATAGCAGAGAGAGAGAGAGAGAGAGAGAGTTTGTACAGTGTGAATTAACCAACAGCCAACCCAAGTATTAATCTAGAATTTTATGACAGTTCAATATTTGTAATTATATAGAATTAATGTTCACAGTCAAAAAATGTGAATATAAATGTTAATGAAGAGTTTACAGTACTTTGTACAATGCAAATAAACCAACATCCGACCCAATTATTAATCTAATGTTTGATGGCAGCTAAAGGAAATTAACAAGAATCTTTATAAATAATAAGTGTGATTAACCAGAATCAGTGCAGAAAATGATTTTTGATAAAAGTTATATTTTCATTTAAAAGATAACTTCCAAATGAAAGTTTTATTTTCATGAG
Organism: Latrodectus hesperus; assembly: GCA_037975125.1. Lineage (NCBI taxonomy): Eukaryota > Metazoa > Arthropoda > Arachnida > Araneae > Theridiidae > Latrodectus > Latrodectus hesperus. Next base: position 29,570,102 of record CM075852.1, read on the forward strand.
TTATGGAGTCTTATTGTAAAATACAATATCTTTTTAGTCATGTATTTCATTAGAATATAAATAATAATACATACTTAAATAATATTTCAGTGAAAACAATGTAATAACTCTTACATCTTTTGAAATAGTTCAGAACAATTCTTAATAGGAGAAGTCTTATCTATTGCAATAAAAAAATAAACGAAATGCAGCGTTATATACCATAAATGATATCTGTCTATCAATGACCATCTCTAGTAATGGGATCATAATTATATAACCAAAAAATTCCTTACAAGTTAATGGAGAATAAGTCAAGGTGAATTAATTAATAAATAACAAAGGGATAGTGTTTTATTAATTTTATTAATATTTCTTTGACATAAAAATATTTTCAATTAACATAAAATGCTAAAGGAAATGATTGCAATATTTTAATTATTCTCACTTTATTTGTTTCTCTAGTTAATTGTTATTTTATTAATAAAAAATGTGGAAATTATACAAACCATATCTTACAGAAAATTTGAAATACGAATTTCTTTATTAATGTTAAATATCATTCATAAAATATGCATCATTTTAAATATTTTTTATGTTGTCTTGCTTTTTTTTCTATTGCAATTTTGCTTTCTTAATCTATTGTAGATTAAGTCATACTGATAAATAGTTCTGTTAATAGACATGTCATGTTCTGCTAGAAGATAGTCATGCCAAAGACAACAGTTTTCATTATTATCTAAACTGTCTGTGTGTGTTTCAGTTTCTTCTCATAAAAATAATTATACTTTACAAACGAATGCCATAACCAACCAGGCTACCGCGGCCCGATAAGAAAATGTGAAATTGTTATTAATATTTATTTTTTCGTTCATTTGAAATCTAGAAATCAACGTCTAAAGCAAATAGACCTAATTTCTCTATTACTGTCGCAGGACTTTATTTATATAGCTTTCAGTAAGAAAAGAAAAAAAAAAGCTCAGCTTATTTTGTTTTAGAAAACGATGTTGCGTCATTTTGGAGACAACATTGCTATTTACAAGAGAAGAAATGTTCCACATAGGGATTCCCGGAATAGCATGTACAAGTTTTACATACAGTAGAACTCTGATTATGCTAATTTGATCTATTCGAATCGCTTTAAAAATTTTAGAAAAATAAATTAGACAAAAAAGGAAAAAGGTTCAAGAAAAGGAATACGAAGAAAAGAAAGATGAAAATGATGTGTGATTTGAGGAGTCCAGAAACATTCTTTTGAAAATTGTCAGAAATTACAGCGGAAGATATAGGAGAACGGATTATGATTATTCGTCAAACCCTAGGTTTTAAATGAACAAAATGCAATGCTTTAATTTACAGTGCTTTGCAATTTTTTTAGAATGCTTTTTTCTTCTTTTTAGAGTTGAGTTTGTATGTCATTGGGGACCTCTGCTTTTATCAGCATTTTATATTATTTACTCCACACCCAATGTTTCCTAGTTCCAGTTGCTCGGGTCACCCACTTTATTAATAAAGTCCGATAACCCTTTAATGGAGTCTAGGTGTAACTCTCTAGTATGGATGATGCCTAAAGAAGTTAATCTAGGGAAGGCAAGAGCTTTGCATTCGTAAATGATATGCTTGGCCGTCTCCTTTTGCGTATGACATTTCCTGCAGATAGGGTCTTGCTAAAACATTCTCCTTTTATGGAGGTGTTTTCTGAAATAGTAGTGCCCAGTTAAGAAGCCTACGATTAAACGTATCTTCTGCCTAAATCATCTTAGAATTTCAGAGGCAATCCTTGCTGATGATCCACAGATCATACTTTTAGCGTGAATTTGACCAGGAGTGTGTAGCCAAGCTACATACATCTTCCGTTTTCCCATCTAAGAACACTGGTTTTTGCGGTCTTCAAATTGATCCCACAAAAAGGTTCTGCACCAATGGGAGCAAAAGACGATCTTTGTTTAGCAAATTCATCAGCCCTTTCATTACCTTCGATACCTTTGTGCCCTGGCAATACTTTACTTAATGTCGAAATTAAAGCAGGTACGGTACTATTAACCTGAGTGTCACCATATACAACTTCTGTCACGAACGGAACGAATGTGCTACTTGATTGTCCGAAAACGGATGGAGACAGTCAAACAGCTTACTCTAGCTGAGATGTTCAAGAAGCACTGACTTTCATTTACAGTAGTGCACGTACATTCTGTACTAATGTACAGCACTTATAAGTACTTTAACATACAAAAGTTTTGCCTTATCATTTAATTAATTTAAAAAAGTACTTATCTTTAGTTTTTCTTTTATTAATAACATACAATAATTAATTAAAATAGACTTTTTCCCCAAAAGTACCAATTAACCGAATCTTAGATTATTTGAATTGGTTCCGATCCCAATTAATTATGATAATTGGAGTCCCACTGTAATTGTCTATCAAGTCATCACCAGCAATATACTGCAAGTTGTGTTCAAAGCACTGTTCAGAAGCAACCAAAAATATGATATTCGTAGCATAAACACCATCATCCACTCATTCTGAGATTGCTGAATATGATAGAAGAAAGCATTTTCTCAGGATGACACCTTGTCTACCTATTTAAAGAAAATTCTTTCGCAAACATAGTTAATTTGTCCTCATTTCTTACTCTTATCTCTTAAGATTAACATACGATTTTTAAGGCAAATATTTACAAAAAATTTTTATCACGCAAACTTTTTTTTTTTTAAATTTTCCTTGGTTTAAAATAATTTATTTCTGCAACATACCATGCTATTTCTCATTGATTTCTAAAAATAGAAAAGGTTCCCTTTCCATTGGTAAATTTTTACGTAATAAAGACTAGTATGTTTTATTATTTTATGGGTGGCACTACTATTAAGCTAGCTTATTCTCTGCATACAAAAAAAAGTTGTAGTTTGGTAAATATAAATGGCAGCTCGGTAATTATTTTTTCAATATTTATTGAATCTACAATTTTTGGGTTCTTTTATAAAATTACATTCACAAACAAAAATAGCCAATTAATTTTTATTTTCACTGTTATTTGTTAGCAATTCAGTTGACTTTTTTAAAGCATATAGTTTTTCCAGCATTAATTTCTTAATGATTGCTTGAAAGTTTTATTTCAAGCTACTAAACTAAGAAAGGAAAATATGTTTTATGTTCAAAACTAGTTCCATTGACAAATTCATTTAGTCACCGAAGTTAGCTTTATCTAAAGTCCTATTTTAGAGAGAAATATTATTAGTTAAAAATTCAATTTAAAAATTGATTAACAGAATTGAAATCAAAGATAAGGAAGAAAATTTACCAGCAGATGTGTTTGCTTAAATCCATATGTTAATGCAGTAAAAAATTCTGAAGACTGAAAATTTAACAGCTTTGAATGAAAATATGTATTATTATTCTATTCTATCAACATTTGCTGTCAAAATCATCAAAAGAAACCTGTCTTTTACTAAGTAAAAATCCAGTTTTCTAATCTTATGTCAATGGTTTTAAAAAAAGAATAGTTGTCTAAAAATTTAAATACAACTTAAAGGTAAAAGTAGGTTTGATAAAATAAAAATAATATTCTTTTGATTAAAAATGATGTTTGATTACTAAATATTATAAATAAAAAATAACCAGAAGTTTTATTTTTTTATGTTATTTATGCAAAAGAAGTTATTAAAAAAAAGTAATGAAAAATAATTTATGAAGTTAGTTTCGATCGTGTGAAGTTTTCAATATTTTTTCTTCTCCATTAGGGAAATTGATAAAGCGTAACTGTATCTAAGTTTAATGCAAAAATTATGCGTAAAATAAGAATTTTGGAAAAATTTAAATTTTTCAGGTATTTTGTTGATGAAAAAGGAAATTCTTATGTTTTTTATTATTCTATTATTTTTCAATTTAAAGATTAGAAAAATTATGTGCTTGATTAAAGATTCGAGTTTTTTTTTAAAAAGGAAATAAATCAATGCATATTTTATATTCGTGGCGAATGCAGTGGATTAACTTAGAATACATAAGAGATTTATTTTTTATAGATGAACAATTTTTCGTAAGAATCATTATATAATTAAACACATACTGCTTCATAAATCAGAAATTAATATTTTTCTTTAAAATTTTATTTTTGTGAAGGTATTTGATATCACAACATTAAAGTGTCTGGAAAAAGAGCTTAATAATTTTGTTGCTTAAATATGTTTAGGTATAATTTTTTTCGTTGTATTTTTAGTTTTAAAGTTTATTATATCAAATTGAAAGCTGAATAAAGATGAGTGTTCTGGATTAGTACTTTTGTAAAAAATAAATTAAATTCCTATTTACGCAAAAAACAATTATTTTTAAAAAGTTCTAAATGGCATGAGTGATTCATTGTAAAAAGAATAATACTAACAAATTTATCAGTTGATGACATTGCATTGAAACACTCGACTATTTCTAGTCCGGATAAGTACTTTTGCCAAAAATAAATTTAATTCTTATTTACGCAACTAAACAAATTACTTTTTAAGAATCTTAAATGGCACGAATGATTCATCGTACAAAAAATAATAGTAACGAATTTTCCAAATTCGTTAGTATTATTTTTGTAAATTAGTATTAGTATTGGCGACATTTTATTTGAACATTTCTATAATTTTGTTCTGGATTATTATATTTGTAAAAAAAAAAAAAAAAAAAAATTAAATCTAATTTACGCAAATAAGCAAATTATTACTTTTTAAGAGTCTTAAATGGCATGAATGATTCATTGTAAAAACAATAATACTAACGTTTCACATTTTGATTCTGACGTACACCCCACGTGTTCAATGGCACCCACTGTTTATCGCAAATTCACAGCAGCGTTTTTAACACATTGAACTATTCCTGGAAATTCACTGAATTTTATCATTGAATCTAACTGAACTGTACATCATTGAACAAATTCAGGTAAAATTAAGAAATGGAGTTTTTCGTTGAATTCCTTTGGAATTTTTAAAGATATAAATGCAGAAATGTTTTGCTAATAAATCTATTTACACTTAGCTCTAACTTTATAACCATGATTGAAAATCTTTTCTTGTCTTGTTTTTATTGGAATGTCTATTTCAAAATAATTTAAAAATCATTTAAAGAAAATAATATTGAATAAAAATTTGAACTGATAGAAAATAGCTTTTGATTTTCTGTCACGAGTAATCAATATTCGAAACATATTCTTTGTTCTTTATAATTTGTGATATTCTTAAGTAGTCGATTTTTTTAATCAAAGTTTAATTTTATATTTATTTTAAGTTTAAATATTATTGTAGCATAACCATATTAAAATGGATTAAGTGATAATTTTACCGATCAAAGTATTAAAGAAATTTTTACTGAGCAAATATTTTTTTTTATCATATTCTTTCTTTTAATAGTTTGTCATTCCACTTTTTATAAAAAATAAACTAACGTGTGAAAAACATTTTTTTTGCATTTTTATACAAAATTGCTTTAAGATATAATGAAAATGATATTAGATTTTTTTTTCGAGTTTAATTACAGTGATAGAGTTTTTTTTCGCAAAAATGGATAAAAAAATGCTAGATTAATTTGGCGAAGCAGTATGTAAACTAGAAAAGTTTTAAGCTCAAAATCACATCACAGGAAATTTATTTAATTTTAATAAATCATGCATTTGAAATAATTGAAACATTAAAATATTAATGATAAAGCTCTTGTCTTAACTTGGGAAAGATCATCGTCCGCAGACATTTATTTTCATCATGTTTTCAGTCATCTATGGGGAAATTTCGGTTAGGTGAATTAATTAGTAATAATATTCAAATTGCTTAAATCTGCGTAACTATTTGCAGAGAGAATTAATGTTTATTCTATTGATTATATGAAACTTATTAAGTAATGAAACAGCACTGAAGTTAATTACACTGGTGATGAAACATAATTTAAAACATATAACTATTGTCTAATTTAAAAATGACTATCTTCAGAGAATTATTTTTGTTTATACTGCATTAATAAATAAGTTCAAATTCCAGGTGAAAATTCACTTAAAATACATATTAAAATTTCTTTTTATAACATTAAATCAATTCTAGTATTTTAAAATATTTTCATTTCATGTAAACAAGATAAAGAAAAATGGATTTTATGAAATATATAAAATATATTATACAAATTGCAAAATCCTTCATTAAGAGTAGTTTTAGTCTTTTTAATTCGGAATTATCTTTCCAACATTGTTTTTATGAATCTTATATGCGAGAATAAATCTTCTAGTCATAAAAGTCGACCTATATATATATGTCGCTACATTTTTTTAAGAATATAATAAATACTATTTTTAAGATAGTTGCACAAATTGCTCTAATTATAGTAAGTTATATATAACCTTAAAAAACAGTCAACCTCGGGTAGTTTTCCAACATTAAATTAAGATTTTTTTAATGGATATTAAGGAAAAGTATCTCATGATATCCTTAAATTGTTATATAATTATCTAAATTATTTGAAATTACGGAAACGATGAAGCACTTAATAGTATTCAAAAATCAGTAAAACCGTCTATTTCCGGTGGCCAGACATCCGAACAAAAATTTATTTAAATAAACTATGATTCCACATTTAACTTTCACATATTAAGTACACAGAGGAAAACTGTTGAATTCGATATCAGTCAAACATTATTCAACACTCATTTTAAAGAGTAACATTTTTCAAAATGCACTCAATGGCCTAATAAAGGGCAGATTAGCTGAAGATAAAAATGTCTGCGTACCTTCCGTTTTTATGACAGTAAGGAAAGTGAAGGTAGAAAAGTTCTCAAGATAACAAGAGATTTAGACATGCTTCGATTACTTGCATAGTCTAAAATCTCACTGAATTAGAAACAAAGTATCCGGAAGAGCGTGCAATCGATATTTAATTTTTTTTACTTAATTTGAGATGTGAGTGAGCCTAGTTCTCTTAGGATTGTCGGCTTCAAGTATTTAAAAGAGGTGCTGAAATTACCGATCACACATTGTCAGTTCAACACTTCAGAGTGCTTGCTCATTGGTAAGAACAGAATTTGATATAAAATAAGCGAATGAAATTTAGTAATTTGTTATTTTTTCCATTTATTCGAAATATTTACAAAAGAAACGAAATTTGATCCATTTTCTTACTCTTGATATATAGATTTAAATTTGATCAGTTATTGTACGTGTACTTGGAAATTATAACTTTTTTCTGTTTTTGTCATCTGAAATATTTGAAGAAATATTTTGTTTTTCTTTTTTTCATAGTGCACTTTATAATTCAGCAGTTTGTGTTACATTTAGTGTTTATGAAATAGCGTGCAAAATATTTATTAATTTTAATTAATATAGAATTTATTTTTGCCTTTACATATTTAAAACTTTTCTAATATATATATATATATATATATATATATATATATATATATATATATATATATATATATATATATATATATATATATATATCGTATACAAGAGTTCCGAAAACACATACTTTTTACTTTAAATCTTTTTTCAAGTTTTATTTAATCTTCAATTAACTTTATGGTTTCTTTACTACTTTAACTTTTTGAATTTAACTCGTAATTTTTCAAATTATTTTTGGCAACTGTATCTCTATCCCAATTTTTTGAATATTTTCTGATTTGCTAGTATCAATATTTTTAATGTATATCCTTCTACTGTGAATTTGTTTACTTTGCCTTGGTGTAGTGCTTACTTTAATTTTGATATAAATATTTTTTATGCTTCATTTTTTTAATACAAACCTCTTTGGGGGAATTGCTTGAAGATCTTTAGGCATATGTCTTAGGTGCATGTCAGAAAAGAGTAGCTGACCATCTCCCTCCTGATTAAGTCGTGGTGTCCTCTTACTCTTTGTATTGTATACTTTTTTTTATTCTTGTTAGTGATTCTTCAAATTTTGCCATATTTTTTTTATTGTTCTTCATGTTGTATGTTTATGTATATATTATGATACATATATAGAAATTTATAACGTAAGATATAAAAAATAATTACAATTAAATAGGTTCTTATAGAAATTTATTGAAGATCTTTTAGTTTTTATTCAGGACAATTTTACTTAATAATTAATTAATTTATGTAAATGAAATCATAGTTAAAAAAAATTTCAAGTGAGAGAAATGCTTAGATAAATATAAAACATATCAGTATTGATAAGACTTTTTATATGGTATGTAGATCATGTTAATTGTAAATGAAAATTTGGAACGATTTTTAATTTCGATCATTACAAACCGTAAACTTAGGTCACATATTTAAAAAAACAAACTACTTTAGATTGATGACTAAGCCATTTTATCGATAATATTAATATGTATTCCATATTAGTAACATGAGCAAAATTATTTATCATTACCATAGAAAAAATATTTGTAATCTTTAATTGTCTAAAGAAGCCCGGTGGCTTAATGGCAGCGTTTCACGCTCCCAAGACACAGGTCCAAGGTTCGATCCTCGAGCTGGGCAAGGTTGACTCAGCCTTTCATCCCTTCAGTGGGTCGATTAACTGAGTACCAAGCATGCTTGGGAACTAAACACTGGGGGTCTTACGTTAGGCTGACCACCTAACTGGGACATATGCTTCGCACCCCAGGGCCCTCGGTCATGAAAACAGTTATGGGCACTGTAGGCCTTGGCCCACATGGGTTGTCGTGCCATGGAGTTTAGTTTTAATTGTCTAAAAATGCAATAACACATATATTGCATTTTTACTACACATAATAATGTTACTATTGAATTTATATTATAGAGAAAATATTTAGTATTTAATAAAAATGAATTTAAAACTAATATCCTTCATTTCACAGAATTGGAAACAGAAATTTTAATAATTTCAATTTCAGATAAAAGATGGCTCTTCCCAAAAAATTCCTCGGTTTCATCTACTGCCTGATGCTCGCAGCAACTGTTATGGTGGAAGGGGGCGGTGGATTTCTAAGTGGTTTAATGGGAGGAGGTGGTGGCGGTGGAGGCCATTCAGGCTTAGAGGCACTCCTTGCTGTAGGACTACTCGCGAAATTGTTTTCTAATCAAGGGAAACATCAAAGTCACCATCATCAAGAGCAGCGCCACGCTCATCACTCGAGTCATGCTTATCAACAGCCCATTCCCTACATTTTCGCACAGGAGGAAGGAGGACAAGCATACGGATTACATTGAGAAAAAAATTAGCCAAATCATTCAATATTATGTACAAAATATCTGTATTATATACACATGTTGTAAAATAAATTGTTGTGTTTATTTAAAAAAAAAGTGTTTTCATCTTAATCGATTACAAATTGTCGTGAATATTTATGTTGCTTTTACAGGACATTTTATACCTATACAATTTTTCCAGTTTTTAGTCATTAACAAGAAAATAGAGAAGAAATGAATAAATTCTGAGTTTTAGTGTGGTAATGGGAATTCTAATTAAAAATTATTTAAAATCGTACGAATTCAGCCTCTTTCTGCACTCTCACGTAAGATAATAAATGAGAAGTATGAGAAAATTTATATAAACTTTAATTTTTTATTTACTTGTTAACTGAATAACCTAGCGTTCGTGTGTTTATTAATTTAATAAAGTTTTAATCAGTTAAGGGAATACAATTCCTCTGTTGAGAAAAGTGAAGATTTTTGTCAAATATTTAAAATGTAAAATTGTTATTCAAAATACAAGTTTTAATATTATACATATTCTGATATTTTGCTTTAAAAGTTTGTTAACTGGATGTTTCAAGTTTCTTTAATTACTAGAAGAGCACACAATTACTAGAAGCAGTTTTAAATATTATCATCAGTTGTTTTTTTTTGTGCTAAAAACATGCGTATTAAATTTATGATCGACAGTTTTCAGCTTATATATTCCGATTCCAATTTTTCATTTGACTCAATCTGTAGGATGTGAGGTGAGAAAATTGTTTTATAGTTTCAAAATTGGCTTTTCTAAACTGTTTTTACTGAGTTTAAACAAAGAACTTTCGAGTCAAATGCTAGTTTCTACATCAAACAATTTCCAAATTTCAAATAAAATGCTCATTGTTTACTGTTTCATCCTATTTGGTGCACAAGAAACGTTTTAGAATTAACTTATAGAAATGGTAATAAAATATGACACCAAACATCTTTCAAATATATCAAAACTTGTGCAGTATTTTATAATATGATTTTTTGTTTATCTCTTCTTCCAAAATTTTTGGAGGATCAAACATCTTGTTAATGTTATTAATCCACCAAAATAAGAAGTTACCACAAAATATATGACATGAACTAAGTACTTTTTATCATATATCCTTGTGTGAATTTGAGTAACAACTCATAAACTGCTCATCATTCTCCATTTCTTTTACCGCACTCTTACCTATTTATGAATAAAGCTAATAACTTCTTATAAAAGTAGATAATTCTCCCAGATGATAAGGAATTTCGTTTGAAATTGCATAAAGTGCCACCCAATTTATCCATTTTTGCCCTTTTTTGGAAGTATAACAACTTTTTATAAGGTTTGATAATCTTTTAAAGTGATAAGGATCGTATATATATATATATATATATATATATATATATATATATATATATATATATATATATATATATATATATATATATATATATATATATATATATATATATATATATATATATACACTATTGGCCGTTAAAATTGCTACACCAGGAAAGCTGCACACCACACACTTGAAATTTGCATGACAGGTAGAACTTGCTGTGATATGTAAATGATTAGATTTTCGGCGCATTCACAAAAAGTAGGCGACAGTAGCGACATCTACAAAATGTATAAAACCATAAATTTGACAGCAGTTTTCTCATACTCAATTTCCGTTTCAACGTTGTTTTCGGCAAAGAAAGTTGTTGTAATGCCTCGTGTAAGAAGAAATGCCTATCAGCACGTGTCTGACTTTGATCGAGGAAGGATTATAGCCTACCGGGATTGCGGTTTATCGTACCGCAATATTGCTGCTCGCGTCGGTCGAGACCCCATGACTGTTAGCAGAATATGGAATCGATGGGTTCAGGACAATCATACGGAACGTCATGCAGGATCTCAGCGACCCCCATCACTAACAGCAGAGAAGACAGGCATCTTATCCGCATGGTTACAAGGGATCGTACAGCCACGTCACGAACCCTGAGTCGAGAAATGGAGTCATTTGCAAGGCAACAAGTTTCTGCTTGAACATTTCTACGACGTTTGCAGCAGCATGGATTGTCTGCACGGCGACCATGGCTTCGGCTACCATTGACGCTGCATCACAGACAGGAGTGCCTTCAATGGTGTGATCAGCGATGAACCTGGTCGCGGGAATGGCATCACGTCATCTTTAAAGATGAATCTCGGTTCTATATACAGGACCATGATGGCCGCATCCGTGTTTGGAGGCATCGTGGAGAACGCGCATTGCCAGCTTGCATTGGACATCGCCATACTGGCCCATCTGCTGGAGTGATGGTATGGGGTTCCATTGGATACATGTCTCCATCACCTCTTGTTCGCATTACTGGTATTTTGAACAGCAACCGTTACATTTCCGATGTGTTAAGGCCCGTGGCTCTGCCCTATCTTCGAGGCCTCCCTAATGCTTTATTTCAACAGGATAATGCACGACCGCATGTTTCCCGTACTGTTCTGAACTTCCTTGATGCAGAACAAGCTCGACTGTTACCCTGCCCAGCACGTTCTCCTGATCTGTTACCAATTGAGAACGTATGGTCAATGGTTGTCGAGCGATTGGCATGTTATCACTCACCATTCACTATTGTCGATGAATTGTGGCATAGTGTTGAAGTTGCATGGACTGAGATCCCCGTATATGCCATACAATCTCTGTTTGACTCCATGCCTCGGCAGATAAATGCTGTTATTGCTGCCAGAGGTGACTGCTCTGGGTACTGATTTCTCAAGATCTATACATCCTAATTTAATGTAAATCTAATCACTTGTTCTTTCCACTATAATGTATGTGTCCAATAAATATCATTGTGTTATTTGCATTCCTTCTTGGTGTAGCAATTTTAATGGCCAGTAGTGTATATATATTTATATGATTGTAAACTAATTATACTTTTTAATAATGGAGTTCTTCGAAAGCGCACGTAGAATACAAGAAGAATTTCATTGGAATCCACCGAGACATGTGGAGTTGTACAGGTCCTTTTTTAGTCCATATTTCGCAGCCCAACTTGTCTAGTGGTCAACGTGCCTGTACTGCGGATAAGGAGGTCCTGGGTTCGAATCCCGGTTCGGGCTTGGATGTACTTTCTCTTTCTATCTATTCTGTCTTTGTCCTTTCCTTGTATGAATGAGGTGTGAATGGTTGCCCACCCTATAAGCGGGTCCCTAATGCATGTGTATAGAGCAAAGTCGTACTTTCACCTTCATGGTGCTCTGATCAAAAACGAAAGACGCTCCCAATTGACTTAAATTCGCATAGCTAAGGCATAGCGAGCTTGGCTAGTCCAAGTGTCATTAGTAACAACAACAACAACAGTCCATATTTCGGTAGCCTATAAATCTTTAGAAGCCTTTAGAAGTTATTAATTTCACTGAAATCAAATTAAAAGTTATGATATCGAAAAATTATACTCACTATATTGGAAATACGCATATTTAACGAATATAAAAGTACTTCACCCCCTATTCCTCGTAATTAAATTATTAAAAAACTTTTATCTGCTTATGTAAAAAGTATTCATTATTTTATAATAGTGAAACTAAACTATTGGTATTTAAAAATATTATCCTTTAAAATTTAAATAAACAAAATGCCAAGAAAAGTTGACAATATTTCATTATTATACTTAAAGAAAGTTATCTGTATGAAAAGTAATATTTTCAGATTACACAAATTATTTTGTGGAATAAAATAAATTAAGAAACATAAGAAGTATTATGAATTTTAAATATATAACAGTTATAGTATTTACATATTTTTACTGAATGAATTTCTAATTAAAAACTCAGAATATTGCCTTTAAAAATGCTTAAGATAAAGAAATTTTGGGAAGAAAATGATAGTCTTAGATGATTCTCAGTAAAAACAATGGACTTTTAGAATTTAAAAGCTGCATCTTTATTAAATTTTGAAAAAAAAAATTTTAATCGGTACGTATTATTAACATATTAGTTACGATTATGGATGATTAAGGAGTCATAATACTTTTAGAATAGGTAACATAGTTAACGTCTTCAAAATTTTCGTAAATTCTTGTTTCTTTTATATAAGTTAAGTATTTTCTTTTACAATTATGTTTGATAATTGATAAATTAATATATATACAATCAAGACAAATTTGATGTGAAATTTAATGGGAAATACATAATTTTTCAAAATAAAAAATCAACGTAAAACAAGAGAAAGAAAAATTAGCAAAATTATTTATCATTTTATTATTATTTTATTCTTATTAAATTTAATTTTATTGAAATTAAACTGTGAAATATTTCATTGAAATTTGACAACATACTTACTTTCCATCAGTCTAAGGACTCACTTCTCTAATCGTATGCGTTTTTATTAGAAATGCTCAAAAATTACTTAAGAATATCTTCACTCCTCATTCTATAATATCTGAGATTTTATTTTCCATAAATGTTTTACTTTAAAAATGATAAATGTGAAATGTTCCAATTAACCAATAGTAATTCCTCTTTGTCTACACCATAAATAATTTTTAAATATGATTTATTACTGAAGAAGAATAATGATTTAAATTTATCATATAACAATGATTTTGGTTCGATTCCAGTCTAAATTTAAATTTAAAATAAAGTGTATTGGTGATTAGATTTTTTATTGCCGCCCAACTTGCCTAGTGGTCAGCGTGCCTGACTACGGATAAGGAGGTCCTGGGTTCGAATCCCGGTTCGGGCATGGATGTATTTTCTCTCTCTATCTATCTTGTCTTTGTCCTTTCCTTGTGTGAATGGTTGCCTACCCTATAAACGGGTACCAATGGCATGTGTGTAGAGCAAAGTCGTACTTTCACCTTCATGGTGCTCTGATTAAAAACGAAAGACGCTCCCAACTGACTTAAATTCGCATAGCCAAGGCATAGCGAGCTTGGCTTGTCCAAGTGTCACTAGTAACAACAACAGATTTTTTATTCGTTGAAAAATGGAAGATGGAAGCCATATTTCTACTCTGAGAAGATTAATTTATCAAAATGGACCTAGTATGCATAATTTGAAATTTTACATAACTAGAAGATATATCTAGAGTTTGCACTCAAAGAAAAATTTCATAAAATTGTTTGCATTAGGCTTTGCTTTATAATAACTTCATATTTTATAATAGCATTAACAATTCCATTCAAAATGCGCAGTGGCAGTTTTATTTCATTCAGTAGTTTATTGCTGCTCCAAATTTCATGCTTAGATATAGAAAATCAAATATTCTAACGTTTATAAGAGAAAATTATCTTTTCAATTAATAGAGTTATTGTTTACTCTTCAAGGTATTTTATTCTGGTTATAATGTGATATTAATTTATTTTTATAAAAAATAACATTTGTTTATCACATTGGGAAAGGAAGAAATAAATCGAGCATCTTAAAAACAAAATTAGTTTGTAAAATCTATTCTAAACTGGTTCTGTCATATAAGCTCTTATATCATAAAAAATATTAATTCATTGCTTATAACATGCAGACAAACTCTTTGTTTTTTTCTGCCAAAAATTATTTTGGAAAACTTTGGTCAGATAAATTTAATATTTTTGCACTTTACTTACTATAAAATTAATGTTTTTAATTCTTTACCAAGAAATAAAAATACTGAATCTCAAATTAATAATAAATTTATCATAGTAATATTGAGTCTCATATAAGAAGAAATATACAAATTAAGACTGTGACATCAATCAAGTATTTTCAATTCATTTGAAACGAAAACCATCTGGAAAACACTGAAAATGATTTAAATGCGACAGTAAGTTGATTATTGTAAATTGTGGCTATTGTGAAAACTGTATTTCTAATCAGATATTTATGCATTTCTGGAAATAAATTTCATACTTTATTTGGACATATATATTAAAATTTACATTTCTCGAATAAAGTTTGCAAAACTAGTGTGATTTTTTTTTTACAAAAATGTGTGCTATGAGCAAATGTACAAGTAATCATAGGGCCGTGGTAGCCAAAGGGCATAGGCCTATCGTCTGGAAGGGTGGGGTTCGATTCCAATGCCGCTAAAGACCCACTGAGTGCATAGAATATACGAGCTCGTTAAATCTGTGGAATCGAAAGTCCTGTGGTCGGTTGCTGAGCTGTTACCATGGGTGTAATGATCTGGAGAAAATATCCTTCCCCACTAGATCAATGTCAAAATTCAAAGAATGGATCGTTCGGTAGTGCCATCTGTCGGAGTAGTTTAGAACAAAATCGTACTTTCACTTTGGTGATGCTCTGCTTAAACGAAAGACTTACCCTCCTGACATAAATTCGCATAGCCAAAGGCAGAACGAGCTTAACTTATCTAAGTGTGTCATAAGTAACAACAACGCAAGCAATCATAAAACATTGAAAATTTTATTTAATATTTATATACAATCACATCAAAAGACAAAATTTTTCAATAGGAAGACGTGAAATGCTTTTGTGGTGGCCGTGGTTCAGAAGTCAAAATTATATTTATTTACGTAATCGTGTGATTGTCAGTTAATTAATTCTTTTCCTCCCAGTTTTTAGTAATGGTGATATTAATTTAAAACGGGCAGATTGCATCTAGTAATATACTAGATAAATTAAGGTTTCTATCATTCCTTTTTATTTTCCGAAATAACTATGTTTTTATTTATTCAATAGAATTATTTGATGATACTATTTTAAACATGATGAATGATTAGGAGCATTTGTGATTTATAGACGTGTAAAAATAAATGACAATTACCGTAAAATGAAGTAAATTTTTTTGATATATCTAATTTTAAATTTGTCTAAAAGAATTGGCATTTCTTTTGTAACAGAATCCTAAAAATTTTTAATATACTTTAAAATTTTTGTTTGAAAGCGCTTTAAATTTATCCTTGAACCAGCCACAATGTAAAGAAGCCAAGCAATAATAAATAATATAAATATTTACAGATTAATTTAAAATATTTTCATAGACTAGTGTACATTTCGTGTAACTACACTATATTAAGAAAAATGTAATCATACTAACAGCTTTTTACTAAATGATTTCATGAAAGGAATTATATTAATATAAATAATTTGTTGCTCCCTTTTAAATCATATATTTTACATATTATTTATAAATGACAACAATAATATTTGTTTAAAAAATAATTATCATCAAACTTGTATATGCACCTTAATAATTTAAAATATTTGCCCCATAGTAAGTAAGAGAATATTTTTTTGTATACAAATTTCTGTTTCACTTATTATAATAGCTTTAAGAACTTGTTGAGATTTATAATAATAATTTGTTAAATAATTTGAATACATAGTTTATCTGATATATGTGTCAGTCACTTAACAATAGATTTTTTATTATAATTGATTCAATTTTAATTATAATAAGAAATTTTTATAAAAAGAAGAATTGTGATGTTATACAACATTAACATTACATGCAAAATGTACAATATATATCAACATATCAGGTTCACAACACTGTTAAAATTTCAAAACTACACATAATTATGTATCCATTTTTATAGAGAACTATTCTCTCACACTCTCAGATACATTTCGTTTATGATGGTAATGTAGAATATCATAACATCATATTCAGCACAACTTTGAAGTATATTTTACCTGTGATTGAATATGCACAAATGTGTGATTATGTACAAGAGTTGAAAAGAGGAAAGGTGTTCAGAGCATTATCGATATTTATAAGTCTCACACAAATGTAATGCTGCTTCAAAACTTCTTCATGAAAACCTTTCAACTTCAGGGCCGCAACAATTTGTAAAACGCTATAAATAACACTTGTTTTAGAGTGGCGTTTAATGCTTCCATTTTACAAAGCATTGCTGTTATCGTTAAATATATTCAAGAAATTTTAGAATTAATAACAATTTCATAGACATTTAATTGTTATCGTAAATAATGCCATTTTGAAGAATTGAAATACTTCAAGCACAATATGGATATTGACTAAACAGCTTCTATTCATGGTTCAAAGAAGTTGCTAATTATTTTTATAATAACATCTTACATAATGTGTTGCTATTAATTCTATAAATACAATAACGGTACTCTGTGGTCCCTAATGCTTGATATCTTCATACATTCTTTGCAACAGAGAGATATTCTATGAGAACTGTAATTGTTCGATTGTATTCCTTGAAGAATGAATTTTTTTATGAGAATGCTTATATAATAGGATTGTCAATCAACAACAGTTAGATTTATATTTTAAAATATTTAATCACTTATTTTGCAGTAAAATGTTATGTTTCCACTATCCATTTAAAGAGTTGTATAACATACTGCATGTCAGTACATAAAATCGATTGATACTTCTGAGTAGCTTCATTAATTATAATTCAGTGAATGGTTGCAGTTAACAGAATAGCATGTGACCAAAAGATAAATATTTACATTTATTTGTTGGCAATAATCTTATATTATTCTTATTAAATCATTTTGTGTCAACAAATAAAGAATTTTTAAACTTGTAATAACGAAGTAGTTCTTTCTTTATTGAAAGATAAAAATTTTAGATTTAAGACAATTTCACAACAATATTTTACTATATTTATTTCTACTAAAAATAACATTTCTATATGCTTATTTAACAGTATAAATAATCTTTGATTATTTTAACTAATTTAGGGGAAATACTTAAAAGAAGATAAATGTTTAAGAACTTCAATATAAATTAATTATTTTCAATGTCCTGATAAAAATTATTTTCCCCTTTTTTGATATTAATAAGTAATAACTGTTCACAGAGGTTTTTTAGATAGTAACATAGCGTACTTACATCCATTTTAATATATAAAAAGCTTCAGACATAGAAGACAACATTTTTGACCAACGTTTTGAATATTTAAAAAAATTGTAATTCATTACATCTATGATAAAATATCTATAGATGAATTCAAATATCCTTTTATCCGAGAAATATAAGAATGGAAACATTTTTTTATTTGATTTCTTTTTGGTTTTTATATAGCTTTTAACCAACTATCTTCTAGTTTATGACTGATTCTTTGTTCTCTTATTAATTGAACTCTGTTTAAGCTTACACAGAGACGCATACCAGGAAAAAAATGTCTGGAAATAATTTAAGGAAGAAGCTATACTTTGTGTATCGCAGAATATTTCCTGTTAGTCAAATTCCTCTGTCAGTAAATATTTCTTCTTTTACTAAAAGAAGTTCAATCATTAAAATGGCAAATTGATCTTGATTGGTATGATCTATCCATTTTACTGAGTAACTAATTTCAATTTTATAACGGAATAATATTTTCTGTAAAGACAAACATAGCAATGCAATACTTTGAGACAATTTGATTATTTTTAAGTAATTAAGGATTTTAAAAGCAAATTAAAAATTACTGAACCATTTATTCATATAAAACTTATTGCACATAAATGTTAAAATTAATAGATATCATGCATGTTGAAGTTGTGTATTGAGTCGTCAAATATTTAGCAAATGTATAATTGGAAACTAAAAATTTTATTTTCTGATTTCTTTCCCACTTTTCACATAAACTTTCCTTTCCTATCACTTATTTTAACCATTGTATTAAAACTGTCTTATGGATGAAAAACTTCGTGTATCTTATCACTAAATATTGCAAGTTTTCTCCAGATAACCCCACAAGTGGTCACAAAGATCTTTTCTAAATATGCCTGGAGTAACTGCCGTCCCATTTTCCGGCTTTGATTTTCATCGATTCGTACTTTCTATCGATATTAGGAGATGCAGAGATGCAAAGAGACGCAGAACAGAACTGTGAGGAGCACGAAGCAATGCTGCTGCAAGGATTCGGCACAGGACAGACACACCAGTTGATCATTTGGGATTTCAGCCAGGGGTAAATCCTGAAACTCTTCAGGGGACTCGCACCTTGATTCGTCTGGTAATTTGACGATTGTGGCCCCTTTTTCTGAATCCAATCTCGCAGCCAAGCTATCTTGCAGTCACAGTGTATAGGATTATCTATTGAAAAAAAGTAAATGAATGACAAAATAATTATACTATTGCTTTATTTATAAAACTGAAATAAAAATATTTATATGATACCAATTTTCATAATATGAGATTTAATCTAAAAATTTAATTCTTTTTTTATGGAAGGCTAAAGGAATCCAAATTAATGGACGGATGTGATCTAAATTAATAGAAAATTTCATTTCACTACATTATGCTGAAGTATCAGTGATTAAGTGATACGTTTAAAGGAAAAAATACACTTTAGGGTGCCATTTGGTGAAAATTGGTGATTTTTTTGTCAAGCATATTTTCGTGTATTTTGGAAGAAACAAGACAGCGCTGAAAACAAATTATAAAAAGGAAACCAATATCGCTAATACTATGCGCCAAATTGGCAAGTTGAAGGGAGCCCTAAAGTGTAGGTTGCCCATATTTAGAAATAAAATGTTTTATTTATTGATAACTAGTAGCCGGAATTACCAGCATTTCATTACATCCTGCTAAAGTACCAGTGACTAAGTGATGCGCTTAAAGGAAAAATAAACTTTAGAGTGCCATTTGGTGAAAATTGGTGATTTTTTTCGTCAAGCATGTTTTCGTGTATTTTTGAAGAAACAAGACAGCGCTGAAAACAAATTATAAAAAGGAAATCAATATCGCTAATACTATGCGCCAAATTGGCAAGTTGAAGAGAGCCTTAAAGTATAGGTTGCCTATATTTATAAATAAAATGTTTTATTTATTGATAACTAGTAGCCGGAATTACCAGCATTTCACTGCATTATGCTGAAGTACTAGTGACTAAGTGATACGTTTAAAGGAAAAATACACTTAAGGGTGCCATTTGGTGAAAATTGGTGTTTTTTTTCGTCAAGCATGTTTTCGTGTATTTTTGAAGAAACAAGACAGCGCTGAAAACAAATTATAAAAAGGAAATCAATATCGCTAATACTATGCGCCAAATTGGCAAGTTGAAGAGAGCCTTAAAGTATAGGTTGCCTATATTTATAAATAAAATGTTTTATTTATTGATAACTAGTAGCCGGAATTACCAGCATTTCACTGCATTATGCTGAAGTACTAGTGACTAAGTGATACGTTTAAAGGAAAAATACACTTAAGGGTGCCATTTGGTGAAAATTGGTGTTTTTTTTCGTCAAGCATGTTTTCGTGTATTTTTGAAGAAACAAGACAGCGCTGAAAACAAATTATAAAAAGGAAATAAATATCGCCAATACTATGTGCCAAATTGGCAAGTTGAAGAGAGACCTAAAGTATAGGTTGTCCATATTTAGAAATATTAAAAATTCTAAACATTTGCTGTCAAAAGTATGCTAATTCCAGTAATCCTAATTTCCATAAATGATATCGAGAAAAATTGCAAATTATTGGTTATTTCGAAACCATTTATCGTTTAAATGTAGTTCTAACTGAATATGTTTTAAATTATATATATATATATATAATATAATATATATATATATATATATATTATATATATATATGTATATATATATATATATATATATATATATATATATATATATATATATATATATATATATATATATATTATATATATATATGTATATATACATATACATATATATATATATATATATATATATATATATATATATATATATATATATATATATATATATATATATATATATATATATATATATATATATATATAGGCAGACTTTTTATAAAAAATCTAAATTCTGTAAATATATTCTGATTAAAAGTGAAAAATCTAATTTGATATATGATTGCCGTGTTTCTACAATGGTATTTGGAACAAAATTTTTCATTTAATTAAGTTACATAAAATAATCATCATACTTACAAAATTGATAGGGATATTAAAGTTTTATGAAATTAAGATTCACTGATCATGTATTTTAATACACATGCTGGTAGAATCATACAATGCAGTTTTAATAAGATTTAAATTAAAATTCATTATCGATTTGAATCAACAATTTTATAGACATAAATTGTAGAAATATATATTACAAAAATTTATATTTCGTGACATGAAAGCGTTTTATTTTATTAATTTTTTTGCGTCAGGCAGTGATATAAAAATATTCAGAATTGCATAAACTTTTGAATTTTAAATTTCATTTTATGTTATGCATATTTATATAACTAATATTCATGCAATATTATTAAATAACATCTGTTATTAATTGAAAGTAGCATAGTTTTAGTAGCTGAAATGTCAATTACACAGAGTATATAAATAAAGAAATCATCCCAATAATATGTAATCAAGTAGTTTAATTTCAATGATTATTAACTAAGAGTTTAGTTTGTAAAAAAATTAAAATGAAAATAATTTTGATCATTTTACGAATGATTGAAGTATGACCTGTTTTGATAGGCTAGTCTTATGCCCTTTGAAATATTTTATAAAATTTTTTTAATTGTTCTAACTTTTGGTTAATTCAAATAAGACACACGAATTAATTTTTTTTTTTTGATATTGTAAGGAAACACGAGACAAATTTTGTACTTACAATAAAACATTTTGCTATAAAAAATCAATATCGGATAAAAATTTCCCTAATTTGAAATATTTATTCCAAAAATAGGCAGCCGATTAACGTTTGAAGAAATACAAATAATTTGCGACTTCCAATATAAATTATTTGTAAATTTAGCAATGCCTTTCCAACTTTGTTTATTTGACACTAAGGATAATCACTTATAAAAAGAAAGCTGTCCTTATATGAATTCAATATAAATATTTAATATTTTTTTAACAGCAAGTTATGAAAAATTGTAAAATTAAAATTAGGTTCTATTAAGCAAATTGAGTTCACTTCCATTTCAAAAATTTCATAAACTTTTTTCAAAGCTATGTTGATATTTGATTATCAAACCACAATAATATATTCATATCATATTTTTGCCGCCCATCTTGTCTAGTAGTCAGTGTGCCTGACTGCGGACAAGGAGGTCCTGGGTTCGAATCCTGGTTCGGGCATAGATGTACTTTCTCTCTCTATCTATCATGTCTTTGTCCCTTCCTTGTATGAATGAGGTGTGAATGGTTGCCTACCCTATAAACGGGTCCCTATAGCATGTGTGTACTGAAGAAGTCGGATTCCACACCAAATATGGTTCAGTTGGAAAAGTAGAGCAGCGCACCCCATATTGCCAGCCTAGCTGGAACACGACAACATCATATTTTTTAAATTCTGCTCTGTAACTTAAAAATGAACTAATATTAATATATCATCATTATTATTCGTAAATAAAATTTTTATTATATTACATTTATAACTAAGTTTTAGTTAAAATTTGATTGAATCATTTAGAAATTAGTTAGGAATAATATTGTTAAGTTTCAATTTTATTTTTTAGAATAATATGTCTTCAACTGATTTACATTTTTTCAAAAATATATAAATCTGAAATAATGTTAATAATAAATTAATGCTTAGCAAAAATTTTTACATTTCAATTTATTAAGCAATATCATGAACTGAGTTCTTCTTTTGTCTTACTCTGCCTTATAGTAAATAATACACTGCTGAAAATAATTAAAGGATATTGAGGTTGTGGGTTGATCTTGCACCTGGAGAATTGTTTGTTTGAGATACATCACTAGCAGACGTAGTCGGCTCTATGAGATAAAATGACATTTGTTTCGTAGAAAATGCATTTTATTGAGTATTTTGTACAAAATGATAAAAATATAATTTGTGCACAAGATAAGAAAAAATAAAAAAGATGCTTCCTTAAAAATATACGCCAGATTAATGGTCGAGGAAATACAAATGAATAGTAGTAAGAAGTACTGTTTCCCCTGATGACGGGCAATGTTGAACACCTTTTAGGCATAGAGTTAATTAATTTATTCATTAGTTGTATTCTGTCCCACTCCTCCAGAAGAACTTTTTCCAGATGATGGAGAGTTCGTGGGGGTGGTAAGCGTTCAACAGCTTGTCTGCCTAGAATGCTCTATTAGGCTCATGTCCGGAGAATACGCTGACCATTCCATTCGTATGATTTCTTCCTCAAAAAGCAAATCATTCACCAAGTCAGCACCATGTGGCCTACGATTATCGTCCATTGGTATGAAGTCATCTGCAATCGCTGCAGAGTAAGTTTCAACAATACGCCTGAGGATTTTATCTCTACATCGGTGACCATTTGGATATGGAGATCAGTATGCCCATCGATGGAGATGCCAGCATAGACCATTTCTTCCGAAACCAACAAATCTTACACGCACGAACACAAGTTTGTTTTTATCGCCATGTTCCGCCTAGATGAAAATATGCCTATTATCAGGATGTAGACAAAATCGGGAGTCGTCAGAGAAAAGAATATTGCGCCATTTATTTATCCTCCAGTTCATATGGTTTGTTGCCCACTCCCTGCGGAAACTTCATGGGTTGGTGAGCATACAACCGTACAGTGTGAAGAGGGTTTTGGACAGTTTGTTTAAACTATGGTACCAGTAGCTGATCGAAAGTGTTGTTGAAGAAGAGTGGTATTCATATTTCGTTGCCTCAGAGCTATTAGCGTTAAAAATCGGTCTTCAAATCGGGTATTGTTGAACATCTACTATCTTGCCCTAATCTTCGGCTTATATTTCCAGTCTCAATAAAAAAAAGTTCCAAATCCGGAAAACCACATTTTGTGAAACTCTGAAACTTTGGAATGTATTTGTCTTCCTCTAACTGGCCAAAAACTCACCAAGCTTTTGATTAAGTTAGATGACATAATTGAAATATCGCACTCATTGAAATAAATCACTTACTGTATTTCTACCATTCTTTTCTGCTTTGTTTTATATTAAGTGGTCAGCCAAATCTTATTCCCTGACAATAAAGCCTCTCCACTGACGTCAAACCCAAATTTTGCATATTACGAAATTTGAAAATGAAAAAAATTGTGACTCTCTTCTTCTATTTTAAACAAAGTAATTGCTTGTAAATTATTTTTTAAAAGCTTATAATATCCTTTCATTGTTTTCAGCAGCATAAATTTAAGAAGAATCGTATATTAATAGAGTCAGACAGTTTCTTACCGTGTAAATCAAAAACCTCCAGTGTATTCAAGACAGGAGCATACGTTTCATATGGAAATGTATTCAGCTGGTTAGACTGCAAATGCAACCATTCTAAAGAATCTAATGAGACCAGTGAAATAGGATCAACCTGAGTCAACCTAAGAAAATAGATTGGGACGAAAGTCAACATTTTCATAATTTTGACCTCATATAAACCCACAGTCAAAAAGAATTTAAGTACATTTTCAGGTAAAAATCCTAATGAAATAAAATTTGAATAAAGTATAATTAAATTCACTTTGTTTTTATTTTAAAATTTAAATTTTTAATCAAGGAATGACAAAAATGAATAAAATTAAGAAATGTAACAATTAGGTTATTGATTATAAACATTAAAGGATTGTAAGTTAAAAATTTGAAAAAAATATTAATCACTTTAAGAAAAACCTTACATTATTTCTTTGACATTTTATAATTAGAATGAGTTATTTAACGAGGGCAATACAAAATACTTATACTAAATGAGGATGAGCAAATTTTACAATAAAACATGGACAGTAATAAATTTAAACCAAGAAAATTTACTTTCCAATGAAAATTTCCTGACTTTTTAATTTTGTGTTAATATTATATCGTATAATTTTCATTAACAGCCTTTTTATGGAAATATATTATGGATAGAGACATTTTACAGCATATTTATATGAATAATGAATCGAGAGAAAAAATAAGTAATTAGTTTTTCTTAAAATCTAATAATTCTGTAAGAATTAGATTAGTAATTAGATCACAAGAAATAGATTAGTTAGATGTGTTAGATTTTAAGAAAAATTATGTTTATTTTTTATCTCTATTCATTAGCTAATAATTAAGCTAATATATGTATATATATATATATATATATATATATATATATATATATATATATATATATATATATATATATATATATATATATATATATATATATATATATATATATATATATATATATATATATATATATAATTCTTTGCTGACAAACTATTTGCAATCATATAGAAAGTTTTAAAGTATATTTTCTTAAATTATTTGAAATATTCATTTTTATTTTGGTACTTCTCGTTACCACACACACACAAGTCATTTCCTTTTCCTTTATATATTTCTTCTTTTCTTATTTCTCCTTAATAAATCCTTTACTTTATATAAATCTGTTTCCAGAATGATAATCACCAGATTTAGCAACAATTCTACCCAGTATAATTTACAGTCCTCCTTACGACACAGAATGATTTCTTACTCAATAGAAGGAAGCTATGAGAGATATGATAGTGATGCCTTTTCCTATTTGATCCCTTAAGCCAAGTTAGAGACAGTATTATAAAAATGTGATTACATACTATCTTAATGTATTTTTCATGGATTATGACATCGAGAGCTTAACTGAAATAATTTATCTTGTTTGATCATCCATGATCCAATCAAAGATCGTTACGTTGTTAGGGTCACTTAACTTATAATTCTTTATAGATCCGAATATAGCTAAGTTGATGTAATCTGGCAAAGAAAGTGAAAATCTCAAGTGTTGAGTCTTACTTGACAATTATTTTAAACATTGCTGTATTTGATGGATAAAATCATCCTATAAACCAATTGATAATCAAGTTATTCTGTTAACCTATCGGTGTAATTTGTAACTTCATTTCATCATTTTGTATTAATCCTTGTATGTTCAACATGGATTTGCTATCCCTGAAGCAAAATACTTCATCTAAGAGTCTCTATTTAATCCCAATCTTTTCAATTCTTACTTCCTACACTACCTAACTCCAGCATCAAGGAAAGGTTAAAATAAACATTTAACTTGCACAATCCTTATAAGTTGTTTGAAGATTTCTTCAATTATAACTGTATTGCTCTCTGTAGGACATCTTCAACCGGTTCACTATTGGTAATGCTGCCAACAATCCTGGTTCATCCTTGTCATGGAGTGGCCTCTTTCATGGGCCATCGCGAGATTTGAAGAGGCCATCTAAAATGCTTGAGGTTCTTGAATGGAGAGAGGATTTTCTCTCCTGGTACCTGTTCCCTCACTACCAGTCTTGCTCACCTTCTTAACTGTCGTGGCGAATCATTGAGGCAGCTGTGGTATGAGCAGGATCTGATCTATGGGGATCTGGCGCATCGGGGTCTTTGGACCTGGTGTATGCTATTTTACTCCAGGAATCCTGGTTTATCCTTTTCATGGAGTGGCTCTCGTCCTCTTTCATGGACCATCGCGAGATTTGAAGAGGCCACCTAAAATGTTTGAGGTTCTTGAATGGAGAGAGGATTTTCTATCCTGGTACCTGTTCCCTCACTACCAGTCTTGCTCACCTTCTTAACTGTCGTGGCGAATCATTGAGGCAGCTGTGGTATGAGCAGGATCTGATCTATGGGGATCTGGCGCATCGAGGTCTTTTGGACCTGGTGTAAGCTATTTTACTCCAGGACGATAGTTTACAACATCATTTATAATTGCATTTAAAGTTCATTTTTCAGAACTTCAACACACTTCACAATTTTATTCATTTCTTCTATTATCAATTATCGATTTCTAATCAATATGCTCGAGTGGTAGATAAATGTAACGATATTTTAGCACTTAAATATGTCTCATTATTTATATTACTTTTCCATTTTTCTAATAAATTGCAATTATTTCCATTCAAATGGACCTCTTGTCAGAGCTAGGAAAAGAGACATTATTCCGGTGTCCAACTCCAGCTATTTGAATATAGTAAATAATTCATAAGTAATCATTATCTCATTATACACACAAATTTCAAATTGATAATAAATTCAAACTCTTCAAACTTTCAATGTTTGTTTTGATATTACAACATCATATTTAATTTATGTATTATTTGTGAGATAAATTTTAAAATTTATTAATTTTTCTCTTGATTTATAAAATGATTCTGAATTTTAACCAAATTTTTCGCATAAAAATCATATGTCCAAAGATTTACAGGCAGTTGAAAAGGTTAATCAGATAGAAATTAGATATGAGAGAATGAATGTGAACTTCATAAATTTTTTAAAATCTATTTCTGTAGTATTTTTCTGGAATCATTTTTCTTCATTAAAAAAAAAAAAAAAAAAAACTTAAGAATATAAATTCAATATAAAAAAATTAAACATTAGAAAGTACATTTCATACCAATTATTTTGAAGGTATATAAATTTTAAATTTTTTCCGTAAGGGCTAAAATCATCCTCACGAACTTTGGAAATATTATTTCCTCTCAGGTCCAGTTGTCTCAACCTGCTCAGATTCTTCAGGGCTTGTGAAGGTATTTCTTCAAGACGGTTCACTCCTAATTTGAGCCATTCCAACGAATCTAAAAAATAAAAATAAAATAAACTTTAATATGGCACGCATTATCTTTGAAAAAATTTGAAATTTGTATAAGAATATTGCTATTTCTTATTATAATTGTTTATATAGGCAGTGTCCGGAAAACTTTTGTTGTTTTCTTGAATAAAACCTTCTTGATGAAACGTAGGAATATTGGCAAGACAAAATGGATTTTATTAATTGAATTGAGGCGTTTCATACGGCAACTATTCTCAACATGTTTCAAACTTATACATAGCGATATGATAAAATATCACAATTCTTAGAAGTAAAATATTTAATCATAAATGGTGATGAATTTCTGTTTTGATTTCTTCACATATAATTGTCCTATATTCTTATCAAGTGAAAATAGCCTTAAAATGTCTGGGATTTGGAGAAATGTTAATGAACACTTACTTCAAGCATTTTAATCACATTCAAAGACATACTTGGAAGCCCAGAGGCTTAACGGTTGCGCCCAAGACACAGGTCCGAGGTTCGATCCTGGAGCTGCGCTAGGTCAGTCAGTCCTTCATCTCTTCAATGGGTTGATAAACTAAGTACCAAACATGCTTGGGAACTGAACTGGGGGTTTTCACGTTATTCTGACCACATAAGTGGGGCATATGTTTCGATAAACTGAGAACAAGGATTCTCGGTCTGGAAAACAGACATGGCCACTGTCAGGCGCGGCCCATTTGGCCTGTTGTGACACAAATTTAGCTTTTTAGTCATATTTGATATGTAAGCTATAAAATGTTCTGCAAGAATTCTGAACATTTTTTGTAAACATTTATTTTCACACAAAAAATCTTCCACCGTCCAACTTGTCTAGTAGTCAGCGTGCCTGACTGCGGATAGGGAGGTCCTGGGTTCGAATCCCGGTTCGGGCATGGATGTACTTTCTCTCTCTATCTATCCTGTCTTTGTCCTTTCCTTGTATGAATGAGGTGTGAATGGTTGCCTACCCTATAAACGGGTACCTATGGCATGTGTGTACTGAGGAAGTCGGACTCCACACCAAAATATAAATATAAATATAAATAAATAAATAAATATATATATATATATATATATATATATATATATATATATATATATATATATATATATATATATATATATATATATATATATATATATATATATATGTTCAGTTGGAAAAGTGGAGCAGTGCAACCCATATTGCCAGCCTGGCAATATGGATATTTCATAAACTTAGCAATTTTGAAATTGCTAAGTTTATGAAATACATTTCATTGTTAAAGGTTATGGGTTTAAAATTTAAATATTTGGGGCAAATCTTTTTAATTGAAATTTAAAGATGAACATTAAAATGAAAACCTTTTTTGATTATTACAAGATCATATAACTTAAAAACTGCTATATAATATTTTAATGAATCATTTAGACTTAATCATTTTTAAGTCTAAGTGAATGAAGTATTAAATTATTGAATTCCCATGAAGTGAAGTGCATAAAATCTAAGTTTATTTTTAAAAATAAAAAGATAAAAATATTGCTTGAATGTTGTTCTGTGAAAAACAATGCTTCAGAATAAATATAAATATTTGTGGAATATTTCAGAAAAAAAGTTCATTTTTTTATTTGATGAAAGTAAATTAAGTGTTTATTATTCATCCTATTGAATCAATAACTTGAGAGCAAAGTTATGAGCTTCTACAATGTTTCCGAATAAACATACATTTATCTCTAAATTATATATTTTTAAACAATAAGGAAAAACTTAACACTTAAGGAAGTAAAAAATTTTATTGCTTATTTTCAGATTGTTATTTAAAAATGCTTTGCATAAATATTTAAGATAGAATTGATATTCAAGTATGGAAATATTTAATAATAAATAATGATAAATCACACTGGACATTTTTGTACAATATTGGGATATTAGACACTTCAAATTAAAAGAAAAATGAATAGAGATTTTGAATAGAATTTCAATAAATATTTTAATAAAAGTAATTAAAAAAATTTAATATAAAAACATTACAGTTTGTTTGGCGCTCAGTTTATTGATTAAAAATTAAAATGCTGTTTTGGAAAATGAGCCTACTTTATACGATGAATATTTAGAGAAAGCTTCTTTATATATATTTTTAAATTATTTTTTGTCATAAACATGTCTCGCTGTAGGCCAATGAAACTTCGGAAAATATTTTAAATTTGATGACCAGACTGGAAATATTCGATAGAAATAACCAATAATGGCAGTAGGAATAAATTAAATACTTTTATTGAAAGTTAAACGGTCACGTGACTACAAAATGATATTTGCGTTTATCGTTAAAATTTTTAACTACAACTGATAACTGTTTTCTGAGATATTTTTAAAAATTATTTCGATTATTCTTGATTACCTTGGCATTTACAAATTAAAAGATTCCAAGATGAAATACAAATATATTGAACAATTTTTAAAATATATTAACTCATAAATAAAGCCTATTTAGTAAAATACTTTAAACTTTTGCTGAATAATAAATTATTAATTTTATGAAACTCCTTTTATTTTGATGAAACTAATCATTTTTGCATTTTATGAGATTTAAAAATTTTTTTAAATAGAAAGTAACAATTTTTAATGTATTTTTATTTTGATTTTGATGATTATATAGTATTTTTTACAGCCTGTAAGACGTAACACATTAAGATAAATGTGTCTAATTATTTGATTTTTAATAATTTAATAAATTAATTTTTAATACTTTAATCTCAATATTTTTGTGTATTTTTAAAATTACCATTTCATTTTTTAAAACTAAAACAAATTTAAATATATAGTATAACTCAATTTATTATGCTGATAACTTATATCTACTTTTTTGCAATAGACCTGATAAATTCAACTAAATTTTGATATGTTACCATTTACATGAAACATCAAAAAAAATATCTAGGATTAAAATATTACTTGATCTTTCAGAGAATGCGGAAGACATCAAAGAAACTGTAATATACTTCCTCTACTATTTATTTAGTTAAATGGGATTATAATCAATACCATAAGTAATGTAAAAATGACAAAATGTGCTATCACTAAGCAAATAGCCAAAAATGTTTTCTTTCATTACTAAAATATAACTATACATAGTCAAATATTACATAAGATTTAAATTTTATTTCTTCACACTTTTAAATTGCCAGAAAAGATAAATTTACTATTTATGCTAGCTTATTATTGTATTTGTTATGTGGCTATAATTTTTATCTCAAGGAAAATTTCCGTAATTCGTAAATCTTTCTAGAATTCATTTAACAATAAAGAATATTTAAGTTTTTTCAAAGCTAATAATAATTTCTAGAAGCCAAATCATATTATAGCTATTAGAAAGCAGAACTTAGAAATTTTAAAAATTTGAATTAAGTGAACTGAAGTGTTAACTCTGAATTTCTGGTGTAAACAAAATGTGTCAGAGTAATTTGCGAGTTAATTCTATAATCTGTTTATCTTAAATGATTAACGAATGCTATTTTGAAAATGCATTTTCTTAAAGATTTAAGGAACAAGCCTTTTTGTACAATTCAAACTATGTTTTCCTCTTTTGTTATCTAATAAGATTATAAGCAATATTTCTTATTAAATAAGTAGCTCAAATCATCAAAAAGATAATCCTATATTTTTTGCATATATCTGAGCGAAATTGTTAGTAAGATACAATTAAAGTAAAAAAAATTATGAGTTTATCGTTTGATATTTTCTTTTTGATTTAAGCAAAAAACGCAAATCTCAATTGCTTGATTTTTAACGTTTTCTTTTTATCATATGTATTTTATTTACATTCCATATTAAAAAAATATCTCATAAATGTAGTAATAAAACAATTTTTCACTTTTATACTTTCAGATTAAAAAATAATTGTGCGAAAAATCCATTTTTTTGTATCAAGAGTGACATTTTAATCTTATGAGCTTTTAATATTTATAAGTAGTTTGAGATTAAGTACTTTTTATAAAAATGGTGTCTTAATACAAACCACTTTTAGTGAAGTGATAATATTAAACCCCCAAAACTTTAATAAGGCGTTAAAATAGATCATTACATCGAAGCTTAATCACTGTCGAATTTTTTATGAGTAAATAATTTGCTCTTTAGAAGCTTTTTTTGGAAAGTTCTGATGAAGATATATTCATAAATCAGCATTTATCTTAAGCTTGCAAGCATTTTTCACCTTACGTTTCTTTTATTAATTATTTTTTCATTACAAATTACTTAAAATAAATTTATAAAAATGATATAACTTTTACAAATTAATATTAACTTTTTTGAAAAGTTAAAAGTTAAGGAGCTTTTAGGAAATATTCAGATTTATTTTAATTAATGAAAAGAAGTGAAGTGAAAAAGCAATAAAAATGACTTTTGTATTAAAATTATTAATGTTTAATTGTAGGTAGGTAGGTATAATTATATAATTACATTAATATATAATTATTGTATGAAATTGACGTCATTTCTCGTTCATAAATGAGAAGGAAAAATAAATGGAGATTCTATTATAAACTCTTTGAAGTAAAATCCATTACTAAATTAAATAAAAAAAATGAATTTGAATTGAAAATTATTATGAATTACTAGAGCATCCTATTCAAAATAATCATTTTTAGAAAAGACGATTAGAATTTTGGTAAATAAAATACAATATAACTCCAATTATTCGAAGTCCATCTATCCGAATGTGATTGATTATCCGAATCACATTCAGAATTTCGGAAAAATAAATTAGACTAAAGAAGAAAATGAGGATAAAAAAATAAAACTCAAGAAAAAGGAATGGTAAGAGAAGGGCGACGATGAGAATGGCGTGTCATTTGAAGAATCCAGAATCATTCTTTTGAAAATTCCTGGATGTTCAGAAGTTAGCACTGAAGTTATAGGAGAATGGATTATAAGTCAGGCATCAGATTTCAAATTGCAAATGATGGTCAACTTATTGGAAATGTCGAGGAAGAAGATGGCCTTAATGTCCAAATTGAAACAGATACGAGACCATCAGTCAATGAAACATTTGGCGGCTTTTAGAGTGCCTTGAAGTGGATGGAGTGTCAGTCCAAATGGGACCCCATGCATGTTCTCAGTGTCAAGCGGATGCGCGACTTGGCTGCCCGAAAACAGATGAAGGCAGTGAAACAGCTGACTCTGACCAAGATGTTCAGTAAGCAATGACTTTTATCTACGGTACTGTAGAAACATGCTGTATTCATGGGCATTATTTATGAGTTACTTAACATATGAAAGTGTTGCCTTTTCATTAAATTCTTCTTCTTTAAAAATAAATAGTTTTTTTCTCCCATTTTCAACATAAATTAGTTGATTAAAATGGACCCTCTTTTCTATAAAAAAAAATCCATTAACGGAATTTTTTATAACCCGAATTCAGTCAAGTCCCAATCGATTCGAATAACAGGAGTTCTACTGTACTTGCGTTCACATAATCGAAAATTTGGATTTTGCAAGACTTGCATGCGGAAAGCAGAAACGTAATTTCCATTCTCATTATTTGTTTTACAATAATTAGCTCTAAACTCTTTAAATCTAAATACTTCGTTCAACAATGCATAGTAGTTAAGTTTGCTTGAAAAGTAAGATTTTATTAAAAATATTAGTTGTTGTTGTCGTGTGCCAGCTAGAATATAAGGTGCGCTGGCTGGCACTATGGGGTCCGCTGCTCCACTTTTTCAACTGAAACATATTTTGGTGTGGAGTCCGACTTCTTCAGTACACACATGCCATAAGGACCCGTTTATAGGGTAGGCAACCATTTACAACACATTCATACACAGAAAGGACAAAGACAGGATAGATAGGGAGAGATAGTACATCTATGCCTGAACTGGGATTCGAACCCAGGACC
Source organism: Latrodectus hesperus (assembly GCA_037975125.1). Lineage (NCBI taxonomy): Eukaryota > Metazoa > Arthropoda > Arachnida > Araneae > Theridiidae > Latrodectus > Latrodectus hesperus. Next base: position 29,603,489 of record CM075852.1, read on the forward strand.
TCCCTATCCGTAGTCAGAGACTCTGACCACTAGACAGGGCGGGCGGCAAAAATATTAGTGAAACTAGAGAAAGAAAATTGAGAAATATGTTTGCTCCATGAAAATATAAATACATTCTGAAAATAATGACTACAAATTAACTACAGAACATTACACCAAAAAATTGATTGACAATTTCATAATGCAGTGGAATACTTTTAAGTATGCTATTAATAGAATTTATAGTTATAATATGGAAGACACAATCAATATATTTATATAAATGAGAGTATTAATTTATTTATTTTAAAAAAGTCACAAAATTTTACGAGTAAATTTATTATGTTTCGAAAGATATTTTTATCAAGAACGTTTCATATTAATCTCGAATATTATTGGGCTAAAATTCCTTATATTTAAGGCTTCATTGTCCTCAGACAAAATGCATGAATTTAGAAGAAATTTAGCCATGGCCATAAAACTCGGCTTTTGCATTGCTTTCATACAAATTAAGAATAAGAGATTTCTTTGATTTTTAGTTGTGAAAGCAATGTTTATTTCAATAAGCTGTGCCGACTAATTCTCAACTAGGCATGGATTCTATGCAGTTACTGATGGCTCTGTGTGGTAAATTTTGCTATAAATAGAGTAACTATACATCCCAGTCACATTAACGTGACCACCTATGAAAACCAGTATAAACAACTTTCAGACAGCTGCAAGACTTACATGAAGAGAGTCAACAAGGTTCCTGAAGGTTCTCGCTGAGATGAGAGATTTTTCAGAAACTTAGCTATTTCTGAAATGCTTTCACTCTTGGTTCGAAAGCTAATGATTATGCCATTTTGAACTTTGGATAAATCGCCTGACATTTTCCACTATGTTAATAAAGAACAATGTTGAACAAGCATTGCTTAAATCTACCTATAGACCCATCTGAAGGACTGCCAAATGTCATTTTTCACACTAGCCTCCCTGTTTCCATAAACAAACAAACTGATCACCCGGACTTCTTAAAACAACTGGCCCTTGAGGTCATCAACGATATTCCTGGTAATGATATCAAGATTTACACGGATGGCAGCAGGGATTGTAATGACCATTCAGGTAATGGGATCTTTGCCATTCTTAACGACTGTGCTGAAGGTGTAAAGATACAAAGAAGAAACCCAGATTTCTGCTCCATTTTCCGCAGTGAGTTAATTGCTATCGATGCGGCCCTCGAAGTCATTGAACCATTCGTCAAAGAAAGAAACATCTGGATCCTATCGGACAGCAAGAGTTCCATCCAACATCTTGCTAGCTGGTCTAACGTTCGTGACTTTGTAGGAGTTTCTATACTTCTTTTGCCTGGGACTTAATAAAGAGGACATCTTCGAATCACCTTTGCTAGTCATCCATCGAATCACTTTCTGGTGGTTCACGACGTCATGGACCTAGTTTAACCCTGTTAAACAAAAGGGATTGGAAAGAAGAAGAAAATAAATCGCCTCGTTTCTGCCTTACATTAATGATTGTTTTCTTAAAGACAATATAGGAAAGGTAAGTCAAGATGAAGCGGTACAAAAAATATTTCCATTGTTACTGTTATCGCGCGGTCTCTCCCTAACAACAGCATTATGTAAGTAAATCCAGCATAACTTAAGTTAAATAACCCATAGCGCCTTCCCCGACGATTAACTAGTCTTTTCACCGATAAAAAATTAATAAAAATAACAATACTAAGAGCGCTCAAATTTTATGCCAAAGCGATACCTATGCCCTCAGTTAATTTTACTCTGAAGTCTGCGGGCACCAGCCTGGACACTCCCACCCAAGTCTCGCAGACGACGTAGGATTTTTAATGCTTGTAATGTTTTCCGAAGCCTTCACATACCCTTTATATACGCTCAACTGCACTGTGCTGCCACCTGTCTTCTGTGATTGGTTATTTAACCGAAGTAGCCGAAAGTACGTGGTGTCACATAAATGTGACTGGACTGAGAAGTTATGTTATATTCTAAGTCATCTATAACTATAACCCGTATGACCCTAAATTCTTTCGTAGGAATAGAGCAGTACTTCGTCTAAAACCAACGACAGCTAACTTTTAGCAATCAGTGTCTATTAAATTAAATTATGTCTATTAAATTTATATTTATATTTTTTATATTATTTTATTATACCACCTTTATATTTTAACTCCATCAATCTAGTGTAAAGAACTTGTCAATACGCTTTTAAATTCTCCCACCCATTAATTATTGGTAAACAAATGTTTACTTTTAAACAAACGCTACGACATTAATCAGTTATGACGATACCAACAGCAGATGGCGCTGCTTCTACCTACATCAAAACTTAAGCGAATTTTCTTGCTTCAATAAAGTATCTTACAGACGTTGTACACCACATTAAAGTAAGCCGTCTCAATTGGGTTGGACATATTATTAGAATGAAGGACAATAAAACACTAAGGGAAATTTTTTTTGCAAAACCCATCAGCGTAAGAAGAAGAGGAAGACCAAAGCTGAGATGGGTGGATGCAGTCGAAGAAGACTGTAGGGTCCTTGGAACAAAAAATTGGAGGAGTTTGGCCTGCTTAGAGGTGGCTGGAAGAAACTTGTTCAGAAGGCCTTGGCCCATCCTGGGCTGGCGCGCTATGAATGATGATGATGAATAAAGTATCTTAGTTAAATATTTTATAACAGTAAGATTTAAATGTTCAAAATAAACAGATTAAATAATTTACCCATAACACTGTCATGCAAACCCAATTCTAACCCAGGGAGTACTTCCATTGGTCTTATGAAATGTATCTGTGATTTTTTTCTTAAATATTTTATTAAGTACTCATGTTATTCTTATACTGCACACACTCGGTGCACTAAGAATTGTAAAAATCTCTAAGTATTTCTCTCTTGTATTGAAAGATCTTGTACAACTTTTCTTGAATTTTTCACTAACTCTCGGGAAGCTTAACGGAGTTAGGTAAGTGTGCTCCTGAACTATGTCTTCTCCATCTCTTAGGCAACTTCAACTTTTTCATTAGGTCCCAAAATTTTTAATTAGTACAGAGGCAAATGGCTTACACAGCTAGAAACCTCACAGCAAAATTTAGACCAGATCTCTCCAAGTCATCCATGGTTTGTCATCCAAATTGCTCTAAATAGAACCACCAGAGTAAGCTATATTATTTCAGAAGTTAATGAAGGACATAATATCTTTGCAAAAAAATTACAAATAAAAATGCAAACGTGATTTATCTTTTTTATTTCTCTTTTGACAAAAGAACCCTTTTCACTTCCATTTTTCTTTCTTTTTCGCTCTTTGAATGTGAGATGTCATAGTTCTATATCATTAATTTTTATTCTAATTCTGTCCCAAGCTATTCAAAACAGTAGTTACATATTAAGAAACAAAAGATATTTAAGTTATTTGTTTTTATCAGCAAATGTTGTAATTCTAAGACGGAGTTGTAGAGTAACCTTGTTTTCTACTATTACCGTTCTTCAAAATTTTCAAAAACGACTATCTAATTTTTCTGAAAGTAATCCTATTTTAGATATAAAAAGATTACTTCAAAAATATATTAAAAATATAAAAATATATGGATAAATATATTAAAAATATTTATTCTGATTTTTTTAGTAATATATTTGTATATTTAAACCATAAACATTTCTATGTTCAATTCAAATCGTAAATGCTATTATGAATTTTGATTTAAAGGTACTTTATTCTTATAATTTTATTTGAAATTTTGGCACAAAATTAAATCAGGAATAAAATTAATGTTGAACCAGTACGTATATTTAGAGAATAAAATGAAAAAAAAAAATTTAAAAGAAATTTAATAAACTTAGAATTTGTATTAATTTACACAGTTATTTATAAAATTAATCATTAATTTAATATTGTATTCCTTTAATTATAAAGCATCGAAACTCACTTTTTTAGTAAAGTAAATAAAACTCTGACAGTTATAGTTAAATACATATATATAATTTAAATAATAACTAATATTTATATGTAACTTCTATTTATAAATATTTCTTCCTAACAATTAGCATTTAATGAAATTAAAGAATTGTTTCATTAAAATTAATAAAATTTAAGTATTGCATACAATTATGTATTAAATAAATAAATTTCGCGCTGTATAATTTTGAATGCAGGTCTTCGTTTTACGAGATTTCGCTATTTGCTTTGTTCTGGAAATATTTTTTGTACTAAGAAGAATTGTATACAGGGTGGAAAAGTACACATGCTTTTTATTTCAAAAAGCAGAATGCAGATTATTTAAGTATCTATGTGTTTTAGTTTTTATACAAATACTAAATAATTCATTTTAGAAATAAAAATCATAAATTAAATAAAAAATGAATGATTCTATAAAAAATCTGAATGATTAAAAATTTAGAAAAATTAACAAATATTATTTTATACTTTAAAAAAAATATGATAAAATTGAATTTTTAAAGCTCAATTAGGAAGTATATTTGGAAACTTAATAATTTCACTGTTAACGCGCACGTGAAAACGCGCATGCGAAACATTGAAAATAAAGAGCAAATAGAATTAAAAATATGTAAATTTTTCATATTAGAAAAAGAAATAAAAAGTTATCATAAAAATCAACCGATAAAACAACAAAATCAAAAACTGTAACATACAAATATTACTACCTCTAAGAAATTTTAGTAAAATTAAAAAGCAATTATTAATCAAATTAACATATCATAGTTAAAAAAATATATTTTTGTCTATAAAATACAAAGAAGCAAGTTGCAAATAAATATAACGTTTAAAATTTCAAGAATATATATATATATATATATATATATATATACATATATATATATATATATATATATATATATATATATATATATATATTATATATATATATATATATATATATATATATATATATATATATATATATATATATATATATATATATATATATATATATATATATATTTATATTTATATATATATATATATATATATATATATATATATATATATATATATATATATATATATATATATATATATATATATATATATATATATATATATATATATATATATATATATATATATATATATAATATTCACTTAATAATGTTGAATTATCGGCTTATTCTAATATTTTATAATAACTTTATAATTTCTAAATATTATCTATTCATACCTATTATTTGAAATCTAAAGCTCTGAATGAAAAAACAAGGACACAATGATGTAATAATATCAAGTAGCTAAATTTTCCAAAGTAGTTTTACTTAGCTATTTATGGTATTATTAAAGCACTGAATATCGTTGTTAACTTTGCGTGGGAACTCTTATTCAATCAGCTCAGCAATAAAATGATTTGAGAAATGGATTAAGAAGCTTTTGATGAAATCAGAAGCCTTTTAGAACATAAGAGCTTAAGCAATCTTTATTTGTCAGTAAAATGTTTCCTCAATTTACATGGATTTTGAAATATTATACATTTATTGTAATATATTTAAAGTAGCTTACGATTGGGGTGTAATTATAATAAAAGGAAAATATAATGCTTTTAAACTATTTCCTTTTTTGATCTCTGAAATTTGACTTTTAGCTTCACGTGCAAAAATGCTCATAAGTAAATGTGCTCTTAAACTATACAGTATTTTTTTAAAAATTATTATATATTTATTGAAATATATTACAAGTACATAACATAATTTTTATTTCAGATGTGAAGATAACTAAAATTTAAAATACTGAACCGAAACGTGAATTTAAGTTAAAAAAATGTTATGAAGTATAAGTGAATGAAGTTATTATTTTTTTTCCAATGGTGAGCACAAGAGGGTTTGAACCCTATACCACAACAAGGTCAGAGACTGCTACTCATTTGTCGTTACCCAGCGGGCACCTGTGAACCAAGTCACGGAGGCGAGTAGCGTTACCCGCGCCATACCACCACAAACCCGTTTATAGGGCGGGTCACATTCATACAACATCACAGAAGAAAAGACAGAGAAACACAGAGAGAACAGGGAAGGAAAAAACAAACATCCATGCCCGAACCGGGATTCAAATCCGGGACCAACGTGAATGAAGTTATTAGTGAAAGTATAAATGAATGAAGTTAAATTTAGACTCTAGAAAGTATTTTAAAATCGCAAATACTTCTCGGTTTCCGATTTTCATTATATAAAAGAATTATTTTCTTGAAACCACAATTTGACAGATTTTTTCTTATAAAGGACAACAGTAAAGTTTGCATAATAAAGTGCATATGGATATTCACAAGATAAAAATTTCATTTCATGAAAAATTTAAAGTAAAATGTTTAATACTATATGCACACACAAACTGGAGTTTAAATACCTTTATCCTAATTTTCAACTCGATAAACCTTAAGATCGCATGACTTTAGTTAAAATTTAGAACAAATAACAATTTTTAATGATATGTAATAAGTATTAGTCACATTAAATGGCAAAGTAATTGGTTTTTATTTCTAAAAAGTAAAAAATATCTTCCATAGTGAGTATTTCCCTAGTGTTCCATAGTGTGTATCTTCTTAGTGTGTATCTTCCATAGTGTGTATCTTCTTAGTGTGTATCTTCCATAGTGTGTATCTTCCATAGTGTGTATCTTCCATAGTGTGTATTTACATAGTCTTACATAGTGTATATTGCATGATTTCTGCTTTGAGAATTTATTTACGTTTTCATAGGTAATTAAATATTTCATTTGTCACAGATAAGTATAAAAATAGCTATGAAACAGTTTGGCTCAAATCATACTCTATTGTTTACGAGTAATGATAGCTGGCAGGCCAATTAAAATATATTAACTTTTTAGAAGCATTCTTACAACAATCTAGTCCTGTGCGGAGGCCTATTTTTGAGATTGTAGAGAGGTCAGTTTGATGAAAACGACTTTGGGCGAATATACCAAACCATGTGCGATGCGATCTCTATGAATCTAATTAAATTATTGTTGTACAAGTATCATTATTTAAGATTTGGGGTCATTTTCAATGGGGATAAGCTATCAATAAAGCAATTTAAGAGAGCATTATATTTAATCGAAAAAAATGAGTTAGTTGGGTTTCTATAATGGCCTTCATGGATGCAAATATCACAGTTTTTTAATAACTCGCAGTTATTACTAAGAGCATGGCTACTTTATAGTGTGCACTAGTTGCCGGTGAGGGGGTGTTCCTGGGCGGAGTGGGTGAAGTACGTCCGGAGAGTAATCTCCTGGTAGGGTCACCCAAGGCGTTAAGGCCACTCCACTATGTCCAGCTAAAGCCTGGGGCAATGGAGCAAAGTCAGACTTCTACCCTTGGGTTCTGCCTTGGGTGCTCCAGGTACTCTGTTCCAAAAACTCTGTTTCTGTTTCATGAAAAGTGGGGTGTAAGAGCAACAGAAGCTGCTCTTACACCCCACTTTTCATGAAATGTCGAGTGGCTCAGGCCTCCCCATCTCATATTTTTAGTGCATTGAGTGTGAGAGAGGGGACATGGAGTTGAGACCGGAGGTGGTGCTTGAGAGACTGACTATTTTTGGATTCATGGGGCTGGTGTGATGGTATGGTCACGCCAGTCATGGATAAGCAGCAACAACAACAACAACTAAGAACATTAATTTCAATATTAAATCTGAAGTTCTCATGAAAGCCATCACTGTAAAATCAATGACAATGGTTAGCCCCCAATGATATAGTTTTGTTGGAACAGCTGATTAAGTAATTGCGTTAGTGCAACAAGTGGATACAATTTGTATAATTGATCTATGATTAGGAAACATTTTCAAATATGCTTGTGATGTATGTCCAACGATTGTGTTGCAGTACTCTTTATATAAAGTAAGAAAACTTTATCTTCTCTGTTAAATGTCTGTGAGGGATTCGACCAAGAATGAGCATTTACAAAAGATGCACTTACATATGATACCTTGAACTCTGCTATTGTTTTCAAAATCACTTGATAAGTATTAATAACTCTTTATAATAATTAATTATAATTACAGTTATAGTTTAAAAAGTAATTTCAGTTAAAAATGCTTCTTAAACAATTAAAAGAATTGCTGAATGAAATTGTAATGAATCATTTCAAAAATAATATTTCAGATCATATTATCAATCCTACAGACATATGAATTACACTTTTCATGTTTTTTTTTTAAATTTTAAATAGTATTTATTTTTACATATTCTTTTATTATAAGAAGCGAAAAAGTTGAAAATATTTATTATAAGTATCTTGCAGAATACAATTGTCTAAAATACCAAAGAGTAAAAATAAAAAATTGCAAAATTGCAGTGAAAAGTATGGTTTTTTTTTTTTAAAAAAATTTCCTTGAGATTTTTATGATAAATAATTTTTTTATTTAAGAATTACGAAAAGAAATAAATGATAATAGGATTTTGATCCATCACCTTCCCCAAATAGATTATAAGATACTACCTTCGATTCCTTGAAAAGCATGCACATCGATGGTGGTGATGAGATTTCGTTCCAGGTCTAGTGAATTCAGCATGTGAAGGGACATGAAAGCACGGGGTGGCAACAGCTGAACTCTGTTGTTGGCCAAATCCAGCACATCCAGGGACTCGCCCCCCATATTCGCGAATTCCTCAGGGAGCAGAGCTTCTATCTGATTCTCATGCAGCTGCAGCCTCTGCAACGCTGACAAGTTTTTCAGGGGCCGAGAAGGAACAGCAGTCAGCTGATTGGAGCCCAGGTTGATTCGAGTCAAATTTCTGCCGATGCCAACAAATGCTAAATTATCGATGAATTTTATTCGATTGCCATATAAGGAAAGACGGAGTAAAGCATGGAGTCCCTGAAAATAGGTAAAATATGAATTATATAAAATGAATTATATTTTAGAAATAGTCTGTTTAAATATCGGATAAATATTTACAATATTATTTAAGGAACTGAAATAGGTAAGTTTTCCTATTGATGAAATTTTAACCTGTTTTTCATTGCTTCCTTAATCTTTTTTTCAAATAAAGACACAACAAACGTAAATAAATTATATTTCATGATATATATATATATATATATATATATATATATATATATATATATATATATATATATATATATATATATATATATATATATATATATATATATATATATATATATATATACATATATATATATATACATATACATATACATATATATATATATATACATATACATATACATATATATATATATATATATATATATATATATATATATATATATATATATATATATATATATATATATATATATATATATATATATATATATAAGAATTTCCATACTAAAATATTTAAATGAAGTATTTAGTACTAAATTTCAATTAAAGACGTCAACTATACTTTAATCCGTATATTTGTTTAAGAAACTTGCATGTTAAACATACTTAAATGTTAAAAATCCTTAAAAATTTTTATTAAAAGGATATTGAATTTTCAAAGAATTGTTGCACATTCTATTAAAACATTAATAAACTTAATTTTCTATGAAATATGAAAAAAATTCGTATTTAATTTGAATAACGATTTATAACTTAACGATAATGGAATTTAATTAATAAAAATATTTAAAGTTATTATACAAGAATGTTATTTAATTTAAAGACTTCAAGAAGCAGAAATCTTTAGAAATTTTTCAACGTTAAGCTTTAATAAGCAATAACACTGTATTTCACTTAGATAATGAGATATGCAAAGAGCCTGTTATACAATAACAACAAATTTTAACAGATATGTTTATATGCAGAGTGATCTTTTTTAAAGTGACAGTGTTTGGAGCGTCCTGTAGCGTGGTCTAATAGCCGAAATGGCACCAAACTTGGTATTTAGACTAATCAAGACACGGGAAAAAATTTTAGTTCCAAAAATCACCGCAAGTGCATTTTATAGCGCTTTACAATGTATAAAATGTGAGAAAAGAAAAATACTAACACATACAATCGTATAGTTAAATTATTAATGTTCATTTACTACATTAACTTCCCCGGTGAGTGATTAGATCACATTCCATGTGAGCATCGTTCTCAGAATATAACGCCGTGCATTCTGTGCATAACGTTTTCCACAGCCGTGCGTAACATGTCACGAGGAATATCCCGCACTGTCTTTGCTATGTTGTCCTTTAGAATAGACAAATTTGACACTCCCCTAACATAACGCACGTTCCTGTAACGTGAGAGGCATGATCACTGGATCTCGTTAACTTCAGCTGAGATTATTTGTCGGAGCTGTCTACTGCTTGCTCTTAAAGCTCCTATTACTGGCACTGTCATCGAACAACATTTGCATTTTGCTTTGATACCCGTGTTTTATGCCAATTCCCATTGTTGTAAACTATAGCAGCACCACAAAACGCACTAGCGGTGACTTTTGGAACTAATTTTTTTATGGAATTTTTTTCCCATGTCTTGATTAGTCTAAATACCAAGTTTGGTGTAATTTCGGGTATTGGATCGCGCTACAGGACGCTCCAAACACAGTCACTCTAAAAAAGATCACGCTGTACTTACCTGTTATACATACTTTTCTGTTGTACAATATCTGCTATTATCACAAATAATAACAGATATTGTTGATAAATGCTTTTAAAATGCCTATTTTAAGACTAGATTGCTACTATTTTATTTTGCAAAATTCGATTTTGTTTAATTTAAGTAGTTAATTTGAATAATGATAATGCAATCTCGAAAAGAAGGAGCTTAACTGATTTTCATGATTACGAATCGATCATCTACTGAAGTCTAAAGTTGAATATAATAAACTTTCATAATTTAAAAATGTAAATTAATTTTGCTTCTTTTCTTTCGCAATTACATGAGCGTCATTCTGAGTAGTCCCCTAAATTACACAGAAAATAAATTTTCTGCTACATTTTATTTAAAAAAAACATTTAAAAGAAAATGTGAAAGAATATTTTAATATCTAATTGCTATGAATAATTAAATGGGAAGACCTCATTTGTAATGAAATCAAAACACTTGGTTAACAGAAAAATAAAATCTATTTAATTTATATTTTGATTTGCAGTAATTACTGTGTTCATTCACATATGTTTTAAATACTAAATTTTTACTAAATAATTTTAAAAAACTTATAAGAATATATACTATAAATAGATATTTTATTAAATTTTATTATGAAACAGGATCTAATGAAGAAAAGTTTTAAATAAATAAACTTATTGGGAAATTATTTAATGTTTTAGTGCTGCCATCTAGTGAAGTAGGTTTAAACTATACAAATGCACAAATAATGTATTCATTGCTATGATTACCATGAATGAATGTCTTATCATCTAAAAAACTAACTTCTAGAAAAAATGAATAATGTAAATTGAAAAATTATAAAATTAAATATACTCTATTAACTTAAAATTAAGTATGAAAGATTTTAATGATGACAAATATAATGATTTTAAAGATTGTTAATAAAGTTTGAATTCTAGACATAAAATATAATTTCTTTATTATTATAAATGCAATGAAAAAGCATATAAAAAATCAACCAAAAATATTTAGTTAACAATGCCTTTTTGTTTGCTACTTGGAATGTAAATGCATCTTAACTAAACATAAAGAATAAAAAAAAAAAAACTTTCTTACAGAACATAATAGTAATAGCAGTTTGAGTTAACAAAATGAGAAAATGTTCAAATTTGTATAAAACTCAATAACTAATAATATAATCTAATTAATAAATCAATTTTAACATAGCTTGATAATTTCAAACATGAGGAGCAATTTTTTTATGCTTTTATTCGAGGAATCTTTGAAATTAATATTTTTTAGATATTGTATTTATGCTAAATTATTAACACATTATTAACGCATACATAATTAATGTTATAACTTTACTGAAAAAAATGAATGCATTTCAAAAATTATTTTCATTAATTTTATTTTCATACATTTTTTAATAAGAATATTATATTGCATTTAATGAATTTCGTAAATATAAATAAACAATATGTATATGATATTTATTATCATTGAATTTAATTTGAAAATTAAGTATTTTTCTCATGCGAAATGTTACTTTAGAAAATAAACCTTAAAATCAAATTTGAAATTTATATAAAATTTGCTCTACTTTAACGAAGTTATCTTTGTTAATATCTGTACTAGATTTTAAACCCTGATTTCAAGAAACTGGGTATTAATTTAGATAGACTAAAAAAAGACATTCCTTTTTTTGTAAAATTCAGCGTCTTCAATTTGGTATTTATACAATGCTATTGACTAATATCGATTTTTTCAAGCATTGTATATATATATTGTTTGGTAATAAACCCAATTTGTCTGATTTACAAAGAATAAAATGAGTCCAGTAGTAAGATTTCCAGTTATTCCTTGGATAATACTTATAGAATTCATCATGATAACGATTTCTGTTTTTAAATTTAGAAGTTATGTTCTTCACACAATACAAGAAAGAAAAGAAAACGGCTTCATTTCTAAGCTTTTATGTTTAATGATTATGTATGAAACTGAACATCACTATAAAAAATTAAAATTTGTGCTCGTTATGGAGTATTGTTTAAAGGTTATAAGAGGGGAAATTCTTTATATGGATGTAAGTCAGGGATTAATAGTACTACAATTTTTATAATAAAGATATTGAAATTCTCCTTTAATTAAATTATCTAAATATGACTTTCTATTATAAATATAAAAAAATTTCACAAATAAATGCAAATGAATATTATAAAAATTTATGTAAGTATGAAAATTATATTATAAAATATAGTTGTAAAATATGAGATTAAAATAATTTAATGAAACGTAACTCATAAAATGAGCAAATATTGATAAAATATACTAATAATAAGGTAATAAGGAAAGTATTTAAATAGTAATAATAAGAATATGAAAATTTTCTAAAAACTATTATTTCATTTTTTTCTTTTGCATACCTGTACATTTATACTTTTTTGAGAAACATGGAAAATTTGTTGTTGAATTATGGGAAAATTTCATAATTAACAGTAGTTTTTATCACATTTTTCATATTTATAAGTTATCATATTAATTTCATAAATAATGCAGTTTTGCACATTTGAGAAAATATAAGCATTTTTGCACTACTCTCTAGCCGAAGCTTTACTATACATACAGGTATCTTGCTATTAAAATAATGAAAACAATACAATGCAACATATAAAAGTTTAGCTGTAGTGTGAAGTGCGGCTAAATGTAAATCTTTCTTATTTCTCTTAAAAATCGAATGGTACAAATCATATATAGATTCTAGATAATATCTGAAACCTTTCCAGTGAAACAAAGCATGGATATGAAATATTAGTCCATTAACAGTTAGCTAGAGAAAGTTGTTCATTTCTTCTACTCTTCACATTATACTAAAAATTATATTGCTGTGTGGATTCTTAACTGTATATAGAAGTGTATATAAAATGTATGAAAAATTATCCTCTTTTGAAATAAATATTTTTTGCTTGTCTTATACAATTAACTTATTTAAATAAGTCTTTGTATTTTTTGTTACGTAAACTGCTTAGTAAATTTAAAATCCTTGGAGATTTTTTTCATCAGCACTATATTCTTTGTATCATCACATAACTCTTTGAATAATGCAAAATATCTTTATATCAAGTGTCATATCCTCTGGAATATACGGTTTGATTATTATAGAAACTAAGCTAAACTCCGTGGCACAACAGCCCATGTGGGCAAAGGCCTACAGTACCCGTAACTGTTTTTATGACCGAGGGCCCTGGTGTGCGAAGCATATGTCTTAGTTAAGTGGCCAGCCTAACCAGAGGCCTCTAGTGTTTAGTTCCCAAGCATGCTTGGTACTCAGTTTATCGACCCACTGAAGGGGTGAAAGGCTGAACTGGGTATAGTAGTTTCTTTAATAATCAAACAAAGTAGACAAAAAATCCATAGATACAGTTTTATTTACTAAAGGAAAATTTGTGTGTAACGAACGTTAGACTCTACGTGAAAACGTAACACGTCTAAATGTCAGGATTTTGAGTGTTATTAATCACCATTGGAGAGACTACATCAAATGACTGCAATCAATATGTTAGATGAATGATCTAATTATAGTAGAATTGTTGCTCACGAAGGAGTCAATATTTGCCCATTTGCCCTTGATTCAGGTGTTAATTTTGAAGAACCTAGAAAACGCCGAACATATACTTTTAAACTGCAAACACATTACGCATTTTGTGGAAGATGGCAGGGTGTGAAATTTCAACAATACATTACATCTTGCTGATCTATAATATCATAAAAAAACAAACAAACTATAAAGCCATTTTCCCTAGATACTGTGCAACTCAGTATCGAGTAGAAGTCTTAGACGATATTGAGTCTCTGTACTCTTGATCAGCTTAAGATATGTCTTATTGGAGTATGAAGAGGTGGTTGAAACTCAATTTTAGTCTCATCAAAAGTAGTTGAGATATTACAGGAAATTATACCTCTTCCTATTGATTTTTTCAGTCAGTTACTGCCTTGTATTCCCTGCACAGTTAAAGAAAAATCAATTCTCTTATTTGCTATTATTTATAGTCGCAATAGAAGAATGATCTATTAATTTAAACTTTTTGTTACTATTTGTAGAAGTGATATATTTTATAAATCTAAATTATTTATTTAATTTATTTTGGCTTAAGAGTATGCCAGTAATCTAAATGGGAGAGCAAGCCATAATTTTTTTTCTTAAATTTAAATATTATTTCTACATATTTCTTGTTTACATTAAAGATTACAATAAAAATTTCATTGGTAATGAAACTTTTATACTTTCTTAATTTTGTTGATTTAATTAATGCATATTTATTATTTTTTTGCAATCTACGTGATAATCTTATCAAACATATTTTAAATAGTATTTATTTAAGAAGTTAAAATGTAAATAAATCAAGTATTATGTAATTACATTTATATAAGTCAAATTTTGAACTAAATACATTTGAAGTCCTCGAAAATGCACAATCAAACTTTATTCTTATTAATCTATATTTACTTATTAATTAATTACATACTAATTAAATTTATACTTCAAATAAGAAAACACATTTATCGAGAATAAATCATAACTTACTTTAAATGCTTCTGCGTGTAATATTTCTAACTTGTTGTAATTGAAATTGAGTGACACCAAAGCAGAGAGATTCTCGATGGCTCGGCTGGGAACTCTCTCAAAGGCGTTCTGCGCCAAGTCCAGTGTCTCCAGCTTATCCGCGATGCCAGCGAAAGCGTGCTCGTCTATGGAAGACAGGTTGCAGTGCAGGGCTATCAGGTGCCGAACATCCAGGCCTAGCAGCAGATGGGACGGAAGGTTGACGAGACGGTTATTCCTGTACTTTAAATACCAGATTCCTTGTTTGGTCTGCGCCACGCTGGCCATCGCTTCCCGCAGCTGCTGAATGTTAGCATTCTCGCAAGATATGTCCAAGCCACGAGACTTCTCTTGGCAGATGCAAGGTCTGATTTGTGCTCTGGTGGGACAACCGTATCGCCCTCCTTGGCAGAAGCCCAGAAGCGTAACCAGGATAATTATTTTCTTGTACATATTGCTCAATGGCTTTCCATGTTTAAGCAAACCTAAAAAGAAAGCGTTGAGAAATTAATAAGGACTAACGATCAAAAATTTACATTTAAGAAATGGAATTCTGTAATGAGTTAGCCTTATTTCGATGATCTAAATACTTAACGTGAAGCCCGGTGGCTTAGTGGCAGCGTTTCACGCTCCCATGACACAGGTCCGAGGTTCGATCCTCGGGCTGGGCAAGGTTGACTCAGCCTTTCATCCCTTCAGTGGATCGATTAAATGAGTACCAAGCATGCTTGGGAACTAAACACTGGGGGTCTTATGTTAGGCTGACCACCTAACTGGGACATATGCTTCACACCCCAGGGCCCTTGGTCATGAAAACAGTTATGGGCACTGTAGGCCTTGGCCCACATGGTCTGTCGTGCCATGGGGAGTTTAGTTTGAATACTTAACGTACTTGATATATGAAGTATTATGATACTCGTTTTCTTTACATAAATTTTCAAAACATGTATTCTACAACACAAAAATAATATCTATTTTACATAAAGGTACTCGTAATTTAAAGTTTTGAAAGAAAGTATTTATTACTCATTTTATTGTGTTGTTACTTATTCCTCTTGGTGTAGGAAAGCCTGCACCAGGTCCAAAAAATCCCCATATATCAGATTCTGCTCATCCCATAGCTGCCTCCAGGAGGGACCAAGACAATTAAGAAGGAGAGCCCGACTGGCAGAGAGTGTACAGGAATAAGGAGAGAAAATCTTCCTACCATTCAAGAACCTCAAACAATTTAGGTGGCCATCTCCAAATCTCGCCATGGCCGATGGAAGATGCTTGGGGCCATTGTATGACAGGGACAGATCAGGGCTGTTGGCAGCATACCAATGGAGAACTTGTTGAAGATGCCATACAGAGAGCAATTGCTATCTATTTAAGGAGTGGGTTTCCGAGGGAGCAAGCTCATTTAAATTGTTTGTCGGAACATCACAACCATTCTTGACGATTATAGCCGCTGTCTCATGTCCATACACCCCAACATGCGATGGAATCTACCGAAGGTGTACATGTGTTTTAAGGCTAATCTCGCAGAGAAGTTGCAAACTAATGTAGTCAGGGATTTCAAATATTTTTGGCAAAATACCACTTACATTATTTTATTGTACGGAAGGTTTATGAAAACAAGGGATGAAATATGCTTAAAAGAATGTTTGAAAAGAATTCTTTTTACGTGAATTTATTAAGTCATACAAACTCGAATTTCAATATGTATTTAGATTCAAATTTTATAATTTTTATTTTATATTTGAAAATGAATCATATTGTTTTGGGAATAGTATTAAAATATCAATGTAAAAGCATAATTTTGATTAGGAGATCAATTTCACATTGCAATTGTAATTTACAGTTAATACAGGAAAAAGTTGCCTTTAATACAGAAAAAGAATATTCATAATTGAATATTTTATGAAATTTCAAAATTTTCAAATTGAACATATGTGTGTGGTTATTTTCTTTTAAAAACACAGTCATGAAAGTATATTTGTTAATATTCCTTAAATTTGAATTTAAAATCTACTTCTTTTGAAATAATTCTAATATAATATAGTAAGCAGGAACTCTCTTTACAGAGAATTTTTAAGGCTTACATATATTTTGATAATTACTAGTTAAATGAAAATTTCTAATCATAAAAAATGAAAGAAACATACAGTAAAACGTTATTTCTACGATTTCTCATTTTTTTCATTATTTTTAAGACTATCAAAATCAACTGAAAATATCATTTATATAATTTTATTAAAAATATTATTTATGTCATCTTCAGTAAATATGTTAAATATTTTATGCATTTAATTTTTAGCGATTTTGTATTCTCATTAATTTTTAATATTGTACCACACTTTTGAGTATTTTAAATTTAAGTTATTTAAGTACATAAAAAGGAAAAAATATTATTACCTCAATTAAATTAAAATTTTACCTACTTAAAATCTTTCAACTCTCATGAATTTACGAATAGTATTTCGTAAAAACGCCACCTTAGAGAGAGAGGCTGTATGAAATATCTGAATATATTGCAAAGTTTTTAAAAGGAAAACTTTTTATATAGTGAATCAGAAATGCACATACATTTATAAATATTTCCTAAAAAGTTATCTTATTTAAATTTTACTGAAAATATGATTTAAATTTAAGTGTCTCAGATTGAGTTATAAAAGATACATTATATTTTGATTTTTCATTAATGTATGGATCCCAGGCATTCATTCATAAACAAAGCACACAAAATAGGTATAGCACAGCATTTTATGCATATTTAAAACTAAAAATGTATGTATTTACTCTTTATTCATCATGTTTTAAACAAATAATTTTAAGAATAATTGCAATAAGCATAGCTATTAGGAATATTCATAGATATTATGGTAATTTTTATTAAAGTAGTAAGTGAAGTTGCTTAACACCAATCTCATTTAATTAGCAAAACTCTTCCACAAATTAAAATATTAAAGTTTTCGAAGCATAGAAAAATTTACAATGTATTTCAGAGGAAAATTTTTGAATAGATAATTATTATAAGAATGTGTATAGAATACGCTCAATACTTCTTAACGAAAACCTCAATAAAATTTTCTTATGAAATTTTAAATGGTAAAACCATACTTAAAAATGCATTAAGTAGAACTTTAATTTGCTGATTATTTTATATTTGTCAATTGAATGTGACATGCAGAAAGTGTCCAGATAGTTTTTTATATATGATCTTAACGGATAATTGTTTGGAAAATCATTCATTAATAAGTAAATAAAGAATTCATCTATAAATTTAATAAAAACATTTGGGAAACTAAACTTAAATAATATAAATATTTTAATGCAATGAAAGTTCTTAAAATCAACAAATGTTTAGTTAACATTAATTTTATAAAAAATAATTAAGAATCATTCGAACTATAATCAATATCTGTAATGGTTAGTATATAAGCAAAATTTGATTAATCATTAAACATATAAATGTATTTTAATACATTTGAAAATAAAGATAACAGAAATATGTGAAGTATGTTAAACACTATGTATAAGCGTACATTTTGGTTCAGAGTTATTTAAATTACAACAACATTCAGAAAGTGAACTGTACAACCATTAGCAAATTAGTTTACACCACTAAAATAAAAAATAATTGCGAAAATTAATAGTGTTTTCACTAACCTCCAAGCATCCCATGTCTTATAAAGTGGAATAAGTGTAGAAGTGTGGCCAGAGTGAACAATCAACCGATTAATGCTGTGACCAACATCCTTATTAACTTTCCAAATTCTCTACTGCCCTTGGCATAACACTTTCTGTTTTGACGTCATTCTTTTGAACGAAATATTTTCAGAAAATTATGAGAGAAGAAAGTCAGAATCTCTGAAGAAGCTAATTTACAGTTTTAATATTCTTTCTACTCTTTAAATGTTTTTTCTTTATGAACTCAACTTTAATGGAAGTATTAATAAATCTCTGAATATTTTTTTGATATGATTTAAATTTTTCATAATAATAATATATTATTTTATTGAGTTATTATGCTGATACTTACTTTATCATATTATTTAATGGAATAATCACATTTTTATTGAACAAAATAAATTTAATTTGTGTTCATTTATTCTAAATTAAAGGTGAGTAATTTAAGTAATGATAAAGAAGAATTTGAAAGTTGTATTTATTTAATTAAAATGTATTGAAAGTCTAAAAAGGTGTTTTTTACTAACTAAATCTAAAATTTAGAATTAAAAAAATCTACTAAGCATTAGAAAAATAATGGAAAATATAGGAAAAATAAAAATAATTATAAAAGTTTTTGAAGAAACATAAAATTCTAAATTGTTAATATATTTCTTTAAAATATTTTCTAAATGAGAATGTTTTTTTATCTCTTTATTATATTAATTTTTTTGATAATATTTTTTATGAAAGAGAAATATTTTATAGTATTAATATTTTGTAATAACAAGATAATCAATCTATTCATTTTTCCTTTATCTTTTTATCTATCAACAAACACACACACGTACATACACATGTATTTGTATTGCACAATTTTTAATATTAATTTAAATTTCAAATGCATTGCAAACAAATAATTAAATCGAAGAACCATTTTTTATATTCAATTTAGTTTTAAAATAAATAAAAAGTTTAATAAGATAATGACTGATAAAATAATAACTAATATTTATAATAAATCAAATTAAAACATATTTTTTTAAATTGAGGTATTGAATGTCAAATTACCATAAATAATCTAAAATATTAAATTAAAACACAATTAAAAGTTTAAATTCTTGCCTCCTCTTTAATATAGCGCTTTAGAAAGTGATAAAAGATGCTGAAATTAATACAAGAGGCACTATAGTCAACAAATTGGTACAAATTCTAGCATATGCCGATGACATCGACATAATTTCAAGATTTGAAACAGCCTTTTTGGCATTGGAAAAAGCAGATGGGAAGATGAAGCTCAGAGTAAACATAGAAAAAACAAAACATATGTTCTGTGGTAAAAAAAGAATACCAGTCTGAGATACATATGATCGGCACATTTAAGCTTTTCAGTCTATGAGAAACTTCTGCTATTTGGGCTCGGAGATTGACTACCAAAATGACACCACTCCTTAAATCAGAAAAAGGATAATTGCCGCAAACCGTTGTTTCATTGGTCTAAGACCTCTTTTGAAATCTCACCTAATCAGGGGAAGGACAAATATAATGTTACACAAGACATTGATTAAACCAGTTCTAACCTACGCCTCAGAGACATGGACCTTGACGATGAAGGAAGAGAAAAAATCGGTGATTTTTGAGAGAAAGGTCCTAAGAACTATTTTTGGTGCTGTTCTGGAAAATAACACCTGGCGAAAAAGGTATAACTTTGAACTGTACAAAATCTATGGAGAAGAAAACATCATTAAATCAATAAAACTATCTAGAATGAGATGGACAGGCCACCTCATGAGAATGAGTACAGAGAGAACACTAATAAAGGTCTTCAACATCACCCCCTTTCTGTAGTAGGCCAAGAGGAAGACCCAAAAAGAGATGGAAGGACTGCCTGGAAGAAGACTTCAACATACTTAAAGTCAAGAACTGGAAGTCGATTTCTTGAAATGGGGCGGAATGGCAGACTTCTGAAGAAGGCCAAGGCCCACAAAGGACTGTCATGCCAATGCTGATGATGAAAAGTTTAAATTATCTAAAATATTTGTTAATAATTATAAGTAAAGTCTTTGCTTTTTCTTATTAGCTTATCAAAGGTTTATTTTTAAAACTTTAAAGTATTTCAATTTGTCTGGTTTTCAGAGAAAATAAAATTTGAAATTCTCAGTGGACTTGATTATTTATGATCAAGTCTGATAGATAATACACTTTGTCACATTAAATTTAACTGTAAACAATAAGAAATGTAATCGTAATAAATAATTTTCTTGTTATATTTAAGAAAAAAGATTAATAATTTCATCTCTTTTTTCACTATAGCAAAAAGAAGTGGAAGTGATAACTAAGTACGGAATACCAACTAACAAATCGAAGAGCAAAAAGATTATTTTTAACAAAGAAAAAGTCATTAAGCTTCTTTTACCATTCGAAAAGAACAAATTTAGTAAAAAAAAGGGATTAAAGTAAAAAATAATAGCCTCAAGAGAATTAAAATCAGCAAAGAAATCATTTGAATAAAGGAAAGCGGCCTTGTCTAGAATTTAATCCCCGAAATGTGAAAAGATTTTATTCACAAACTTTTGGCAACAAGCTTAATTTTATCAACGAAAAACTATGGCTGTCAACCGTTTGGACATTGTGGAGTTGGAAAAAATTTCACTCTTCTAGCTTCTTCTCTTTTAACATTTTAATGATTGATGATGAGGGACTGAGATATTCACTCTAATCCCCTTTTAATTGAAGGTGATACAGATAACCCGCAGCTCAGGAGTTGTTACTTCCCCGTATATTTTCTGTTGCTTACATTAAAAAAAATGTGCTGCAATTTTAGACAGGGAAGTAAAAATTAAAAAAAGGGATTTTAATTTGTTTTCGAAGATGTAATTTGTTAAATGAGGGAAGAAAACATACAAAACTGCTTAAGCCCGATTTTATTTATATTTCTTAAGAGTTTATTTTTCTTTATACTCTTGGTAAAGCAGACGCGTGGCTTATGAACGCAATAAATATGACACTGAGGTCTTCTTATCTGTCCGTGGACATTTTTTATGGCGTCTTTTAAATGCATTACTGCAAATCACGCCATCGTATGTTTGGTGATTTGTTGTGTTGCCTAGTGTAGTTAAGAATATTTTTCTGCTTGTGCTACGATAAAAAATGATAATGCCATTTATTTTTAAAGATAAATTAAGTTTTTTTGCTTGGTAAAAAAGAAGTATAATTCGAATGAAAAATGCATTTGTGTGAAATTCATTCAGTAAATTTCAGAACTAAAAAAAATGAACTTACTTTGTTCGTAAGATGGCATTTATGATCATTTCGTTTATTCAAAAAATATAGAGTTATATGAATAGATTAATTATCAAAATGTAACAGCAAAGAATAATAAAAATTGTAAAATGTAACTGCAAAGAATAATAATTTCTGTTAATTTTAATCAGAATATTAGCCGTTGCTTATCTAAAAGTTATTGTGTGCTTTTATAAATAAATTATTTTTTTCAATTTTACATGCAACCATCGAAATAAAAATTTGGTCTTATTTCTTTTTATAAATTTGAAAATAAATCCGTATTTTTAATGATGGAAAAATGATACTAAGAAATAATAAACCAATAGTTCAACAGTGATTCAAGACTGATTTAAAAATTTGTTGTTGTTGTTTATGACACTTGGACAAGATAAGCTCGCAATGCCTTTGGCTGTGCGAATTAAGTCAATTGAGAGCGTCTTTCATTTGGATCAGAGCACTACGAAGGTGAAAGTACGACTTTGCTCTTCTTAAGGTGCCTCGTAATTCTGAACCACGGTCAGGTGACGAGGCCACACCTGAGCTGGCACCCTCCTCTCTCCATCCACGCCACACCAGCGGAAGGACTTTGGACGTCACATATTAACGTGGACACGTCCCCAACCCACGGAGTTCCAGCAACCCGGTGAAGGAGAGTACACCGTTGTCACCCTCCCAACCACTGCCCGCGGCAAATGATGCTTCACTTTGCTGAGCTTACGGGAAGCGGCGTGAAGCTACTGAGCCACTGGAGCTCTAAAAATTTGTAACTCTGGTAATAACATTGTAGACCACAGAAATGGAAAAAAAATATTTAATGATAGAAATGACTGGGTAAGGCTCATATTTTTTGAATCAGTACTTTTTTTTCAAGCTGTCAAGGAATCTTTTAAGTTGAAAGATATATTCTGAAAATCATTTATAACTAATAAATTTATTAATGGCAATAGAAAAGGAAGTCACTCTTTCACTAGAAAAATATTAGGGAAGGTAGTCGAGAACTATTTATTTCATAGGATAAAGCTGGAAATCACAGCTAGAAGCGTCATCTTATAAAAAGTGAGAACAAATACACAATGAATCGCTTTCAGATTTCATTCCAATGAACAGAGAAAACGGATGTTAGTGTGTGTTTATAGTAAACAGACTATTAAAACTCAGTAAAGTCTAAATAGTTTGAATTCCACTGAGAGGGATTTTAATCTTTTAATATTTATAAAATCTAGAATATACCTCTAATATACCTAAACTGATAACACTTAAATGCAAAAATAAATAACGCTCAATTACCTTCATAATGATAAATAACTCTTTATCGCTTTCAGCGCGCGTCTTATTAATAAACTCATGCTGAGAAGATTCCCCATCGAATGTGAATGTTGGATGTTACTAAGGAATTATATTTCTAGACAGGCAAGCTGTCATACTAAGTGTCTTTCATTTTTCGAGGGCAGAAACATCTCTGCAGCCTGCTCAAGATGTCAAGCACAGCAAACTTCTGCTGAGCACACCCTGGACTGTTTGGAACCTCCCAGAGAGGACATATATTTGTACTCCCTTCTTGTATTTTAATGCATTATGTATAACCTATCTAAACTTTTTGTATATATAGCTTAGAATTTCATGTGATCTAACTTGCTTTGAGCCAATACACCCAACTATCAAATCCATACTAAATACATTAATTATTCATTAATCATTATTACCTCATTGATTTGCAGTATAAGTGCAGGTATATGTATTCAATTCTGTTTTATCATTTTTAATTTCCTTTTGTTTTTCCATTTATTTCTTATATGCATGCAATTTGATTTGTATTTTATATACCTGTCTTACCACATCCTTATTGACGAGGCCCTCAAATTTATGATCTCGATTAGCAGCACTTGCGACATCTGGATTTACTCAGACAGCAGGAGCTCCATTCAATACCTAAGCAGATGGAGATGCATTAATGACAGGCTCGGCATGGACATTGTAAACAAACTTAAGAGTTACTCTTCACATAATGACACTCATCTACAGTGGATTCCCTCCCATGTGGACCTCACCTTCAATGACTTGGCCGATGAATTGGCTAAGGAGGGCTCTGCTGAAACAACTGAAAATGGTGGACTACTTACGTTTAGGGAAATTTTCTCAAAGGTCAAAGCCGAAAACAGCAAGACTTGGAGGATCCCTCCTACTCATGACTGGTACGAACAAAACCATCCTGGGGCTGCCCTGGAGCTGAAGGGCAATAGGAAATTGCAAACCACCATTACCAGGCTCATTACTGGACATACTCGCACCCTTACATTCGTTCAGGGTCAAAAAGTGTTCCCTGTGTGCCTCAGGTGTAATTTCCACCAAACTTCTCCGGACCATCTGTTCTCCTGTCTGGGTTTGGAGAAGAGAGATCTTTTTGATAATCCTGCGCTGGTTCGGGACTTTCTCTGAGCGAACGATCTACTGGACTTGGTCTAGATTGTACTAGATCAAGTGGAATAAGGAACAACAACAACAACAACACCACATCCTGCCATGTATTTTGTCTGATACCTATTTTGAATGTCCACGTGTTAACTCTCAATTGCAATCCAATTTGTGTTAAACAGTATACTTTACAAACCATCTTTACTCTGTAAAAGTAATAATCTCCATCTGATTGCAAGCATAATTGTATTGTCTTGTATGTACTGTGTTCCGTTTTCTTTTCTCTCCAGCGGGTCCATCAAATCTGGTAAAACCCTTTCAGGGTTAGGTACAGGGACCTCTGCTGGTGTTTACTTTACTTTATTCCCTTCTTGTCCTCGACTTCTTCAGATTCAGCGATCTGATGGATTTTGTCTGACTTCCTCAAACGGCCGGAGGATAAACCACAACAACAACTAGGGAATCAATGTTAATTGAATTACACTAACTACATACTGTTTGCTGAAATTTAAAAAATAATGATTTTTTTTCTCCCAAATAACTCCGTTTATGGCTTATGAATTTGTATATCAGCCCAACTTTAATATAATTATTAAAACAATCAAAGGAATTACAGTGCAGTCCTCCTAGCATATGAAGATGTGGACATTAGAATTGCTTACATTCACGTAATATTTTAAAAATTCAAATATAGTGTTTAAAGTGTCAAATTTAATATGTATAACGCAAAAATAATTAATCAGATCATATTAAAATACTTCATTAAAATTATAATTTACAAGGCATAACTCCATATATATAACTTTCTTAGGATTTCTAATTCAGTTTCGAACACAAGAAAATGATTTACATGTATTGTTGCTACTTATACCTCCAGAGTAGGAAAGCTCATAACAGGTATAATGCGCTAGATATCCATAGATTAATTCCTGCTCATCCCACAGATGCCTTCAGAAGGCATCAAGATGATTAAAAAGGTGAGCAGGACTGGCAGAGGGGGAACAGAAACAAGGACAAATTCTCTCCTCATTTAAGAATTTCAAACATTTTAGGTGGCCACTTCTAAATCTCGCCATGGCCGATGGAAGAGGCCGAGGGCGACTGCAGGACAGGGACAGACCAGCAGGACTGTTGGTAGCATACCAATGGTGAACTGGTAAAAAACATCATACGTAAAGCAACTGCTTCCTGATTAAAGAGTGGATTTCAAAGGACGTAAGCTCATTTAAATTGTTTATCAGAAGATCACAACCATTTTTCGCGAGTAACTAGAATTTGCATGTATTCAGATTACCCATTGTTATTTAGGATTCATATGTATACATAAGGTTTACTGGCCTACCATTAATAATTTATATTTACACAAAAATTATTTTAAAACCAAAACTAATTTGTGTATTTTTAGAAAATTATTTAAATGATAGGTTTGAAAGTTTCTAATAATTTACTAAAGGAATCTCTGAAAGAATGAAACTGGAAGAATTATAAAAAGAAGGTGATTAAGTAAAATAAATACAGAAGTTTTCGCTTGACTAACTATACAACGCAGACTTTCAAAGCTGATAATCTCGCGAACTGTAAAGTTATCCTTTTGGCTCACAAGTATCGCATTATAATCAATGATAATCACTCGAAACGTTAAGTAACTAAGTTGATAGCCGAAATTGCATTTTACGATTTAAGGGTGTGCTTTATCGCACCGCTCAGGGCTCGGCGTTGATGGTTATAATTTGAGTTAAGAGGTCGAAAGCGAATGATCTGTGATAAAATGAATTCGCAAACACCTCTTCCATTGATGGATGGAATCGAATCCTGTGGCATCATTTATCAGCTTAATGCTTCGGTTCATTCCCCACAACCACCCTTGATTAATAGTTGTTCTTCTGACTGACATTTCAGATTTCGATGTCGAAGCCTTTAGCGGCTGTATCTGCTGGAAATCGTCTCAGATTAGAGGTAAGCTGTTGAAATAAATGATCTTAGGCATTCGTTTCTAAATAAAATGGTCCAGACTACTGGATATGGTTAGTCAGAAAGTACTTTTTACACAGTTTTCTCTTTTTTTTTTTGCTCGAAAGGAGAGCCTTCGAAATCATATGAGATAAATAAATACATATTTATGAGTGAATATTTTAAGTTAAGATTTCTTTCATTTATAATATAAATATGTAATATTAAATTTAAACGAAGTCAAAATAACCGAATAAATTCTTTTTAACAATCTGTTTTTTTATTACATTATTAAATTTAGAAATATTCCTTAATTTTTACCCACACACAGTTCAATTGTCTGACTTCAACAAACTGAATTATGGAAATAACACACACACACACACACACACACACACACACACACACACACACACACACACACACACACACACACACACACACACACACACACACACACACACACACACACACACACACACACACACACACACACACACACACACACACACACACACACATTATATCTATCTATCATATATATAAACTCCATGGCACGACAGCCCATGTGGGCCAAGGCCGACAATGCCCATAATTGTTTTCCTGATCGAGGGCCCTGGGGTGTGAAGCATATGTCCCAGTTAGGTGGTCAGCCTAACGTAAGACCCCCAGTGTTTAGTTCCCAAGCATGCTTGGTATTCAATTAATCGACTCACTGAAGGGATGAAAGGCTGAGTCAACCTTGCCCAACCCGAGGATCGAACCTCGGACCTGTGTCATGGAAGCGTGAAACGCTGCCACTAAGCCATTGGGCTTCATATATATATATATATATATATATATATATATATATATATATATATATATATATATAAACCATGATTAGAAATATCATAAGCATAAATTCAAAAAATTTAAGAATAAATAAAAATTATATGTTATTATATTAAGTAAGTAATATTATTATGCACAAACATGCTTGCAATTTTTTTTTAATATTTCTGAAAGAGTCATTTGATTCCAAAATGACCATTACACGTTATGTCATTTAAAACCAGCCGCCACTTTTACATTAGGAATAGTGTCTCGAAAATCAAAATTAATTGATTGCTGCTCAATAAAACTTAGTTGTTTACGTTGAGAAAATCTATTACTAAGATTAAACTTGAATTCTGAAGGAGAAGTGTCTAAAACATAGAAAGTTTCTTCTGTATCTTTGATGAGAAGAAACAGCTGACTAACACAAACACACACACAGATTTGATAAAGAGACCAAAATAGTTTAATTTCTGATGATTACTAAAATTACACTTTCAATGTAAAGGTATTCTTTTTCTCATCAAAAATTGTGGCACCCATCTGGACTTGGAAAAATACTTGTTACTCGCAGAACATTAATTAATCTTGAATACAATCAACTTCCAATAACTCATTATATGGCTTTTAATGAAAAGTTCAATACTTATATCAATCAAATAATTAATCAACGTAAATCAAAGTTGTATAAAAATTGGAATTTCCAAACTTAATATGAACATTTTTTAAAAGGATAATATATTTAAGAACAGGCTTATTTTTAAAAGAAACATTGATACATTAATTCATTAAAAAATTGTAATCATATGAAGAAAAATTTATTTTTTCTTAATAATGTTGTTCTATAATGGTGCCGAAATACCAATATTCTTTTTTTTTACAATTTTTTTTATAAAACTTTAAAATATTAATTTTTTTCAAATATTCATATTCTTCGAAAAATAAAACTTTCATTTCCAGTTTTTTTTACGTAATTTATATGCAGGACACTTTTTCATAAATAAATATTTTGTTTTTTTTTTACATTTTCAATCTAAAACATCCTATCATGAAAATGCCATGGCGTCAATTTTAATCAATTCAATAATAAAATTTTCAATTTATAAATGAAAACTACAATTGATTTTCTTACCATATAAGGGCCCATTTTTAATAATAAAAATTATTATTTATTTATCGTATATTTACGTATAATACCATTTTGCTTTTTCATTTAGTAAAGTATTTCGAAGATTTTATAAAAACAGTTATATTTTTAGCATATGATAACACGTTATTAGAGGTGAAATATATATATTATCTCAGATTTATAGATAAAAAATTGCATCAAAACTCGAATATGCCAAGAAATATTTTCTTTTTAATAAGATTTGATGAGTAAATACTTTTTATCACTTTCATCTGTTCGCTTTTTGTAATTCTTTGTCATATAAATAGTCACTTCATTCTAGCTATTTTTGATTTGATTCATGTCGCTTATAAAGAAAGCTAACAGTTCTAAATTTTTCTTAAGATTTTAACTCAATTTTAAGCAATAACTGTAATATATTTGCAATGCAAATTAATTGAAATTAAATCAAAGGATATTTTAACATCTTCATAATATAAAAAAATTAATGCTAATTTCAGTAATGAATTTCCAAATCGTATATGTTTTGTATAAAATATTAAGATATCCGATCATTCTCTTAAAGTACATTTTTATCTAAATAATATTTAACCATATCAAACGAAGCATACACATATTAGACACTAAGCTGCAGAGAACATTTGATTTATTTAAACTAAGTCTTTATAAGAGTTGATGTATATTTTAAATTTATTAACAGATATTTTTATTTATTGCAGCAATAAAAATTCGATAATATATTGTTGTAAATTGTTTTACATACAATACAATATCATTTACAAATACATATCTTCTACAAAGAGAAAGAACAATAAAAAGAAGAAAGAAAAGAAAGAGTGACAAAAAAATGAAAAAGAACGCGTTGTTGTTACTAATGACACTTGGTCAAGCCAAGCTCGCTATGCCTTTGGCTATGCGAATTTAAGTCAATTAGGAGCGTCTTTCGTTTTAATCAGAGCACCATGAAGGTGAAAGTACGACTTTGCTCTACCCACATGCCATAGGTACTCGTTTATAGAATAGGCAACCATTCACACCTCATTCATACAAGGAAAGGACAAAGACAGGATAGATAGAGAGAGAAAATACATCCATGCCCGAACCGGGATTCGAACCCAGGACCTCCTTATCCGCAGTCAGGCACGCTGACCACTAGACAAGTTGGTCGGCGAAAAAGAACGTTTCATGTAGTATTGCAGCAGTTGAGAATGAACAGATGATGGTTGCGTTAACAATATTTTTTATGTTAACTTAAAATTATGTAATCTTGGTTAAAATACGAGTATAAGGAAAATAATTTTATTATTTTATTTTTATACATTATTATTATTATTTTTTAAAAAATTCTTAGAAGGAATTTTTGCAGTAGGAAAATACCAATATCCTTGAATTTTTTATAACTTTTTATCGGTGAAATATTAAGAATATTGGAACTATAATATATAAGTACTTTTTTTTACTTTACTTTTCAAAAAATGCTAGAGTCAGGTTTTCAAATGCTATTTTTTGTAATTTTTAGATGTAGAAGAAAAATAAAAATATTGGGTTCCTTCCCATATTAACAATTATGAACATTAAAAATATGAATACAGCAATAAGAAAATAATTTTGTATTTATAGCATATTTTACTTGTTTAGTTTTGAATTTTAATTGAACATTTTATTTATACATTCACTAATAAAACACTAATAGTTAAAATGGATATTTATATAATTTCTCACGATGGATTTTAGCTTAAAAATATTTCAATTCTACATTCTTAGAAACACAGACAGTTTTAAACTTGTGATTGAAGAGCATGTGAGGCTTGAGAATTTTGAAGAGTTTGGTGGGAAATCGAGTACAACCTTGGTTTGGCAAAAAATTTGATAATACATCTTGGCGAGAGATAAAATATAATTTCTAGTTACTGTGGCAACCTTATCTTTGTATAACTTTTAAGTAGCGTCCATATTGTTAGTCACATCTTGGCTTCTACTTTGGCGTCAAAAAAAAAAAAATCACCAGAGAATCAAGGGGTACCCGATTGTAAGCTTTTACCACTTTAAATTCTCTCTTAGATTATAAACAAGGTAACAAGATACTTGGTCTCATTCCTTATATTTTATTATTATTACAGAGAATGTGTGAATGCATAAATTTCATTTGAATTTGCACCTTTTTGTATTAATTTTATCTGTAGAGTAATAATCAGGGAGAAAATATAATTTATAATATAGATTTAAAGGTCTCAGATGCAAGAATTTCAACAGGTCTGCAAAGAGTCATTAGGAATTTTGGATAGTTCCGTTCGATGAGAATGATTTAGAGCTTAGTAACTAATTCTGTAACTAAGAGACGAAAACGAAGATAGAACAAAATATATATTGCGATAAAAAGTCTTTGTTTGAGACAATGAATGTGATAGTGAAAATTAACAAATTGTTTGTTATTAATTACTATTGTGTAAAATGCAAAGAAGTTTATTTACTTTGTAAAATAGACTTTAAAAATGTAAACTTTTCAATTTTAAAAATCACTGAAATGGTATACATATAATATATATATATATATATATATATATATATATATATATATATATATATATATATATATATATATATATATATATATATATATATATATATATATATATATATATATATATATATATATATATATATATATATATATATGTATATATATATATATATATATATATATATCTGGGTACAAATTATAGATGTTAAGGGAAAAATCCATATTTAATAATAAGTGAAGAGGAAAAGTCTTACATTTAAATTTGAATAGCAATTTCAACAATTTTCTGAGACAACACCCCCATTAGAGAATGTAGCCTTGGCTCATATTTTTCTTTAATTTCTTAATTTTAGGAGCCTATAGTTTCTCTGAACTTTTAAATTGGCTTCAAATTCATTTAACTTTGCATACGAGCCTTTTAACAATAAAGAAATAACATAAGTTGTTTATTTTATTTTGATTATCATCATTGCTAAATAAATTTGCTTTAAATATGTTATACTATCAGTTGGTTTAAGTGTGATTTATTTGCCATTGTTTCCATGTATATTGATTTTGAAGTTAGTTTAAGTTAAAAGAAAAATTATTTTTCGTCTGACATTTTTCATCAAATTATTTCAACAACAAAATATTGCTTTCATAGTCTAGTAAACTAATCAAACATTTATACGCTTATAAAACATAAAACATATATAATATATATATATATATATATATATATATATATATATATATATATATATATATATATATATATATATATATATATATATATATATATATATATATATATATATATATATACGCTTTAAAACCCTCAATGAAAAGAATTGATTATAAAATTACATAAGCAGACTCAAAATTGGACGATAAAATTCTTCTTTCTATCATAAAATAGGAGGAGGGTTGATAAATGGAATATGACTGAGCTGGTATAAAAATATTTTTCCATTAAAATTTTGTTCGAAATACTTATAATGTATTTTTCCAATTTATCGTTCTAGAAACAAATGCTTTTAAGTGAGGTTAAAAATGTAAATAAATTAAATGCGTCTCAAGCAGAATGTGGATTTAGGATCTCAAAAAATTTTATTCAGTCCATTAGATAGAAATGTAATCTTCTTTGACTAAAATATGAATATAATTACCTATTGTATGAAAGATATTTTAAAATATCAACACAAAATGGTGCTTAAAGCAGCTTTTCTATAAGTAAGCATTTTTGTCGAAGCATTTATAAACAGTAAAAAGTTGCTTATGTGCAGGAAATAAATGTTAAAATAAATAAGCAATGCATCATTTTAAAATTTATCTGCCAACAAATATTTGAGTTTCCTCAGATGTTAAGTAACAAATTAAAAATGTATGTTTTGTACATAATTTGTTTCGGAACTAACGTGTGTTACGTTTATCAGAATGAGTTAAAAGCACTGGAATTGGTAATTAAGAGAAAAATAATTATAATTACAAAAATTTAAGAATTTGCACACTTTTCTAATAATGTAAACTAACATAGATTAGAAATTACATTTCTTATTACAATTACGTGACAAATTTATTTATTCAGTTTGTAAAAGTTAAATATTAGTAATTTCCAATGACGTTAAGATGAAATTCAGCTCAAATTAAAAAAATTAAAAAAAGTGCTTAGTGAAAAATTTTCAAATGAATATCAATAAAAAATGTTTCTCATTTTAAAATATTCCGAGTTTCAGAAATATGTAAAATTTGCTTCAACCTAATTCAAAAATATAATTTGGAAGCAAATTTGAGATTTTTTTAATTTTTAGCAAAATTTTTAATAAAATATATTTTAATCATTATAGAAACATTCAAATGAAAAGAAGTTTTTGATGCGTCTGTCATTAGTGAATTGATTTTACACTTTTTAACCAGAAATTGAATATTTTTTATTCAATTAAAAAGTTAAATATTTGCATTAAATATTAGTAATCAGTAATGAAACAAGCTATATGAAGAATGGATTTCAAACATATTTATTTATTTATTATGTTTGATAATTTGTAACGAATTAGACAAAAAGTGATATTTCGATTTAAATTGAACTACTACTATGTCAATTTAAAAAATAATACCTATTTATTCACACACACACAATTATATTAGTATAAGTTGTAGAAATGGTCTCATAATGTAATACTTTCGTAAATATCACAAATTATTTTTTTTTGCTTTGAAACATTTTGTGTAGTATTTTATTTCATTAAAAACGAAGTAAAATATTCCTTTATTAATTACATTTAATTATTAACAACATTAATTTAATTAACAAAATTTAATTCTATTATCATTAAATTCGATATTACTGAGTTAAATTTTTTCTTATTTAATGTATATAGATTAGAGTTTTCTGGTACAAAAGTGTTATAAAAATTTTAATATCATCTTTATTGTGATAAAAAATTTTGATGTCATTTTTATTGGTTCCATTAATGATAGTTTAAGTTTCTTTTGAATTAAAACAAAACAACTTTTCTGGTTAGACTATACTTGAGCGTGCCCCTTGAATTCTCGCCAAGTTTATCGCCAAGCTGGGCGATGTTATTCTATTTATGATAACCCTAAACGTTATTCTGAAATCCATTCACGGTTCTGATTGGTTTTCTTCTCAGGATAAATTTAAGCAATATCTGTAGGTGCAATTAGAGAATTCTGTGTACCTCAAAGTGAGGATATTCCAGCAAAATAAAGTGAGTACATTTCTTTCTTTTTTTATGTGCTTACTGCATTATTTTTGAAATTTCATTGTGTTTTGACCGCCATTACTGTTTGCACAGCGTTCCGCGCGAACAGGATTGGCGCCAAACAAAAATCTCCAATCTCGCCAAGGGGCACCCTCAAGTATATTTTTACCACTTTTCTAATATTAATGTTTAATGTTTAATAATTAAGTTTTATTTGGTTATATAATCGAACACAATAAAATTAGGATTTGTTTGCAAGTATTCATTTACTTCTCATACCATCTCAATATTATATTATTTAACATCCGATGGAGCACGCTGAAATGTACTTGTACTGAAAAAAATAAATTTCATCACCATTTATTTTATATGCTTTAATTTAAGTAAGCGAAAATGATTCAGAATTGATTCATGACTCATGACAATGTTTTACTGATTCATTTTAATTTAAATTAATTAGAATAATTTATTATAATTTATCTTTTAATAGTAAAACAAATTTTTAAATAAAAACATTTTTTCCGAAGACTACACTGTTGAATGAACTTTTCACTTTCTTGACAAACTTAAAAGTGTTCGGGAGAAAATTTCTTCGAAATATTCTTCACAAAAAATTGCATTGATTTTATAATTTTTATAAAAAGTTTTATTTTCTCAAAAGTTTAAGTTAAATATTTGAAAGGGGTTTTTAGAAATCGATTCAAATTCAAAGAAATAAAAAGCACACAAATTTCACATACTCTGGTTTAATCTCCAACAATATCAGCAAATGAATTCCGTTTCATCGTTTCGCTCCAAAAGATGTTAAAAATAAATTTTTAGATTTTTAAAAATTTAGAAGAAATGCTTTCTGATGAGAGTATTTTATAAAATAGTAAATTTATGTATAAACTGTGTTCATATATAAAATATGTATAAATATATATGCATAAATTGTGTTCCTCATATAAATAAAGAAAAAGTTGCACATAGCATCAAGAATATGCTTATATAATTATTTTTACTAAGGAAACCTACAATTTTTGATGAATAATCTCTATTTGTTCTTAGAAAATATTTTATTGCCTTTATATTTATAATATATTATACATTGATATGATTTGAAAAACAATATAAAATATACTTAATGATCATATGACTTATAATTAATAGGATGATTTTTTCTTATATTAATGTAAACCAAAATGAAAGATATGGAATATGCAGTCACTAAATGACCTTAAGCGCATAGCCCTTATTAAATCTTGTGACTTATTTCACGAAGAGGAAAGTTTGTAACAGCTCTTAAAAGATATTTTTTCAGGAGGAACGCATACAAACTGCTACTGTGCGCAAGCTTTGAGGAGAAAGTTTGAAACACGGCGTGCTTTTTTATGAGAATAGTTTTACTTTATCAGTGATCATAAATTATAACGTTGAGATAAAATCTTGTTTAAGGGGAAAATATATTAACCAGCGTTTTGTGAAAATGTAATGCATTTCATTAAAAATATTTTCTCTCAATATTAAATTCACATTCTTTCGCGAGTGTTATTTAAAAGAAGTTATGTGTTTATCAGATCAATTATCATACAAAATTCTATTAGTATTAAATAGCAAGTTTTATTCAAGAAAAATTATTCATAAATATAAACTTAAATCTAAGCGATATTGATTTATAGTTAATATATTTAACTAAATATTAATTAATTGTAAATTATGCATTAATTTACAAGCTTCGAAATAAGGTGATTTAATAATGAAAGTTTTCCACAAAAGGGTTAATTTTAGATACAATTTATTTAATTGAATTAATAATTAAAATTTATAAATTAAAATAGTTTTTAGTTAAAACTAAAGTTATTTGCAATTATATTAAATAAATTTTTAAATATGATTTGAAATATTTTGCTATTCAAATTGTTAGTTGACTTTCAAATCTTTAATCTTTTAAAGTTTAGTTTTTAATCAGCAAATTAAGGAATTATTCAAAAGGAAATGTGTGACTTTTATATTATTATTACAATGTACACATATGCATAAAAGCTCTGTTAATTTGCTAGTTTTTTAATTTAATATAAAGTAAATATTTTTATACACAGATACTTACACTACCGTATTTATTAACTTTATACACACTGTTTATAAAAAAGTGAAATATATTTTGAGATAACTGGAATTATTTTATGGGCTTTTGAATGCATTTTTATGGAATTACGATGGCTTTAAGGGGGATTAAAGCATTTATCTCATATCTAGTAAATAAATTTTTCTGTCGCTTAGTAAATTTACTTCCAGAAATTCTCTCTTGATAATCAGCGAATTTCAACAAAGTGGCCAGCCACTGCCTATTGGTTGTCATAGAAGAGTTCGGAATACCAAATGAAAAAAAAATTTGGAAAATTGTGGCATATTGAAGCAGCAATCAGAAAAATTAAATGTGTGGCATGAAAAAGCTTTTCAGCTATAGTTATAAAAATGCTTATTTAAATAATAACGAGGACATTAAAACAGACAAGATTTTAGTATTGATAATGAAACAGTATTTTCTGAGGATAGTACAATCTTTTCGTTTAAAGCTCCAGGTTTGACCCTGGCCTTCAATGAACAGCCAGAAATGATGTGTTTCTGTTTTATGCAAGCACATTATTTCATTCCTTGAGTACTGCAATTTTCTATGAAAAATTTCTTCATCAGTAAACATCATTGTGTCACAAAAAACAGTGTATACCAAAACTTCTATATACCAAAAAAAATTAAATAGACAATTTTTAATATCAGACATAAAACTTTTATTGAAATTTTTCTATACGTATTCCATATATTTAACAGTATACATTGATGCCAACCGATGGGGGAGACGTTAGCGTCCCTAGCTTTTAATCAGTATGTTCCATGTTCAAATCCTGGTTCAGGCATGGATATTCCTTTCTCTCTCTATGTGTGTGTTTTTCAACCCTTCAATTTCGGAGCAAAGATGGCCAAACATTGCCATCGCCTTTGCTCATTATAGTGCTGAATAGATACATCCAAAGGGCAGTCGGGAATTATAAAAAAAAAACACAATGGTACTGCATTATATATTTTATCACTTTCAACATTTATTAATACTAAGCTCACATTTGAAATATAATTTTAAATTTCTTAACAAATGTACCATAACCAAATAAATAAACATTTGAGAATTAAGAATTATATCAATTATTTATACAATATATATATATATATATATATATATATATATATATATATATATATATATATATATATATATATATATATATATATATATGTATATATATATATATATATATATATATATATATATATATATATATATATATATATATATATATATATATATATATATATATATATATATATATATATATATATATATATATATATATATATATATATATATATATATATATATATATATATCCATTTTTAAAAATTTAATAAGCTTCAAGTAGTAAAAAAAAAAAAATTCTGGTTTACAACAATTTCCATTCTGTTGCTTAAAAATAAACATAATAAAACTATATTTTAATGAATTTTGAAATAAATGCAAGTCTAAAATTATTTTTAGTATTTAAAACAAAAATCAATAAAATATTATTTTTAAAAATATTCCCTTTATCTTAAAAACTATTCATGTCAGAAATTTCCAGCAGTAGACAATGTTCCATACTTTTTATTTAAAAAATTAAAAGTGGGAGCAAATATTAATACTATTAGTTATATGGAATTTTGCAAACAAATTTTTTTTCTGAATGGAATATTACATTATAAAATATTCAAAGTTAAATCCAACTGACAAAAACGGATATTTTGTAAAGTTGCCCGAATAAATTGCGCAACAACGCTTATTAAATACATAAAAGCCAGCCTGGCTTGTTTTTATTGATGATTTCTATTCTTTGCGAGAAGTATCAAAATTCAAATGGGCCCTTAAATTTATTATTTATTATGTAAAGTCGCATTTAATGTTGATTGAATTAAAAACAACAGATTTAAATCTGTCTGTTATAAATGCTTTGAATAAAAATTTTATTTATTCTTTCTGAGAAAATATTAAGAGAATTTATAAACAGCAATAAAATCCATTATTTGATTAAAAGCTAAAAAGATACAAAAAAACCATCCAAAACTTGCAATTGCTTATTTGAAATTTGAACTGTCTGATTAGAATTTGTAAATACAATTTCATTGGAAGAATAGAGATATAAAAATATTTTAAATTTTAATCCTCACAATATTTTTTGATAGAAATAAAATTTAAAATAAAGTTATTTTATCGTAATTTATATTTTGCAACTGACGTTTTTTTTATGAAATTTAAGATTATTAAACATTTTAATTATATATATATATATATATATATATATATATATATATATATATATATATATATATATATATATATATATATATATATATATATCACAGTCCAGTCACATTAATGTGACCATCTGTCAAAAGCCAGAATAACCACCTTTCGCAGAGCGGACTGCTGCAAGACGTGCAGGAAGAGAGTCACTTAGGTCCCTGAAGGTGTTCTCTGGCATGTTGAGCCATGCCGACTCTAATGCCGTGGCCAGCTGCGCTAGATTACGCGGTTGAGGATCCATGGTGCGAACAACTCGATCGAGATGGTCCCACAAATGCTCGAAATGGGTTTAAGTCAGGTGAGTTTGCTGGCCAGGGAGGATGGTAAACTCATCCTGGTGCTCTTCATACCACGCACGTACACTGGCAGCTGTATGGCACCTCGCATTGTCCTGCTGGAAGATGCCATCATCCTGAGGAAAAACAATGTGCATGTAGGGGTGGACATGGTCCGCAAGGACAGATGCGTACTTGTATTGATCCATCGTGCCTTCCACAATGATCAGTGAACCCAGAGAATGCCAGGAAAACATTCCCCAGACCATAATGCTCCTGCCTCTAGCTTAGACCGTTCCGGCAATGGTTGCAGGGTGGTTCCTTTCAGAGGTTTCACGCCTTATACGCCAACATCCATCTGTCCGATGGAGCATAAAACGCGATTCATCTGAAAACGCAACCTGTCGCCACTCAGTGGACGTCCAGCTGCTGTACTGGCGTGCAAATTCTAGCCTTCACCGTCGATGAACAGCAGTCAGCATAGGTGCACGAACCAGGCGTCTGCTTCGGAGGCCCAGACGCACCAATGTTCGCTGAATAGTAGTTTGGGAGACACTTTTGGTAGCCCCTTGGTTCATTTTGGTGGACAGTTGCTCAAGGGTAGCCCGTCTATCTCCCCGAACGCATCTCCGCAACCGTCGTTCGGCTCTGTCATATATGTCCCATGGTGCACCACATTTGCCACGTCGCTGATTTTGGGCAGTCCCATTTTGCCATGCACGGTACACTTTTACCACGGCGGCACGCATACAATTCACAAACTCAGCCGTTTCGGAAATGCATCCACCCTTGGCCCGAAAGCCAATGATCATGCCCTTTTGGACGTCGGATAAATCGCTTCGTTTCTGCATTACGCCAACGATTGAAATGTTTTCCGAAGCCTTCACACACCCTTTATATACGCTCAACTGCACTGTGCTGCCACCTGCCTTCTGTGATTGTTTATATAACTCTGACGTGAAAAGTACGTGGTGGTCACATTAATGTGACTGGACTGTGTATATATATATATATATATATATATATATATATATATATATATATATATATATATATATATATATATATATATATATATATATATATATATATATATATATATACAAATCCAATTAAAATTATTAAATTTATAGTGTAATTTTTAATGATAGAAAACATTTTTTGAAGGTAGTTATTATAGTAGTGACAAGATTTTTTTATAGAAACCACATTTATTATGATAAAACATTTGTTATGCTAGAGATGTCAAAAACATTGCAAAATATAAATTTAAAAATATCTATTTCCAAAAATTAAAGAAAGATCTATATTAATGAATAACTTATATTTGTTACGAGATGCTTCTGGAATGCACTGCCGAGTTAGCAGATAAACAGTGTGATCTTCAGGTTCGATCCTCATGCTCAGAGTGTAAACCAAAGTTAGGAAAAACTATTTAGAACAATTACAGTGAGTGATTGAGTAACAAATAGTTTAAATTACGAGCAAATAGGACAAAAATTTTTGTTTTCGGAAAACGAACTCATATTCGGATAGCGAACTAAAACGAATTCTAGCGAACATTTCTCGGTTCTCGAAGCATTATGCGGAGGATTGCCAAACCCGAAGGACCAAAAATCAGTTTTCATCTCTCTTCTTCTTCTTCTTAGATTTGGGTTTGTATGTCATTGGGCACCTCTGCTTTTATCAGCATTTTGTACTATTAACTCCAAACCCAATGTTTCCTAGTTCCAGCTGCTCGGGTCACCCACTTTATTAATAAAGTCCGATAACCCTTTAATGGAGTCTAGGTGTAAATCTCTAGTATGGATGATGCCTAAGGAAGTTAATCTAGGGAGGGTAAGAGCCTCGCGCATTCGTAAATGATATGCTTGGCCGTTTCCTCTCGCGTATGACATTTCCTGCAGATAGGGTCTTGCTGAAACGGTTCCATTTTATGGAGGTGTTTTCTGAAATAATAGTGCTCAGTTATGAAGTCTACGATTAAACGTATATTCTGCCTAGAGAATCTTAGAATTTCAGAGGAAATCCTCGCTAATGATCCACATATCATACTTTTAGCGTGGGAAATCGGAAGATGTATGAAGTGTTGAGCCAAGCTTCATACATCTTCCGTTTTTCCCATCTAAGAACATTGGTTTTTGTGGTCTTCAAATGGATCCCACAAAAAGGTTCTGCAGCGATGGGAGCAAAAGACGATCCTTGTTTAGCAAGTTCATCAGCCTTTTCATTG
Source organism: Latrodectus hesperus (assembly GCA_037975125.1). NCBI lineage: Eukaryota > Metazoa > Arthropoda > Arachnida > Araneae > Theridiidae > Latrodectus > Latrodectus hesperus. The sequence continues at coordinate 29,643,922 of CM075852.1, forward strand.
CCTTCGATACCTTTGTGTCCTGGGACCCATACAAGGATCACCTTTTTCTATAATTGATACTTTGGTCTTTATACAAGAAATCATTTTATTAACAAAACGAGCATCGACATTTAATGGTGAACTTCGCCTAGTTTTCTGTCCCTCGAAGAATACAATTTGTAGGTAGGTAGCAAATTCGTTGACCAGTAAGATTTATGATGGCGTCTCAATACGATGTGATACAAATGAAACGTCATCTGACGTCATTTTTACTTTAAACCAATGTGAATTGTAATAAAGTGACGTAGACATGATCTCAACTGGAACGAAAGAAACAATCAATTTACGGTTAAAATGCGCTAAAGCTTAAACTAATATGAAAAATCAACTCTGATTTATTCAGAAATACCATATAGTAATATTCGCTATTATTAAAAATTAAAGAATTGTAATTAAAAGCAATACATTAATCCATGAGATAGTTGATTAAAAAGCTTGATATAAAAGTTCATTAAGTTTTAGCTGAAATTTTAATCGAAGTTAGGACGTTACATTGAAATTTCAATGTATATAGTAAGAAAAATACTGATGTAAAATTTATCAATCTATTAAAATCTCTCTGTAAAAGTCACTGTATGTACTTTAACGCTAATTAATAATTTCATTGATTTATGCATTATTGTTAACTGTATATTCTAATTAAAATTTATTATTATTAAATAGGTACTTATACCATTTCACCGGCGCAAGCATAAAGTTACTTAACGTTATTATGAAGTAAAGTAAAATATCACAAATTGCTGATTAAACCATTATTTTAAATCCTTAGCTTTTACAGATATTTTATATTATGAAAAATCAGTTATATACGTGTTTTCAAAGTAAGTTTTTCAACTAACATTTACCATTTCTTTACGTGTTTACCGCGAGTTTTTACCAAAAATGTCAACATAACGAGATTAGCGCCGGAAAATGGAATAGTACCATTAAATGTTTACAATTAAAAAATAATTTCATAGTTGTTTTTTAATGATTAGTAAAATAATTAAGAAACATTTTTAATTAAATTAATAGAAATTAAAGGAAAAATGAATTATTTACAAAATTATTGGAAACAAAGTACTAGTTTGTGAAATAAACTACATCAAATAGTTCTTTTGCCATTTTATAACATTTAAGAATAAGTGCTTCATAAAATTATCGGGGGAATAACATTATTAAATTTTGGAGAATTTTTAAAAATACAATTTTGCAAAATGCTTGATTATCATAAAATATAATAATTTTCCAATAAAAGTTTATCTTTGAATTTTAAAATTTAAAAAATTCAAAGTATCATTTGAATTTGTTCTCGTTTACTATAATATACATTACTCCACATTGGCGTGCTAATATGCTAGAATATGCAGTGCAATTGTGATACTCATTTAAATTCTAGTTTAATATCAAAATTAATTTGTTGAATGTAAGTCTAATCTGATTTTGTGGAGATCAGTATACTGTACCGAGCTTCGGGGTTTGTGTTGATTGAGAGTCGATGAAATAAACTCTTTAAAATTCACAAGACTTATATTCGTAGCAAATTGAACTAAATACAGAAAATTGCTGCTGTAGAAATTACAATTCCACATATCTAATACAGCTAATACTACAGAAAACAGCTTCCAATTACATACATACATAACTGTGTGGGGAGAGCCCGGACTCTACCTTAAGGTTATCGGGTGCCATCTCTCCAAAACCTAGTATGCTCCACACCTCTACGAGGTCCCTGAGGGCGCCACCATCGTGGTATTTAACAAGGCAAAGAAATTGTGCTTACAAATTGGTAGCAAGAAGTTGCAAAACATTTTTAGGGGCTTTAAGCCCTGTTGAACATCAGGCAATAGCATTAAATATATTTACTCTGAGTTAAAAATAAAATATAACATGATGACACATACAACAAATAATGGAGAAACAATTTACAATCAATGAAAAGACAGTTAACAATTTCTATAGGGTATAATTATGGCATTAAAAACATTATATACATTGAAAGCAATATCATAAATAGTATGAACACTTAATTATGAAAAGGAAAAAAAATGGCATGATACGAAAGTTGATAACTATATACAGGCAGGCAGCTTATACAAGTTTAATAAGCACCTTAGCTTTTAAAAGCATTTTAGGTTCAAAAAAAATTATTTAAAAGGTTTCTAAGGTACTAAAAGGAAATAGGATTCAAAAAATTTTTAAAGTTCTAAAGCGGGCTCATAATGTTCGAAAAGTCCAAACAATTTGGAACATATAGTTCATAAATTTCATTAAGTTCATATAAAAAAATTTATACACCATTACTAATTGTGGAAGAAAGTTAACTTTAAGAATAGTTCTAATTACAGAAAGCTCTAATATCTCAGACAAACAACATCTTCTATGCTCTAAATTAGCATTCAAGACTGATCGTCTTCACTAACTTCTCTCTGCCGCTAGAAAAACTCAGAAACTGACTCAGTCTGTGGAACGGTGGTATTTATAGCTTACTTGGCGTGAAAGTCAAGGTCTTTCTCCAAGGTTCTGGAAGCTTCCAGGCCATCTCGCTTAATAATGATCCTAGAGCTTAGGTGGTAGAAGTTTTCAGAACTATCTATTTCTCGCCAAGTAAGCCATAAATACCACCGTTACAAAGTTTTAAAAAAATGTTACAAATTTTGTTGAAATACTAATTTTCAGGAGGGAAAGATGGAGAAATGTAAGAATAAGTCAAGAGTAGTTACTTGAGGAATAGATAATTATAAACATGAGAAATACAAATAAGATTTAACATTTCATTGATTAATTTCATTCTAATTAATAAAAACTGTGTTTTGTACGGAGATTGATTCGAAGAAAAAATTGCTTTTAATCAGGGCATTGTAAAACGCTACTGAAACTTTTTTCTATTCTACTGTGAAATAAACAAAGTGTTTAGAAAAATACGACAGTTTACCAGATCAAAACCACTTTTAGAAAACAATTTTTTGAATATTTTTAATCAATTAATAATTTGTTTTTACCTCCATACTTAGCTCGTTTATGTTTGTTGGAATACAATATTTTTATGATTTATTGTCTAGTATTTTCCTTTGTTTTAATGTTTTAAATAACATATATTTTTTTCAATAGAGAGTAAATTTGCAGAAAGAAATTGTTTCATTAACACCAAAAATTGATAATGCTTGCTAAGGCTGTATTTTATCATTTGGGCTAAATTACTAGTGGAATTATAGAAGTTGACATTTCTTCATATAAGTTCACGTTATGAATTAAGTTAATTTGATTGTACATTTTAATATCATTGTTTACACAATTTTCCCATCATTAATTTTCTTCGACAGCTTTTAGTTCTTACGTATTTTTTTTATTTAAATCAATTATTTTTCAGTGGTATATTGAACAATTTTAAAAACGAAACATTATCAGTTTTTATGATGTTGGAATGCAATAAGTGATTTCTTATAAAAAATATAGAAAAAATGAGCTTCCAGTTTAAAAAAATAATCAAATTAAATATTTATGTCCGTAAATTTCTTTTAATGAGAGTTTATTACACTAGCAACAATGTCAAATAATTTCGTAAAAAATAAATTATATTATATTAAGTTATTTGATTTATATTTATATTGGAAGAGAGAGAGAGAGAAATAAAACAAATTAAAATAGTAAAGCATTTTTGAACAATAAATTCTCCTAACCATTTAAAACATAAAAAACTCATAAGCTTTCATACACCAAATCAATATAATATATCATTCACCTTAAAAAATTTTCCACTCCCGGTTTTTCTTTTCTGAAAAACTTTTGATTAATGAATGCAACTTTGCTGGAATGATATATAATCTTTACGAATTGAAACGGAAATATTTCGAAAGGTGTGCGTTACGCAAATAGTATAAAAAATACTTTTTCTTTCATTTATTCCTTAAAGAAAAGCGAGCTGCCCGAAAGTTTGGCTCAAATGAGAGATTTTCCTTTTAACTTCGCGGCGTCCCAGGTCGTTTAGTTGTTTGAGGTCATTAGGGATAAAATGGAAGATTAAAATGGCATCGAAAATTCATGCAAATGCTGGAGCCTGACATAAAATGCGGCTCCAAGACTTGATCACCAAATAATGAAAGTATTTCGCGTTGCAAACTTACAATGGGAGCAAGCTTTGCCTTTGAGTAAAGTTCTAAGAATAAAATTTTACTTGTCAGAAGTGCGTTGAGGAGAAACAGAAACAATTCATTCTTCTTTGAAATTGGTACCAAGAAATTTATTGATATCCTTTTGAAGGTGTTTGAGATAATGATAATGCTTTCGACTCTTTCAAATCAAGATACGAATAATGGAAACATTGAAACTAAAATGAGCAGATGGTAGATACAAGTGATTTTCGAACGAATTATTTTTTAACTTGCATGCAATACCTAAATGTCAATACTTAATTCCGTATCAATAATAAAGGAAAATATTTTTTTAAAGGCCCATAAAATACTTGCCATTTTTTTTTAAATATATTTTGTGCAACAAAAATTTTAAATTCTGTTTATTAATTTATTAAAATTTTAATGACTTAAGTTTTAATTTAAATTAAGTGTTCTTAATTTAAGTATTTTTAAATGATATGTTTGAAAAATGAAATAATTTTCAAAGGAAAAAAGCAATATTTTTCGACTTTTTTAACGAGCATTATGGTTACATACATTTTAAATTTTATTCACTATTCAAAATTATACTTTATTAAAATTATAATTTTTTCACATGGTGTCCACAACTAGTTATAAATATTGACAAAATTTATAACTCGGTTTGGACATTATGAAAAAAAATTCTTAAATTAATTATATTTTGCAATATATTATGACAGAATATGTATTTGGAATTTTAGACTAATTGAAATTAGAAAAATGGTATAAAATTTGATTGGATGTGTTTATGTAACAATATTACTATAATATTTATACATAATATTACTAAATATCCCTAAAAATTATAAATTTTTTTTCTTTGTTTATTACTCTTGGTAAAGGAAGACTCTTATGTTAAGAAATTATCAAAGAAAAGATTTTCCAAATAATTGAGAATGGAAGCTGGAGTAAGAAGGACTTATCTGTCCACTTTTTTATATTTCTATATAGTTTGCTGCAAACTGTTTCACACTTTATCCCTGGATGATATAAATGGAGTGCGCTTGGGCACACATAAAGCTTTGATACCTCATATTGAAATGCTGGAAGATGTTGGAAGTTTTTTTTAAGTATCTACTGTTTGCCTTTTGAGAAGAGTTTTCATAGATAGTGTACCGTATTCATTTATTACAAAGAATAATTTCCACAAACTCTCAAGTTTCTACCTCGACAATCATGCATGCAGAAGTCCAACATTCCTTCCCAGTTGTCTAGTAGTGTCTGAGTTCAACCCTCAAGATGTTCCATTTTGAAGAATGCCATCTTAGCAATAAGCCGCGGTAAGCCCCTAGAACACAAATCTTCCACACCACGTAGTGAAAACTTAACGTCCTATGGCTTTTTAGAAAGATTTTAATACCTATCCCGTAAAATGATTTCTGCAAGAATTTCCATATTCATGTATCGCTAAGGAGGAGAATTGCAGATGCACATACTGAAGAATACACGCAAGCAAACAGCAGAACTTTGGTACTGCATACAGCTGACAGCCAAATGGTCTAATATTGTGGTTAGCCATTTTTAATATCCAATACGTACCTTCCGGTTTATCGTCCAACTCACGTGTCACAAGAGAAGAAGCACAGGAAATTTTTACACTTCTATCATGAGCAACAATGATGCAAAAGCCGGAAGCACTACACCAAACATTTGTTTTCTTTGTTTGCAACCTTTTGAGTCTGGTTTCAAAGCTGTTTGAAGATTTATGTATAGGGAGTTTTTTTTTTCTTGCTGCACATTTCTCGTCACTCTCGCTTATTCTAAGGGAAGGGTAGACGCTTAAATCAATAATTCTTTATATTCCGTTTTTATTTAACCAAGCTTTAAAATAATGTAGCAGTATTACTTATGCAGAAAATATTTAAAATTTTTTAATTTCAATTATGGACTTTTGATATTATTTAATAATTGTGTTCTTTGACGAACGTAAATTTTCTGCGTTTGTTTGTGAACTGTATGTTTAAATTGAATCAAGACGTACTTGCAAGTAATTATTTTATATTTTAATATAGAAACCTTGCTGTCCAACTTGTCTAGTGGTCAGCGTGCCTGACTGCGGATAAGGAGGTACTGGGTTCGAATCCCGGTTCAGGCATGGATGTACTTTCTCTCTCTATCTATCCTGTCTTTGTCCCTCCCTTGTATGAATGAGGTGTGAATGGTTGCCTACCCTATAAACGGGTACCTATGCCATGTGTTACTGAAGAAGTTGGACTCCACACCAAAATGTGGTTCAGTTGGAAAAGTGGAGCAGCGCACCCCTTGTTGCCAGCCTAGCTAGCACACAACAACATAGAGAAACCTTATTAATCACCGCCTTAACTGAGTGACTGATAGCGAAAGATATTTTACATCCTGCTTTGTTGGGGCACGTTTTTCTTCTGACAGTTTACATAATTTTGCCACACTAAAACAGCGGCGCTGAAGTTATATTCCGAGATGAAATAAGTTGCGTAATAGTCTATTATCTTTTGAAAAATGTTAAATATTAAGTAAACACTAAATGATGAATTTTAAATTTAGGAAAAAAATACAACATTAATCAATAGATACTTCATTCGTCAGATTCGGCCTTAAGATTTCTAATTGAGAATGCAAAACAAACTAACCTGCACTGGGTACATATTTTGTCGTCCACAATGGAATTTAAGTATAAAAATGCATTTATATAAGACTTGGGCATTTTTAAACCATGTTGAAAAGTCAATTTATAAATAAGTATTTTATATGAAATTTTCCTCTTTTATGTTTTCTATTCGTTTTCTACTGTTTTCTTGGTTTTATGCGTTCAAGTAATTGTAGTATTGCTTGTAATGCCAAAATTCTTTAAAATATAAATACTTAATTAAGGAAAATTTAAGAAGAATTTATTTTCATAAAGAGTTCTTAAATAATAAAGGAAATTATATTAGGCATTAAATTCATTATTTGTGGGATCAATTTGAAGACCGCAAAAACCAATGTTCTTAGATGGGAAAAACAGAAGATGTATGAAGCTTGGCTCAACACTCCTGGTCAAACCCATGCTAAAAGTATGATCTGTGGATCATCAGCGAGGATTGCCTCTGAAATTCTAAGATGCTCTAGGCAGAAGATACGTTTAATCGTAGGCTTCATAACTGGGCACTACTATTTCAGAAAACACCTCCATAAAATGGGACTGTTTCAGCGAGACCCTATCTGCAGGAAATGTCATATGCAAGAGGAAACGGCCAAGCATTTCATTTACGAATGCGAGGCCCTTGCCCTCCCTAGATTAACTTCTTTAGGCATCATCCATACTAGAGAGTTACACCTAGACTCCATTAAAGGGTTATAGGACTTTATTAATAAAGTGGGTGACCCGAGCAACTGGAACTAGGAAACATTGGATTTGGAGTTAATAGTACAAAATGCTGATAAAAGCAGAGGTGCCCAATGACACAAACCCAACTCTAAGAAGAAGACGAAATTCATTATTTAAAAATATTTGTTTGCTTCGAAATCTCAAACAGAAATTAAATTTATATATTTTTAATTCTACTTTAAAATTATATTTAATTTTTTTTAAAGCTTAGCTTCATTAATTTGAGAATTATTTCAAAAATTTCCATTTTTAGATTGTGTGTGCTATAATTTAATTAAAATGTATAGCAATAAAAAACAATTTTGTCACTTTTACTAAAACTGTAATATTAAATAATCTCTTATGCAATAACAGAATTATAATATTTTAAAATTAAAATAATTGATTTCGCTAAGAAGTTAAATATAAATAAGTATTAACAAGTTATGTAACTGATTACATACGAGAGTGCTTGCACGTCATTTTCAATTTAATTTCATAACCGCATTCACGAGTATTGTATTTCTGAAAATTCACTGAATTTGAAATTAAAGCTACTCTTAAGCTCAAATGTAGTCAAAATCTAGAGTTGATTTTTATAGAAATTAAAAAAAAGAGCGACCTGCAAAAGCGGAAAAGAAGAAGAGTTGTTCTTGGAAAGACGCGGAGCTCATTTTCCGCTTGAAGCCTCGGTGGAAGATTGTTACAGTCAATGAAGACCGAAAAGAACAAAAACGAAGAAAGTTCACCCCTATTTCAAGAATGTGAGTAATTAAAACTTTTAAGCCCAGTAATTACGGAAAATATGTTTCCGTTAGAGAAATATTTTCTTAGAATAACAGGACTTTTAACTTTAAAAATGGGGAATAGAAGGAAGGATTAAAGTATGTTGGACGTCGAAAGGACGGAGTCATTTTCGCGTAATGTTTCAAGAAAAATGCTTCGAAGTTGTTTGTGAATAAATGTAAAAGAGTTTCGTCTGAAAGTGGACGGTGTGCAGGAGTCAGAAGAGCTTAAAAATGATCAGAAATGCATATTAATATCACAGCGTATGAAAATGTCCTTACGTGAATAAATTATTGTTTTATACTTGAATTAGAAAATTGCATTTGAAAATTCAAAAGTTACGCTTTAATGATTCACAAGTAGAATAAGAAATGGAGAAATAACTGGCTTATGTACGTAGTATTTTGAAAAATTATTTTTAAATGTATAGGAAGTAAATCTGTAAATATTTTTGAAATTGTTTTCAATACTGCTAAGCCCTCTCAATTGAAGGAAAAACTCTGTGAAAGTTTTCAATATTTTTATAATTAAGTAAAGAGTAACTATTCGAAAACTGATATTTTATGTTAAATTTCTTAAGAAATATTTCATATTTTTAATAAATATTTTTAGATGTTCATTATCAAAGTGCTTTAAGAAAATTTTATTTACAATTATGTTAAATGTGTCAAGAAAAAATTTATCTCTTCTTATAATTAATATTCATTTTCATTTATCGGTATAAAAAACAAAATGTAAATGAAAAATTCTGTTTTAGCATAAAAAAGTTGGGTATGTTTTAAATTTACATGAATCTCTTCATAAAATATTTTTAAATATTTCGTGGACCTCATAATCTTTGAATATATTATGTAAAAGAAATCATAAAACATCAAATACTTAATATTTTAAGATGTAATTTAAAAAAGCATTATTTATCTTTTTAATTTAGGATTTAATGAATTTTAAGATGAAAATGAAATACAGATGTCTATATGTTATTTCAGAAAACATTTCATAGTTTTAAACTAATTAATTATAAAAATATACTATTAAGTATTGATGCTTTTAAATTTGTTTAATGAAAGAAAGACTTTAAATTCGAAGTAACATAATTCAAAATAATATATTTTTATGTCCAAAACATGTCACATATATTACTACTATACAGAATTTACAGTTCAAGAGTTAACTTATAGGAAATATTTGGGGCCTATTTTTTCAATTCCTAATCTAGAGAGCAAATGAATATTTATATTTTTGGTTTGAGTAAATATCATCTTTCTTCTTATTCAATTGCTAATTTAAAAAAGCAATTTCATGTCTATGAAGTCTGTTCTTCTAGATTAAATTAAAAAAGATTAGTTTAAAGCTATACTCTTCGTTTAAGAATCTCATTAAGTAATATTTTGATGAATTATTTTGTTGCAAATCGGTAAATTTATTTTTGTGAACATATATATACGTATGTATATATATACATATATATATATATATATATATATATATATATATATATATATATATATATATATACACACATATACATATATATATATATATATATATAACTAAGATATGCACAGACTTATTTGATTTGAATCGATAATAAAGTGCTACTCTCTCTCGAAAAAAACTTGTAAAAGAAAATAACATAAAAAAAAATAAATCAGATCCATTATGCTTCAGATGCATTTAAAACATCAACTAAAGTATACGAGGTGTGGCTATTAAATAACGAGACTGTCGTTGTAAAAAGTTTTATTCTTATTTTATACATAATTATTTATTATCGCCTTCAATGTACACCCCTTCTCTATCCCTGCAACGCTCCATGCGAATTTTCCATTGTTGGAAACAGTGCTGGAAGTCATCTTTTGTCAACTCCTTCAGTACTCTTACCGCTTTCTCTTTAACAGCTTCCATGGACTCAAATCTTGTTCCTTTTAATGCAGATTTCACCTAAGGGAACAGATAGAAGTCATATGGTGCCAGGTCTGGCGAGTAAGGTGGATGCTCTAAAAGTGGGATGCTGTGTTTGGCCAGGAATCTCTTGAGAGATAACGCGGAATGAGCTTTTGGAGGAGAATTTTTGGCGCACACTTTTTTCATGTTCAAATTGTCATGTAAAATTTGCCGTACACATTCTTTATCAATGTTTACAGTTTCAGCTATTGCACGAATACTCAATCGACGATCAGACCGAATCAAACTAGCAACTTTTTCGACATTTTCATCCGTTTTTGACGTTGAAGGGCGACCTGGCCGCGAATCATCTTCAACGTCTTGTCGGCCATCCTTAAAACGTTTGAACCATTCAAAAACTCGTGCAAGGGATAAACATTCACTGCCGTACACTTCTTTCAGTAAATTATAAGTTTCAGTACCGGTTTTTCCAAGTTTGAAGTGAAATTTAACAACAATTCGTTGCTCTATTATTACACTAACCATTTTTTCGCCAAAATAAAATAACAATGTTAACGGAAATGAAGGTTATGACTAAACCGTGTTACTTACGCAAATGAGGGTTAGGGTAATTTGAAGAGAAAGCTTCACACTAAACAGCTGACAGTCAATGGCGAACTACGCATGCGCACTTTAGCCGCCGAAGCGTCAGTCTCGTTATTTAATAGCCACACCTCGTATAAAATGAAAGAACTCGATAAAGAATGAAACAATTGAAACAAATATTTTAAAACTTAAGATGTAATGCTTGTTCAGACGTGTTCAATACTCCCGATTTTTGTTACATTAAAATTAATTATTTTGTAAAGTGTACATATCTGGGTTTTTAGGCATCCACGTAGAAAGGGAGAAGACGAAAGCCAGTTTCTCTATATACAATTATTTAAAATATTATTTATTACATCTATATCTATAAACATTATTAAAAACTGAAGGTATAAGAAACACTAAAATTAACTACAATAAATCATTTTCGCCAATGGATGTGTATGATCTTAAATATAATACAAAAAGTTCTCAAGATGATAAAATTAAGGACATCAGAAAAATGCTAAAGAAATTTCAGAAAAAATAAGCTAATTAGAACATTTATAATAATTTCTCAAAAATGAACTGCAGCAGTTTTTCTTATGGTATGAAAAACATTATGCTTTGAAAGGCGATATTTTTTAATGCATAATACTTTTAGATTTCAGGTAGTTCAAAATGAAATGAAATGGTAATGTTTTAAGAATAGACAATACTTTATCATAATTCTGTTTTTTTCCTAGATCATGCATTCTTCGTTAAAGTTGTTTATTTTAGTGAGCACTATTGTTTTCAGTGTTTGTTTATTTGAACTTTCTTTGTCATCAGATGGTTCTATGTGTACACATATAGCTCAACAGAAGATTCGGTTAAAAACGTCGGCTCTGGTGCCTGTTCAAGCGTTTTCATCTATTGTCTTGAAGTATTGTGATAATTTTGATAGCGGCAATAGCATTTACTATCGATAAATTGGGAGAATTTTCTGAACGCATATTGTGTTTCAGATCGATTCACAAGCTCCTATTTTGTTGCTTACAAATACAAGGTATAACGAAAACGCACTAGTCCATCCCTGTAGAATGAAGTTAATTGATCTTAAAAAGTAGAGAGAAAGCATTGCCCCCCAGCCAAAGTGATATTTTCAGAAACGAGCAGGATGATAATTGGCTTGCTGAAATGGAATCCCTTACATCGCAACCTGACTCTCGTCTGCCTGTGCGTAACGTCCAAAGAATCCTTTACCATAAATTAAAAAATAACAGAGCCTCAGTGTACAGTGAGGCAGCGGTGGGTAAGAGGTGGAGTGTCGTCCTCAACAATAGCAGTAGAATCCCCATTTCCCTGCCTTGATCTGTTGGAGATGTTTTCTTACTAAACACGACAAAATCTTATTGGAGTCAAGGATTCGGCTTGTTGCCTTCTGTGCCACCAGGGGGATATAGATGGTGACCACCTCAGGCATTCCCCATTGTTTTAAAGTTTATTAAAGAGAACTTTGGTAATTTTAATTCTTTATGATTCGGCTTGTTGCCTTCTGTGCCACCAGGGGGATATAGATGGTGACCACCTCAGGCATTCCCCATTGTTTTAAAGTTTATTGAAGAGAACTTTGGTAATTTTAATTCTTTATGATTCGGCTTGTTGCCTTCTGTGCCAGTAGGGGGATACAGATGGTGACCACCTCAGGTATTCCCCATTTTTTTAAAGTTTATTGAAGAGAACTTTGGTAATTTTAATTCTTTATGATTCGGCTTGTTGCCTTCTGTGCCACCAGGGGGATATAGATGGTGACCACCTCAGGCATTCCCCATTGTTTTAAAGTTTATTGAAGAGAACTTTGGTAATTTTAATTCTTTATGATTCGGCTTGTTGCCTTCTGTGCCACCAGGGGGATATAGATGGTGACCACCTCAGGTATTCTCCATTGTTTTAAAGTTTATTGAAGAGAACTTTGGTAATTTTGATTCTTTGTAATTCATAATCATTTTATTGTGCTACTCGTCAACCAATGGCCGAGATATCGAAGGCAGGTGGCGTAGGATAAAAACTTAGACATAAATGTAGAATAGTGCTCATTGAATCAGAGAGTCTAGATCGATCTCAGCCAACATGAACAATAAGAGTTAAACGTAGTTTTTCTTTTTTTTCCAGCTTCTACATCTATCGAGGTGAATACTTAGGAGTTTCTCTAATTTTTTCCCCTTGCGGTACTGCAATGTGAATAGTATTTATTAGAAATCTGAAATCTTGGTTCGGTGTAGTAGTCGCGGATACTCCTGGGTTTGGTGAAACATTTGCTAATAAATATTGGCTATAAAATTTAATCCCTGATAACTCTGGTATTTTCAACAATTAATCTAACGTAATTAGAGTTGCCATTTTGTTACTCACAATTTGGAGCCTATCTCGGCTTCAAAAATCTCCAAAATATCAAAGGGTACCCATTTGTAAGCTATTACCAAAAACCTCAAAGATTTAAAACGGGTCTTCAAATGCCTTACATGAACTTTCAGGAGTTCGGTAATCTGCTACGTATTGTCAAAGAAGTGTTTGTTCATGTTTTATTTAAATATTTTTTGTTCCAATAATACTCAAGAAAGAAGCCCGGTGGCTTAGTGGCAGCGTTTTACGCTCCCATGACACAGGTCCGAGGTTCGATCCTCGGGCTGGGCAAGGTTGACTCAACCTTTCATCCCTTCACCCCAGGGCCTTCGCACCCCAGGGCTTTCGCACCCCAGGGCTCTCGGTCATGAAAACAGTTATGGGCACTGTAGGCTTTGGCCCACATGGGCTGTCGTGCCATGGAGTTTAGTTTAATACTCAAGAAAAACACTAAGTATTGAGTACTAAGAGATATCTATTCCTAATCGTCTGTATTTATGAACAATTCTCTCACTAGGTGAAATTATTTGGCGCGTACGGAATGCTTCAATCCAAATTCAAATGATTTGTATTTACAAAAAAATATACAGGTTCACAAAGTACAAAATCAATCATTGGCAGTACAAAAATATTTTATAGGATAAAAATTATATCATGGCACTTTTTTCAATTTTAAGTTTTAAAATAATAAAACTTTTATTTTGTATAAAAATTAAAAATTCTAAATTTTGATACTGCCACTTACCATTTTTTTAAATGAGAGAATTTAAATTTACTTATTACAGAGGAAACAAAGTGTATAAATTGTAACTAAATGCAGATTAATAATGATGCTTCACTCTTAATGAGAAGATAAACACCTTGGAAGTCAATTAAAACATATAAAAGATCAATCTATTGAAAAAAGCGAAACTCAAAATTACACAATCGCGTAAATTACTAACAAATTTTACATCACAGTGTTCTATGTAGCTATAAATAGGATTTTTCGCTTGATTGAACCCTATAAAAACAAAGAAAACCAATTAAGACTTTCTTTAAGTACCAAAGTTTCGTAAATAGCTTTTGATTTCGTATTCTGTGTCCTTTTTTATTACAAGTTCTTTTAACAGCAATGTTAGAACTTCATTTTTTTCTTTTTTTATTTCTCCTTTGCCTTTTTGTTTAATCTCCGTTAGCACTCTACGATTTAATTTGGAATAAAAAAAAGCGAAAGTTAGCGTGTCAGCTTTTGTGAGCTAATTATTTTGTTAATCTGTCTACCTGAGAAAAGGATCGGCTCTGTTAGAAATGTCCTTAAATAATCATATGGCTGTTCCTAACCTTTCTGTCGAGCTTATGCTAATTAAATATTGTTAATTATTTTAAGAGAAAAAACATCTAAGACTTATAAAGACTTTTTGTTGAAAAAAATATCCCAAAAGAAGATTTACATATTGTTTAATTTTATGCATATGAAAAGAAGTATTATTTGAAAAGCATTGTTCCGGACTTAAAGAAGTCTTTGTTTCTTTGTTAAACATCAGTGTAACTTTGCTAACTATCCATTTTTTTTTAAAAAGTCGATAATATATACATTTATTTTTTATTGTTTATATTTGTATTTTACTGCTAGTCTTGTATTAATGAACACTCTGCTAAAATTAGAAAATATTCTAGTAAAAAGTTTAAATATACTACTTTCGCTTTTCACTAATGAATAGCGTAATAAAATGATTTCTAATATTAACATTTTACCTTTGGATAATTAATATATCTGAGATATACTAACTAACCAGGAAGAATATACCAAAATGAGTGTAGTATTAAAAAGGTAAAAAAGATATAATGGCTGTGTTATGTCGTTCTGATACCAAATTTAAAAATACTTCAATGCAGTAATTAATAATTTTAGTTATATATTTTTATATATTCATAAGAAAATTGATGTTTAATTCAGATGGGCTGCAATTTCATTATTATTTACAGAATTCTGAATTTCTTAATAGAATAGAGTTTAGAATGTAAAATATTTTGAACCGGACAGCTTTCTAAATATTTTTTTATATAATTTTATGCAAAAAAAATTCACATGAAAAAATTGCTGAAGTTAAAAATTTATCACAAATTTCTATCTGTTATTGAATTTTTTTTCAATAATACTGATAATGAAATATTGAGTAAAAAATGCTTACCTCTTATGGAAAAATAAATATAATTAATTAATAAAAATAAATTTATTAATGATTAAAAATAAATTTATTAATTGATAAAAATTAATTTATTAATTATTTTATAGTTAATTATTAATTTTAAGATTAAAATAGATTAATTAAAAAAATAAATTTATTAATTAATAAAAATAAATGTATTAATTAATAAAAATAAATTTGAATAATAATTAATTTAAGATAATCGCTTGACAAAAACTATTTCTGAACTACAGGATATCCTCAAGTTCAGACATAATTTTTTTCAAACGATAATCTTAAATTAATAATTATTTAAATTTAAAATAATCATTAACTCAATAATTAATAATCACCTTGACCGAGTAATAAGATGTAATTATTTACAAAATACTCTTTATATGGAAATGGCATTGTAAATTTCACTTTTTCATCCATATGGAGACTGCTTAAATATTCTAAAAATGTGCAATTAATGTGATTGAAAATTTCTTTTGAGATTGTAAATTATTATTATGTGAAACTTCTTATAATTCATTAAAATAACCGCTGGGATAAATGCTCTGAGACGTTTGGGGAACAAGAATTAAAGAAGAAGAAGGAAAATCCTACCGCAGGCCATGAAGAAGTCGGCATGCTTTGAAAGGATCTGCTACAAATGCTCAAACGGCACCAGGTACTGTAAACATTTAACTAGTACTTCCCTCTCGTGAATGGTAAATGCCGGACTATAAAACGGCCTGTTGAATTCCCCCTCCCTCCGTTTGATGTCCGGGAATATCTGCCTCCGGCTAAATAGAGGACATTTTGATAGCTCATAAGCTCTTTCCGGAACTCGAGAGTTTATGCGTAACTGAGAATTAACCGAAACATTCCCGTTGAAGTGCTTCCGCGTCCGAAGCTGTTCATATTTATCTGTGTGAATTCCCTCCCCCCTCAATTCACAGGGAATTCCATAAGCGGAACACCGTTGAAATGCAACCGTTCAATGGGAGAAGTTTTTGGATTCTGGTGTGCATTCGGAATCGTTGTTAGTTGACAATTGGAGATAAGTTTCCAGCGTTTTCAATGGAATGGTTTAAAATTGTGCTTTCGAAATGTAAACGTCACTTAAAAGAGTGTTTCGCTCTGAAGTCTCTACTAAGCGAAGAGGTTATAGATATGTATTTACTGAATGAGCATCGATTAAGGGGACAAATGGCAGGCTTTCATGGAGCTGTTAACATGGATGTAGGGTTTTATCGCATAATTAAAAGGTTCTGATGAGCGGTAGCACAGCCATTTGCTGTGCGGTTCAATATTAGGAGACACGCAGTAAAACTCGATTATATTTTGCTTCCCACACGAAATGTTTATTAAAAACATAAATATACCAAATATGCAACAATAAAGTGTTATTAACTTATTTTGAAATGCTTATAAATGTTATTTACTACATTTAAACTATTTATTTATTTTTTTATTTGGGAAAACAAAAATATCTCCCTGTGCTCCAAAATACCACACAGGGCCCGAAGGTACAACAAATGTACTGCATAACAAATCCAAATAAATCATGCGATGAAAAAAAATAATAAAAGAATGCAGAGAGAAAAAAGAGATATATAAAAATGAAAAAGGAGTTAGATAACAGCATGGATAAATTTTATAAAAAAATCAAGATTCTCTTTCTTAACTAGGTCCACCATAATCGGGGGTCACCTGTTATTCAAGTCTTTACAAAGCTCGTTCCTTACTTCTGAAACAGATGGGCATTCAAGAAGAATGTGAGAAGGGTTGTCACTCCCAGAGTTGCACATGCACACCTCACTGTTTTTAATGTGGAAACGGTGTAGGTAGCTAAACTATAAAAAGTTTCTTTTGGATAATATATATTTTTCAACGATTTGTGTTTTAAATGAATAGAGTAAAAGAAAGAAATATACTTCAAAAATAATAACAATGGATTAATAAATAATTTTATATCTAAAATGTTTTAAGTTAGATTTAGTTTTGGACAGTGATTAGAGTTCCTAACTTCTATGCTATTAGTCCCGGGTTCGAATCCCGATTCGGGCATGGATGTTTCTTTCTCTCTGTGTTTCTTTGTTTTTTCGTCTTAAAGGATGAATGAATGCCCCCCCCCTAATAAACAGGCTTGTGTTGGAGTGACGTGGGTATTGCGTTTCGCCTCCGTGATTTGGTTCGCCAGTGTTCATCGAGTAAATGCATGATTGAAAAATCACAATTCATTCTCCGTTGTAACAAACTTATAAAATATCGATTTGAAAGCAGACAAAAATATTTAAAATGTCATATACATATATACACCATTAACGATTAATGTATTTTCTCCTTGCATGTAAAAAAATAGAGCTATTTGTATATTAAAACACTATTATCATATCAAAATTGAATTAGCAATTTTTTTCATTTTTTAAACTTCTGTGTTTTTTATGTAGAGTATCTGCTAAAATTTGGATTATACGAGTACATTCGGTTAATAGAGAGTAAATATGAGGTCCAAAGATTATTTTTCTACCATTTTAAAATAATGTCTGCTTGAATTGGAGATGTTAATCTCTCTCTCTCTTTCTATTCTTAAAAATAAATTTCATATTTATTTATTCATATATATGAAACATTTTACTAGAAAAATAAATAAGTATTATTTGTTGCTGTTTATGACACTTGGACAAGCCAAGCTCGCAATGCTTTTGGCTGTGCGAATTAAGTCAAGAGAGAGCGTCTTTCGTTTGGATCAGAGCACCACGAAGGTGAAAGTACGACTTTTGCTCTTTTTTTTAAAGTGCCTCGTAATTTTGAACCATGGTCAAGTGACGAGGCCACACCTGAGCTGGCACCCTCCTATCCACATCCACGCCACGCCAGTGGAAGGACTTTGGACGCAACAGATTAAAGTGGGCACGTCCCCAACCCACGGAGCTCTAGCAACCCAGTGAAGGAGAGTACACCGTGGTCACCCTCCCAACCACTGCCCGCTGCAAATGATGCTTCACTTTGCTGAGCTTACGGGAAGCGGCGTGAAGCTACTGAGCCACCTGAGCTCTAGTATTATTTGTTTGGACTACGAGTGTTATAAAAGAATGTAATAAAAGTGTAAATAAATGTAATAAAAGAGTAAAAGATTACGAGTCTTAGGGATGTTTTGTTATTTTTACAAAATCATATATTTTTCAAATTTATACGAGTCTCAAAGAAGTTGAAAAAATTTTTTGTTTGTAAGTAAAAGAAGCGTAAGAAAATTTCAGGAAGTCTAACACGCAGATATTATAATTATTCTATTGCAAAATTTTATACATAAGCTAAGATTTATTAGATTGTAAAATTTAAAATTTACCGCCTCAACTTGTTTCTACAAAGAAAGTGTGGGTAATTTTAAAGTTGTGTTTAAATATCAAAGCACGTGAGCTAATGCTAAGAAAAAGTAATTAACTCGTAAAACTATATACACCAGGGAGAAAACGAAATATAATTTTTAAAATTTAAATGTTTTTTGAAGCAAGATTTATTGAATGCTGATTATTTTCTGAATGAATTACATCATTACAAAAACATCTTATTCATATTTATTGAAAAACATGAAAAAATATTATAACAGAAACATTCTTGCTCAAGAGATATCGCAAAGTTTTTTTGGTTTTATGTCAGAATTGTATTTCATTTGGAATAATAAATATTTTAAATGATAAAATTGTAAATAATAAATTATTTTAGAAAATACTTGATTTCAAATGGCACTGTGTGATACGAAACTAATGAAATAAAACTTTTTATAGTTATTTATTGAAAATCAATTCAAAAGTTATAAGCTGTCCAGCAACGAATTAATCGAAAATAGTTTAAAAACAAATTCTTTCTCAATGAACATTTAAAAGTTAAGTCCCTTATGAAATTTAAACATCACAATTGAAATTCCTTTTATAAAGTTTGAAATTAATATATTATATACTAATTTTATGAATATACGTAATATAGAATATATATTCACAAAAAATTAATTAAAACTCAATGAAATTCATATGCTCGCATGTACTGATATCTCACATGTAAGTGACTGTCTCTGCGAAAAAGTTAAATAATTTCACCAATAAATCAAAATCTAATATAAACTTAATAACTAACATAAAATCAAAAAATATATATTTCTGAGCGCCCCTTGCGAAAATTTGGTGATTTTTTTTCGTCAAGCGTGTTTTCGTGCATGTTTGAAGAAACAAGAGGGTGCTGAAAATATGATGGCATGAATCACAAGTAAAATAATCACACAAATTTGCGTACCAATATGCAGCCTAACAGGTGAAAAACTGAAGGGCACCCCCAAGTATAGGCCACCCCACAAAGTTATATGAAAGTATTTTCTTTAAGTTTAAGCACTTTAGAATAAATAATTCTTATATATATATATATATATATATATATATATATATATATATATATATATATATATATATATATATATATATATATATATATATATATATTAACATATTTTTAATAGACATCAGATTTTATAGATTTCAATTATCCATTGGAATTTTGAGGCAATCGCAAATTTGTTTTTTGATATTTAATATCTCTATTGTTTATGCATATCACTGATTTGGAAATAATGTATACACCAGCCAACTCCCCTGTACATAACCCAAGAAGGGTTCTACCAGTATTGATGTGAGTTATTAGAAAGATTAATGGAAAGTGGAACCACTGGGGGCATGGCTTCCGCAACATCTCCAGATACATTTGTTGGGCACCCTTCTACTGCCTCTGGCTGTCCCCAATTGACAAGTTTATGGAACTTCAAAACAAAATACATTGCAATAAAACATTGGCAGAATGGAAATTACAAGATTTACAATTTAACATCAGGGTATTCATTTTAGCTTAAGCAAACATGCAAGATAATAAAAAGAAGTTAGTAAAGTTAGAAAAAGAAATAGGTTGTTGAATGGACTTGGTTCAGCAAGGTTGTTAGTTCTCCTTGTTATTCCCTAGGTTAGTTTAATATAAATAATATGGTACTCTCTCTCGAGAAAGGCTAGGTTATACTTAACATTACACATTACTTACATTTACTTACAACAAAAGCTATATACAGATTAAAATTATAGTTTACAATTCAACAAGAATAATGCAGATGGATTGGTCATTAGCTACAATAACTACAGTATGAAAAAAGAAAAAAAAAAAGAAAAGTGAACTTATGTACAAACTGGACAGTAATAAAATGTTAGTAAATTTAGAAAAATAAAGGTTGTTACGTTGCACAGAGCTACAAGGCTTAAGCACTCTGTACTTGTTCATTATTGTTAGGAGGTTCAATTCTCCTAGCTGGTCATCCTCTTCTCCTTGGTCCTCTGGAATAAACAGATCTCTGTGATCTATTAAAAAGTTCATTAAGGCAATCACTTTGAATCTTGAATGGGTATTGTTTACTATGTTTCTGGTCCATTCCCTTGGAAATGTCTTAATTACTTAAAAAGAGGGCTGTAAACTCCAGAGGTCATAATCTCCAGTACACAATTACTTTGCGAATAACATAAAAAGGATAAAATAGCTAAAGTTTACGCTGTTCTCTGCATACGTTTATTGTAATATTTATTGTATAATTGCATGAACTCACATAACTTAGTATTTATTGTTAGAATTTTATTATTATTTAAAAAAGTTTCCATTCTTCGGATCAGGGAAGATTCATTAAATCTTTTTAGGATCAGGAAATCCTTATAAAGTTCACTTCAAGTATTTTGGAAAAGTTTGAACGCCTTTACATTAGAAGCTATTTTTCAAAAACATTTTAACACCCTTACATACATATTGTGAGCTCTAATTTATGTTAAAGTATGTCACTTACTTTTCTTGATACTTCTTACTACTTATAAAAGCTTAAATATAGGGTGTGATAATGCGGAAAAAGAATGCAACAAATAAATAATTTTGATCAAGTGGCTAAGAGTTTAGTTATACTTCTCCCATATCATTAGGGTTTAAATTGCTAAAGTACGCATGACGTTATATATAGTTTCTACTTTATGAGATTAACTTGTTATAATATCTCTAAAAGTTCCAGAAATAGGGATATGATAAACATTTAATCTTAATTTCCCATTTTTAAGGATTGAAATAATTGATTTTAATTCTATTGTTTAAAATAATTTTATTTACTTATTCAAGTATCAACCCTTAATTTCTTTTTAACGGAGGGACTAGATAACAAAAGTGATTTTAACATTTAGCCATAGCAAGGCCGGAAACTGATGCTCATTTATCGTTACTCGGTTAGCACTTCTGAAGCAAGTCTCGGAGGCGCGTAGCATTACTTACGTCATACCACCACACACCCGTTAATAAGGTAGGCCACATTCATTCACCAAATTAGGAGAAAGGACAGAAATAGAAGGAACAGAAGCAATTAAACAACCATCCATGCCTTAACTGGAATTGAACCCGGGACCAACAGCTTAGGAGACAGGAATGTTAACCATTAAGCCATCGATCAGAATTAACTCAATAAATAATATAATAAAAAAAAAAAAAAGTGATTTTAACAGAATAAGGGCAAGAGCGAAAATTAAATCAAGAAAAATCTTAAAAATCCTTAAATTGTATTGCTGTTTTTCAATAAAATGTGAATTTGTGAAAGGGAAATACATTTTTATTTCTTTTCAAATTTATAATTTGTATTAAAATATTTCTCTTTCTTAAGCCTACATGTTAAACTGAAAGAAAGATAGCAGTTAATATATGTATATATATATATATATATATATATATATATATATATATATATATATATATATATATATATATATATATATATATATTATTCATTTATCTTTAAATCTATCAGCGTTAGCTAAGCTTCAAAATTATTAAAAAATTTTTAGAATTTTTTCAATATTTAATTATAGATGGCGCTGGTTCAACCAAGATAACTTTCAATACTTTTGAAATTAAAGTAAAATTAGTACTGAATGGAATTGTATAAAACATACCGTATTTAAGGATTGGGACATATTTTCATATGCTTATAAAATTTTGATTTTTCTCTGAGAAGGAATTATTTAATTATGATTGCGGTAATGCAAGGCTACAAAACAGATATTAAAATTTTTCCAGAAGAATGAAATGAAAATATCTGAATAAGAAATCAAAATCCCTAATATTAAATTGTGTTTAGTCCCTCGAGTATTAAGAGATGAGAATCTGATATTCATCTGTTAAGGAAGCGTGCACGAAAAAAGTTTATTTTCCGGCAAGTTATTTAAAATATAAGTTTAAATGAATTAAGAGTGACCGCTTAATCATTATCTAAAAGAATTAATGTTTTCATCATAAAATGCTTGCTTTATCTTTCTTTCTTCTTCAAAGATTTCTTTCATCTCCAGATGGCATAAGATTATATTATTTTAAGTACATTGAGAAAAATATTATTTTAAGTACATCAAGCTAATATATGTATTAAAATAATAAGCTTTAATAAAATAAATGATATCAAAGTTAATATTATTAAATAAAATAAATGATAGTTAAAATAGTTTATTTAATAAAATAAATGATATCAAAGTTAATTTGTTTTTGACTCTACTGATACAAGTGATGAAGTTTCTTTTATGAAACATTATGAGAAATTAGATGTTTTGTGTTATTAAGCTTAAGTGATGTAAATATTTCGGAAAAACAACTGTGTTAATACTTTGTTGCATAAAACTTAGTCTTCAAGATGAGCCTACGTTAGATGTGAACACTTATTTATAATCAACCAAATGATCTATATAAATTAGATAAAGTTTACATTAATATACTACAGACTCTTGGTGGTAATAATTATAAAATTAAAATTATATAATTAACAATTAGAAAAGTCACGTAATTTTAAAATCATATCATAAAAGCAAATGTTATTACATATTTATCCAGTTTGAATGGAAATAAAATGAAAATATAGGGAAAATTATAAAGTTTCCCTTGCAGTAAAGTAATAGTTTAAATTCGATATAATCAAAAATATCATTGATGTTCAAACATACTATATATTGATTAAAAAATAATCATATTATTGAAAGTATCGTTATTTATCATAAATTTGGTTTGAACTGATCAAGCCAACTCTTTTCAAACCCTTTACATTGCATCAAATGCGAGACGTAAAGTAAAAATTGATAGTAGCACATAGCATAGGTGCCTTATTCACATTCAGTAAATTCAAATTATCACAATATTGGAATTTTAAAAGTCTCCTGATTAAAAATTCTTTCAATAAAAAAGACGTTAGATTTATTTCTTAAAGAAATAAATTTACAATCATATAATTAATAAATAATTTTGTTATTAATCAAGTAATAAGTAGAATTTATGTTATTTATTGTGGAAATGAATGGTTCAAATGTCCCTTGTGTTGATACTCTCGCTTTTTACAATTTTTTGTGGATTATGCATGAAATCTTGAATACTGCATGGATAGTGGGAAATTTACTGCATTTATTTCTTGACAAAGTGATTATTCTTTTCTTTAATCATAATGGTATTTGTTTATTTTATCAATTGTGCTACAGCACTCCAAGGATAAAGCAAAGAAGGAAAAAGAAAGGACATTTATTTAAATTACGCTATAAGCTTAAATTAAAATATCCTTTAATGAGATATTTTAGAAATTTATGCCAATCTATCCATTAAAATTTTAAAATATTTGTTAGTCATTCTAACATATCATATAAATGTGAAATTCTCTCAGTTTAACTTGCTTATTGAAGTTTCATTGAAACTAAGAAAATAGATATTTAATGATAATCAAAAAATGAATATTTAAGAAACCGCCAACAAAGTTGTTACGAGACTGATAAGGAAAAATATAGTTCCAATCATCATCTTCTTGATGTTCAAATCCAGAACTTATTGTATTGGAAAGCAAAGCCAACTTAATCAAAGCAATCAATTTAGTACAATATCTTATAAGAAGTAAAAGAAAGAGAAAAGACAAAAAATACTTTTATTTAACTTTATGATAAGTGTTCAATTTCATCTAAGTATCTGAATGGGATTTATGTACAAAAAACTCATTTATAGGCATAAATATATCAGAAATATTTTGTAGGTTAATTTAATTTATCAATAAAATGGTGCAAATTTTCATTTTGATGGTTCTAGATTGTATATGATATGCTCATTTTTTATTTTACAAATAAAGTTTCATTTTTGAAAACATTTATTGTATAGAACGGTCTATAGAAATTTCTAATGTCTTGTCAATTCAATAATGGTGGGCCTAAAATTTGCATGAACAATAAGGATTAATTTTAGTTATTTTGATTTTTTATATTACCAATGACATTTACCTTGATTTCAGTTAAGAATAAAATGTTTAGTTATTTAATATAAAAATTCACTGTATTGCATTCAAAAATATTTGCATGTGCGCATGCCTGTAAGCGAGAGAAAATAATGGAGAAGGAGTAAGGAAGGCGGAGATAGAAAGAAAGTAAAAAATAAGCTACAAACTTTGCTCGTACATCATCTCTGAATACTTTTGAAACTTTAATTTAAAATGTAATTATTTTGGCTCATGGTATTAAACTGCAAGGGTAAAAATTCGTTGCTCAAAATAGTAAATTAATATAAAAATTTAAAAAAAAATTTAAAAATTATTTCGTATCTGAAATTAATTAATGGTTCTAAAAAAGTTAACTCTCTGAACATTCTCATCCAGTGAACTAGCAAGTTAATTAAAATACACTCGGGATATAAAAAATCGAAGTTATCTGATATGCTATACAATAGAAAAGGGGAGAATATCCATTCTGAAAACAGCTTTCTTCACAGATATTTCTGAAAACTTTTCTTTTGTTTTTATAAAGATTTATCTTATCAAAAGACGATTATAAGTTCTTTCATCTAATGGAACACAAGCTGCGAGAAAAGGGAAAACCAAAGATCCATATAATTCCAAACCTTTCAAAGGTAAATTTTTTTTATCTCTCTCAAAGAAAAGTTTTCCCTTTTTACTCTATGTTCCTCCTTTTTTATTCTGATATCAGTGATAACATATTTTTTATTTGTCAGAAAAACCAAAACTCAATTTACTTTTCAGTACTTTATCACCGGAAAATCCACTTAAATAGCAACACTGGATGAGATTCCTTATTTTCAAACGCTTTTTTTAATACCCACCTAAAAGAAGAATTCATATCTCTTAAAGAAGTGTTTTTTCTCCCCTTCCTAACATCATGTCGATTAAAACAAAATATTATTATTCTTCTTATCCACCGTTAAAGAAATATTTTTTCTCCAGATTTTAATGAATAAGTGACAGGGTAATGAAGTTAGAGTTTTTAGAAGATATTCTTAAATTAAAAGTCTTTAAAAATGATTTTTAAATACAGAGTTTAGAGAATTAAATTTTTTTATTGAAAATTATCAGCAAATGATATAATTATGCGTGAAAACTTTTCGGGATATTTAAAAAAACATTTGGATTAAAAAAAGTTAGAAGGCTATAGGAAGCCGCGGGATATCTTTAGAACATTTAAGAAACCCAACATGTAATTATCTAATATTAAAATAAGAGTAGCACAAGATGCATGCACTTGAAGGAAGATTTCTTGAATCTTTCATTAATGTTTTCTAAAAAAGAATTACAATTTGTTGAATACTAAAAGTTTTCAAAATATATCCCCTTCTAATCACTTCCGATTTCTTCTAAATACAATATTCATGAAAATAAGCTTAATAAATTCAGTTTGGTTCAAAAATTGTTCATTAGAAAACTGTGCTTGATAAAGTTATTATAAACTAAAAGTAATATGCCCTAATTTAGAATATTTATTTCAAACGACAAAATATATGTAATATTAAAATGTATTGAGTTTTAATATTTTGAGAAAAATTGTATAATTCATAGTTATTTGATTCTATAAATTTAGAATCTTAGAGTTTTTCCCTTTATTTAAATTATTCAAATCCTTGCATTAATTTAAGTATTAAAATTAATAAAAAGTCCAAAATGTTATATTAACTTTATAATTCAATTTGAAATAAACATTTATGAGATATTATCTTGATAATAGAAGTTAATCAAACGTATCAGAATCAAATATGTGAAGAAAGAACAAAATTCCCGTCGAACACCTTCAAATTTGAAATCATAAATAACTTTTAGAAACATGTTTTTTTATTGTGTTGTAAATTTGTGTATGTAGTGCATTGTAAAATGCTGGAATATGAAGGGAATGTTATATAAATTACATTGACTTCGTTATAATAAAAAAAACCTCAAGTTCAATATCTAAAACAAATAGGTAGCGAAATTATGTGAATAATTTACAAATGGATTATCAACTAGGAGAAAGCAGATTTGAAATTAAAATAAAGGAAAGATCAAAAAATATTTTTTGAAAACAATGAATTCAATTAGTAACCTGTTGTCAAATTAGTTTAAATCATATAAGAGCTGGTCTGTAGAGTTACTTTATATTACTTTGTTCATTTAACAGACTTTACATTTTATTTAAGATATTATAATTAAATTAATGTTTTTATAGAAATAATTTGATATTTTTTAAATTTTGTAAGAATAAGAATTCTTTAGGTAATTTAGTTTCAAGCAATTACATTACATCGTGGAAAATGTGCTCTAATATAATTTTCTCTCGCTCATAAAATACGATTATTGGGAAGCAAATTTCTGTTTAAAACGGCGTGAGGCAGTTTTACTTCCACATTCGAATCTCAATAATTCAATTCCACCATTTTCAAACGACATTTAGAAACAACAACGAATTTTATGGAATTAGATTGGTGTGTGTGTCAAAGGTAGTTTGTGTCTTTTCGAGTTCCAAGCAGAGAAATGTAATTAATCGAGACTAAAAGTGAAGATTTATCCTATGTCTGACTTTCGCCCTGTGAAACGATGTTCAATTTAAGCCCAGAGTAGTTAAGCGTGACCTCGTGGTACGATTTAAATTCCTGCCCACCGCAGCGCGAGACATTAACGGTAGGATTTCTGGAGAATTCCCGGATGCTTTATGTTTACTGCAGCCATGCCTCACGATGTCTGCAGCAGACGAAGCTTGTGGTGTCCGAGTGTCATTTAGTGGCGATAAGGAAAGGGGTGGTGGACATAAAGGTGGGAAGTGGCTTCAAGTGATTTAATCCTTATTTCAGAATAAGCTCGACTTAAGTTGCTTAGGTATTGTTGAATTAGATATATGTAAGCAATCTGATTTCTCCAATCATGGTTAACCATAGTATAGGTTAAATAAAGGTAGGGGAATCTAGATTTAAAGAATATTTTTTTAAATATAGATTTCTTAAAAAAATAGTGGAATAGTTTTCTAAAAAATTTTTTATCTATTAAAATGATAAATTGTTATTTATTAAAAATGATAAAATTCCAAAAAATATTTTATGTGATTATCTTTTGTGCTTCATTTTTGTTTATGCAATTGCAGTTTTATGAATGTTTTCTTAAATTTATTTAACTTGTTCCAGTGGCTCAGTAGCTTCACGCAGCTTCCCGTAAGCTCAGCAAAGTGAAGCATCATTTGCCGCGGGCAGTGGTTGGGAGGGTGACCACGGTGTACTCTCCTTCACTGGGTTGCTGGAACTCCGTGGGTTGGGGACGTGTCCACGTTAATCTGTGACGTCCAAAGTCCTTCCGCTGGTGTGGCGTGGATGTGGAGAAGAGGGTGCCAGCTCAGGTGTGGCCTCGTCACCTGACCGTGGTTCAAAATTATGAGCCACCTTAATAGAGCAAAATCGTACTTTCACCTCGTGGTGCTCTGGTTAAGCGAAAGACGCTCTTTACTGACTTAAATTCGCATAGCCAACGGCATAGCCAGCTTGGCTTGTCCAAGTGTCATATGCAACAACAACAACACTTGTTTTAAAAAGAATTTTTTTACGATTTTACTTCTGAAAAATTATATTCTTTTCATGAAATAGAAACGTACATATTTGATTTCATTTTGAATTTAAAAGAGTTAGTGCTTGTACAGAAACATATTATTTATTAGCATTTTTAAAATAGGATTAAGTTATTCACTAGCCGTTGTGAATTATTAGATTGATTAAACATGTTTTGTGTTCAAGTTGTTGAACTGTTAAGCAGGTATTATTAGAAAAATGGAATCCAACACTATCTTATTTAAATAAGATTATAATTTTTAAAGGAAGGAATTGATATCATAATTTAATTTACAACTAAAGTATATGAATAGAACATAAAAGTATAAGATTAGAGAAATTGTGAGGGAATAAATTGAATGTTTTCAGATGAAAATATTCTTTGATTAATTTTGAAAAGGTCCAAAAAGGAAAATGGTAAGAAAAATAATATTATATCAGAACTTAAAACACACAGACAAGTAATTCCTAATATTCCATTCAAAGGAACTATTGAGTGTGCTATTAGGAATCCATGAGAAAATTTTCTGTTTTTAACAGAAACATGGTTTTTCTTAAGATAAACTTTAAATTTGATTTGAAAAAAAAAAGAAATTTTATACAATAATACCAAAAATTCATGTAAAATATCTAAATAATATATTAGAAATAAATATTTTTATCCATTGTATTGCATGTAAAATAGGTAACTATTAAATTGAAACTCTTGCTATAAAATTTTGGATATAAAAATGTAGCAAAATGTAGGAATTTTAACAATTTTAAATTGACAAATTACTGAAGCATGTTATATTTGAAGGCATTACAAAAATATGCTTACAGAAGAAAAAATTTTTAATTAAATTAATTGATTTGTTTACACTTTCAGATTTGCAATTTCTACTAACTGTAAGAAATTGATTATCATTGTGAGTAGTATTTAAGAGTTCGGTTGTGAAGATATAAAAATAGCCTCATTTAAAAAGGTAAAGCTTAAAGGTTACTTTTTGTCCAGTTTTATGCATTTAGGAATGTATAGTCATTTTTTTCAGTATCGATATAATAAATTTTAAGATGACTTTTTGAATTTTGGAAAATGTAAGAATGAAAATTAAATGAAATGATAATTTTTGAAACTATACACTGTTAAAATTTACATAAAATCTGCTATTTGCTCTGTAAGAATTATTGGTAAATCTCAAAGAAATAAAATCGAAGCTACTTAAACAGACATCATTTATTATATTAAAATTATAGCAAAATTTTATTAACAAACACATTTCCAGAAGGTACCACTGAGCAACAAGACCCGGAAAAAAACACTTGATTCCTCGAAACCAAGAAAGAAGAGGCAAAAAGAATGGACTAATCTCTGAGGGACTGCAAAGACAATATTGTATAATTCATTATCTCACTATGTTCAGTAGTATAAATGTTAGATGCTATAAGCGTTTTAACAAAAGAGAAATTCATTGATGATATAAAATTAAGAAAATTTCAATTAAGCGACTGCTTTTGGCTGTCAAATTTGATATAATTTTAATTCATTTCTCAGTGAATACAGTCTGTAGTACTTTACAAAGCATAAACACATAGAAAATATTGAAGATTCAGTCTGTGCATAATACACTGCTGGACAATTGCAAAGGACGGATAACACTATCATACATAGCAACCACAAAATGAAAGGAAGCAAAATGTGGAAAATTAGAATAAGTACGGGATATAATAAGATGAAGTATGCGTATGCAAGTTTTTTTCCACGTCTGTTCATCACGTGATAGCGTTCATAAGAGCTTTATAGTTTTTGGCGCGTGTGGACAGTTGTTGCTTCAAGTCAAAGTTTTACAGGAAAGATTTAATAGACGAACTTGAAATTTTTGGCATGTCTTCCCGACATCACTTAAATGATTTTATGAGTGGCCGAATTATTGGAAAGATCGAAGAAGGTCGAAAAATAACAGATGTTGCCAGGGAGTTCGACATCGCTCACAGCGTTGTTTCACGGCTGTGGAAGTCATTTAAAACTACTGAATGTGTAGTAGGCGACAAGGGAGAGGTCGTGTTAGAAGTAGGACGCCTGCAGAAGACAGATATATCGTCCTATCAGCAAAAAGGAACAGGCGCATCACAGCTCAGCAGGTGGCAAATCAGTTTCTTGCTGCCTCACAGGAAAGCAGATCTCCCGAAAAATTGTTGCCAGACGTTTGAGGGGAGGAGGACTATACGCCCGCAGACCTGTTGTGTGTGTTTCCCATTGACCAGACAGCACCGTACTGCCCATTTGCAGTGGTGTCGTGAGCATCGCAGTTGGACTGAACACGACTGGGCATGCGTACTATTCTCAGATGAGAGTAATTTCAGTCTGTCATCGGATTGTAGACGCTAACGGATTTCGAGCGAGAGTGGTACTGCTTATCGTCCAGAAAATATCCAAAAATATCCAGGACCGATATCTGACATGCAGTGTTATGCTGTGGACCGGCATCATAATCAATGGCCGCACACCCCTACATGTGGTTGCGAATGGGACTATGACGGGCCAATGATACATTAATGAAGTTCTACTTCCTCATGTTCGTCTTTTCCGTGGTGCTGTCGGTGATAAATTTGTTTTTATGGACGACAACGTAACATGTCATCGAGCACTCGCTGTTCAGGATTGTCTAGACAGCGAAGGTATACAATGCCTCGTATGGCCATCACGTTCTCCAGATCTAAACCCCATTGCAAATGTGTGGGATGCTTTGGGGAGGCAAGTTGCTGGTCGAAACTATCCTCCGACAAACAAGAACACCCTCATCCGTGCACTCCCAGAGGAATGGGATAAATTGCCTCGACAGCTGCTGGATGATGATGTGCAAAGTATGATACGACGTGTGGAATGTTGCATCACACTCCACGGTGGATATATCCCGTACTGATACCTTTCTTCAAGGTGCCTGCTGACTTTTAGATGCATTGTTCCATTTTTCCGTATGCAGCATCAAATGAAAATTTTTTTCTTTCAGATGCTTCACAACTTTTGTACTTTCCATAACAATAAATATTCTTTATTCTAATGTCTGAACAGTGTGGCAATTATATTTTATCCTACTAGGCTTCATGTCTCGCTTAATGTTATGTTACATTGCAATTTGTGATTCGTCCTTAGCAATTGTCCAGCAGTGTATAAATCACTCAAGGAACTTGCTTTGAAAACAAAGTTATTTAGCCCTTATGGACACAAGCTGAGAAACTTCAAGAGCAGATTTTTATGTATAAACGATTCCTTCCACCTCTTATCAAAAAGAAAGAAGCAGCCTGGCTGACTTCTAGTGTACTACTCTAGCTATTGTTGTTACTTCTAACACTTGGACAAGCCAAGCTCGCTCTGCTTACGGCTATGCGAATTTAAGTCAGTAGGCTGCATCTTTCGTTTAACCAGAGCACTACGAAAGTGAAAGTCTGACTTTGCTCAAGGACTCTTCCGATATATGGCATCACCAGAGGATCATCTCCTCAATTTTGACATTGATCTGGAGGGTGAGGAAATTTTCTCCAGATCATTACACCAATGGTAACTGCCTAACAATTGCCCACAGGACTTCGGATTCCACAGATTTAACGAGCCCGTACAACACATGTACTCACAGATTGCTATTCTTGCTTTCTTTAATTTTTTACTTGTTACTGTTTTTAAATAAATTTAAAAAAGATTCAAAAAGATCTGCCGTTTCTTACACACACATGTATATATATAACAATACAACACTATGTACGAACTAACAATACCTGTATACTGAACAAAAGGAACTCATCAATCACTAATCACTGTAGTATCACTAAACTTGATCCATGAGTCTTTCTATCCGGAAAGCAGCATAGGATAACGGGCGATGTAGTATGATTTAGAGTTAAGTTCACGGTAAAGGTCAAGAGGTCAATTGGACGAGGAAAGTCTACATTGTCTTCTATTTTATTATGTATACTTTATTTGTTTTCTATAAACTGATCAGTTATCTTTATAATCTATTGTTGAAGAAATGCATAGCTATCACGATTATCGACTTGATAAAATATCATTTGTTTTGTATTCAACTTCAGCAAATATTTCTAAACTTTTGCACTCAGTTTCTTTATTTTTTAAAATTAAAATTTAACTTAAAAAGTTATATTTTTACTGTAAGGAATGGAGCTCATTATTTAATACACAAATAAAATTTGGAGTTTCAAATTCTTCATTTTATTTTCCAATGTATAACATAATTTAGTAGAAACTAAAAATATTTATAATTAACGTCTAATTATAATATTTTTTATAATAATAAGATTAAAAATTTTTAATTAGCACGAATTAAAAAAACAGTCTATTATAAATATGTAACCATAGCTACTCATTTTTTTTCTGAATAATTTAACAAGTTCATATCTCTTTGGTAAAATGAGCTATCAATTAAATAAAAACTTTTCCAACTCAGATTGAATGGTGTAAATTTTTTTGAAATACGTTTAATAACTAGAAACTCTAAACTTTTTTCTATAAAAAAATAAATGCAAATTAATGCTCATTTTTCAACAATAAAGAAAGTCTATAGCACTGAAAATAGAAAGATGATAGTCTTACTTTTAAATTATTCTTCAAAAGTATTTTTATTTTTGGTTCAAGTAAATAAATATATTGTTTCATTAAATAATGCGGAAACAAAACTAAACAATGCAGTGAAGATGCTAGAAGAAAAATGGAAGGAAAAAATTCTTTTTTCTTTACAAAGGAAACAAACCCTATTATTAGAGGAATTTAGTTTCTTTTTTTATTTTGTTCGTGAATTTCATATTTTTTCACTTTAAAACCTAGCTATTAGAGTAGCATTTTGTGTTAGATAAAAAATGATTTTTAATAAATTACTGGGTAGAGAGCGATGAGAGTTTTAAATCCATAAAAAATATATTCCAAAAAGAATTCTTAATTACAAATTACGCCAAAAAAATTTCCATAAACATCAAAGATGATGTTATTCAGATAAAATGACAATTAAATAGTATTATTTTTTATTTAGTAGATTTTTCTAATTGAACTTTGACATTTTCTTATTTTACTGTCCATTGTACAGCCAAATGCTTAAGCCAATATTCCAATTCATTCATATTTTTTATAACCCTTTTCCCATTTTCTATGAAATTGATATATTTTTACATCATTAGAATAAAATTTCATTATTAAATATAAATTCGATTACCTCAGTGTATTCTATATGTATAGAGCATGTTCTTTAAAACAGATTTTTTTAACTTTTTATTATTCTTACTTAGAAAACCTCTATATCGATCAAATCAAGCCATTTGTTTTATGAAAAATGAATTCGTAATTCAATTTTTGGAAATTCAAATATTAGACCAATAATTATTCATTAATGTTTTATTTAGATAAATAATGCAAATTATAGTATTGCGTGCATATTTTTAAAAGTACACAATGAAATTTCAAGTTTTCCATTAACTTTTTATTCAATTAATTTTAAAATATCAATCTTTTTGTATTTTACTTTACATTCTAAATTGTGTTTTTATGTTATTATAATTATTTATTTGTATTTTTTGAAAAGAAGCTTATTTTTGCAAGTATAATACCAAGAATTTATATAATTAAATATATTTTTTACTTTAATAAAATGTTCCACTGACTAAATATTCATAGAAATTATTAATTTTTAATGCTCATTATTATTGTGTATTGACAACTTGTATTTTTCTTATAGTGTTCTTTGACAAGCATTTTCTCTTTAACTTCCAGTACTTTGTATTAAGTAAATGGAAATATTTATTCTCAATTATTGCAACAATTTAATAATCTAACCATTAATATTTTAATTTTATATTTTACATTTTTATCACATCATTAATTCTTTTAAACTACACTTCATCTATCTTAGATAAAACTGATGATTTTATAATGCTCAGAAAATACTCTTTGGATAGAATGTTTTAATACAGACCTATAAAATTTGAGATACTGATATCTTTAAATATAGTAAAGAATATATTTGTTACAAATTAAAGTAATTTTTGATTAATCACTATAAAATATAATAAAATGAAATTCTTATTCGCAGTATAAATAAAAAAGAAAAATATAGATCATCACAATGAAACTAAACATAATTCCTATTTCATATTTTTTGTCGTTAAAATGGTAAAAATGTTGTTTTACATCATTCAAACACAAAGTTTCCAGAATTTATATATCATTTTTGCATGTACGGTAACTGTAACCCTCATTTCCTAATAATATATTTTGCCTAATGATGCTGTAACCAATTTGTCTTAATGTAGCATTAAATTCGAATGTTTTACAAGAGAAGGCAATATTCAAGAAACCTATTATTTGATGAATAAAGATCTCCTTTAAGCATTTAAAAAATAACATCATGAAAGAAAACTAATTCTTCATAGGGATTTCCTTTCAACGAATACAATACTTTTATTTTATCACAGGGTTGAGAAGCGTGAGTGCAAAACTGAAAAACAACTGGCCGGTTCTGAGTTCAGTTGACGTTCGTGAGAGGGGTAAATTAAAAAATGGACGCAAGCTGTTAGGGTCTTAGAAATACTCCAATGATTACAGGGCGTTTGGTTTGTTAAATTACACGCCAAGCTTCGCGTGAAACACATGGTTTCCGGCTTATTATAGATTTTTCTAACCCCAGTTGGCCATGGCTTGAATAATATAAATTGTGTAAAGTAAATGTAACAATAATAATCCATTGCACGTGAGAATTTTTCTTAATAAAGAGGACAATTTTATAATTTTGAAAACATAAATATTAGTAATTTGTTGTTCAAGAAAGGAAAAAAAAAGCATTAACCAGATAATCAATGCCAATTCATAAGAACAATGTAATAAATTTATTATTGTGGAATTAAATAAGGAAACGGTTATAAAATTATTAGAAATACTTGTGAATAAAAGCGGTGTTTAAGAATGCGCTTTGTAAATAATGCAATATGATCCTAGCTGTCTTTATTTTTTAACAATACAAGATTATAACATGGTATGAGGTTTTTCGGTGAAAAAGTATATGTTTTGAATCTCTGTTTAAAGTATTAAAACATCAGAACTTACAGAATGTTAAAGAGAAAAATTGCAGGAACTCGACTTCTTAGAGTTACATTGACCGAAGCGTTCCAGCTTTTAGGCATATCAAGAGATATGGTATCTAGAGTGATGGCAGTGTGCAGGATAACACGGCAAAACAAAATAATGAGAAAAAAGATAAGATTATAGTTCAAGAGACCAACGGTTGTTAAAACGGATACACTGTAAAAAAAAATTAAAAGAAATGATTTCAACCAGCATCTGGATTTTCCCGTGTCGATAATTACAATTAAGAACCACTATAACAAAAGGAACATTTACAAAAGATCAGGGATTTCTAGACTTTTTGCCATTGACGTTTCTGTTAAACTTCGTCTATAGTAATGCCACAACCACAAAACCTGGTTGATTGATAAGTGGAAGTTAGTTCTACAAGGACAGATGAATTATCCTTCACTACAATCTTCACAACCGGAAGAGTTCCGGTTTGGAGAACACCAACCGGAACTCTTCCGGTTGTGAAGATGATTGTGATTGTATTTTTTCAATCGTTCTATATGGAGGTAGAGCTGCCGTGGTATGAACATTCATGTCTTAGTTCCCA
Source organism: Latrodectus hesperus (assembly GCA_037975125.1). Classification (NCBI taxonomy): domain Eukaryota; kingdom Metazoa; phylum Arthropoda; class Arachnida; order Araneae; family Theridiidae; genus Latrodectus; species Latrodectus hesperus. Next base: position 29,679,785 of record CM075852.1, read on the forward strand.
GCTTGCTCAGTCGGAAGTTTGAAACGTAGAAATCACTGGAGGGAAGTATAGAAAAATTCAGTTGATCAGATACATTATATAAAGGAAATGTGTATTTCCTGCAAGAAATGAAATTTTCCAGCATGATAATGCTCTTGTTCAGGCAAAGAGATTGCCTAATCATGGTTCAATAAATACGTTGATGAAATGAAACATCTACCTTGGCCCGCTCAGTTATGGGATCTCAATATAGACTACTTCAATGCATGGAAACCTGAATCAATATCCTCTATCAACATCTCTATTCAAATTTCACAATATTTCCATGAAAAATGATACATTATTTTTCGAAACACTGTTCAACGTTTATTTAATTCTCTAACAAATTCCAAATATATTACATGCCATAAGTATAGTCAAATGTTACATTAGTATAAATAATTCCTCATAATTTTAGAGTGTTCTTATCATTGTAATTGTAATTCTGTATACATATATTCATAAGTTATTTGATTTTATTTTCCACTTGTCACACTTAAAAACTGTACATTTAAAGTAATTCAAAAAAAGTTATTAGAGTTTTAATATAGATATTATTATGGTATTGATATACTTGGGATTTGTGTTGATGCATAGAAAAATGAACGAAAAAAGAAAATTACCTTGACTTTTTCCTTTCTTTAACAACTGAACATAAAATAATGTTAAGCTTTGTAAAAAATATTAATTTAAAAACATTTAATCTGATGTGTGTACATGAGAGTTGTTATTTAATATAAAGAGACACCAAACGAGATTCTGTACTCATTTCGTATCTATCTATCTATCTATCTATCTATCTATCTATCTATCTATCTATCTATATATATATATATCTATCTATCTATATATATCATATCTATCTATCTATATATATATATATATATATATATATATATATATATATATAATACAAATTGTACATGTTTAATAAATCTTTATTTAAAAAAAGTAATTTTTCCTTATGTTTTATTATTTTTAAGTATATTGAAAGTAAAATTGATTAATAATAGGTTCTTATAAGTATTCATAATGAATTATATTATATTTAACGTTCTTTTCTCTAAGTTATACAAAAGCATATATTCTTTCTACATATAAATCCTTATTTATAAGCAATTTTATCAAATGCTGAACTTTCTTTTAGATAAGTTTAAATAGTTACAACTTTGGCTTCTTGTTATAATTGATTTATTCTCGCCCTTTTTGATTTATTAACATTTGAAAATTTGGCAAGGCATTTTTGATATTCATTTATAAATTTTCGTACTCACATATCATAATGAAGAAAATCAGGAAAATTTCTGACGGAGGGATCGTGTTGTTGTTGTTTACTAATGACACTTGGACAAGCCAAGCTCACTATGCTATGCGAATTAAGTCGATTGGGAGCGTCTTTCGTTTTAATCAGAGCATGTAATCAGTAAATGTTCCTTTTGTTTCGAAGGTGAAAGTACGACTTTGCTCTACACACATGCCATAGATACCGGTTTATAGGGTAGGCAACCATTCACACCTCATTCATACAAGGAAAGAACAAGGACAGGATAGATAGAGAGAGAAAGTACATCCATGCCCGAATCGGGATTCGAACCCAGGACCTCCTTATCCATAGTCAGGCACGCTGACTACTAGACAAGTTGATCGGCATATATATATATATATATATATATATATATATATATATATATATATATATATATATATATATATATATATATATATATGTTGTTGTTGTTTACTATTGACACTTGGACAAGCCAAGCCAAGCTCGCTATGCTATGCGAATTAAGTCAAATTGGGAGCGTCTTTCGTTTGAATCAGAGCACCATGAAGGTGAAAGTACGACTTTGCTCTACACACATGCCATAGATACCGGTTTATAGGGTAGGCAACCATTCACACCTCATTCATATAAGGAAAGGACAAAGACAGGATAGATAGAGAGAAAATACATCCATGCCCGAACCGGGATTCGAACCCAGGACCTCCTTATCCTCAGTCAGGGATGCTGACCACTAGACAAGTTGGTCGGCACGGAAGGATGTAATGAAAGCATACTTATAATATTCATCTTTCTTATTATTCTATTGAGATTAGAATTAAGCTTGTGATTCTCCATTTCATTTGGCATATTTATGACTCAATTTTGATTTAAAATAATCAGAATTTAAGATAGGATTTATAAGTTATTAATTATGTGACTAGATTACACGCATGTTAAGTGCAATCCGAAACACGGCGTAAAGGAAAGTGAATAATTTTTCATTAGAAATGAATTGTAATAAATGTTTTTCTCACTTTTAAATATCAGAAGCTTTATTAAATAGAATGTTTTCTTTTCTTCACTTTCTTGAAAAGCGAGATGTTGCATAGCCAAAAAGAGGGAGAACCAGGGCAGGAGACACGAATAAAGGCAAAGTAAGTGTCGCGAAACAATATGTGTCCATTATGTTAATGTTAGTAATGAATAAAACAGCATAAGAATAATTTTATGCATAGAAGTTCATTTTCCTACCTCATGTTTATATGAAATAACTGCCTATGAATGAGGGCACCATTTAAGCCTCTTATTTCAGTTCATTTGCAATCTATTAAGAATATTGTGATATAATTTATGTTCAATTTCAAACAAAATTTCTGCTCTCTAGACAAAGAATTAAGTATCATAAAAATAAATAATATGATATTGATTTTAGAATAATAAATTCAATTTAAGATATAAGGATTTGAAATACAATACTCAAATACCATTCATAAATGGTATTCATAAATGAAACTGTAGATAGATGATATTTGCTTAAATTAAAACTTTTATTAATGATAATGTAATAAGCAAATGCTATTAATAAGTTACTACCATTTATTAATAGTATTTGCTTAGTACCATTATCATTACTAAATGTTATTTTTACTCAATGGCCAAAACTGATGACTTTGATTAATTTTGTCAAAGTCCTTTATTTATACAGTGGAACTTTTTGAAAAATTTAAAACTATGCAGTTTCATTTCATAAGTAAACATATGTGGTATTGTTCCATTAATTTTATAATGTTCCATATAATATCTTATATATATATATATATATATATATATATATATATATATATATATATATATATATATATATATATATATATATATATATATATATATATATATATATATATGACTTAAAAATTATTTTTGTTTTTTAAATGAATGTGCAAGATGTTTGCAAACAAAATGTATGATATTTTTCGAGAAAATTGACAGTGTTGACGTATTATAAATACTTAAATACTGTCAATTTTCATTAAAAATTAAGTATTAAGATAATAAGTTTCATTCATCTATAATTACATTTTTATATGCTTAATCTAATATTTTTTTATTTTAAATGTTTGCAGATACATGAATATTTCTGCTAATAAAAGTTTTACAAAATGGCATTCCTTACATTATGCGGCATTGCAGAATGTGAAATAGAATGGTTTACGCTGAAAAAAGTTTATTTACAGAAATTAAGGCGTAATTTATGTAAAACATCAAATTATCAAAGGAATGATTTCTTAAAAGCATCGACATTTTTATTAGATCCCTTAAGAAGTGGTGATTCTATTATATGTGTGTAGATTTAGTTCATATTCATTTTTTTCTCAATCAACAAAATGGTATCGATATTTAAACTGATGTATTCAAGATGCACTTCACATTTAAAAGAATGTTTCCTTGGTGCATCCCTATAAAGTTTGCTATACTGACACTAATTTATTTTTAATTTTATAGTTTGTCATATTTCTATAAGATTTAGTATTGAATTTCGGTTATTCTGCAATAGTCATTTCAAGATGCCTTTAAAAATTTACAGAATTTCTTACATTCGCAATAATTATGCAGAAGTGGTTTATTCATCACAAAATGCCGAAAGATAATCATCCGATAAATTTATAAGTGAATAAATGCCATAATCTTTTATTAGAGCTTACTTTTATTCATACTTATCCAATTAGTATTGGTATTTTTACCATCTCGTTAGCTTTCCTTCTGTACTCTAATATTTTTAAATACATATATTCTGTAATATTTTTACATCAAAGAAAACAAAATAAATCCTTTTTGAATTGTTTTGGTCATCGTTTTTTATGAGAGTAATTACATACTTTTCATTATTATATAAAAATTACCCATTAATTATAGAATAGCAATTGAGTCGAATTGAAATAGCAATTGAGTCGCTGAAGAACAAGATTTCCCTTTGCCCATTTAGATTTGTGTACCGTGGCTTAGCTTAAATGTAAATAATTCCGAAAAAATGAAAACTCGGAAGCTAGTTGCTGATTTATTTAATATGTTCCAAGCACTTTTGTAGATTTTCTCTGAAAATGTAACAAGTGATAAAAGAGAGTTTGAGATCTATAGGATGCTAAAAGACCATGACATTATAAAGACCATCAAGATAAATCATATAAAATTTGCAGGACACATTTGCCGCTAGACCCTTCCACCCTGACATACAAAATCTCGCATTACAAGCCCAATGGGAAAAGACCAAGGGGTTGCCCAAACTCAGATGGTGGGATGCGGTAGATGAGGATCTTAGTATTTTAAAAGTGAAGAACTGGAGGTCTGTCGCCAAGCAAAGGCCGGCGTGAAAAAGTGTTCTAAGGAAGGCCTTGGCCCACCCGGGCTTGTCGAGTCAATAGAAGAAGAAGAAGGTAAAAGAGAGAGAGAGAGATAGGGAGGAGAGAGGAAAAGAGAGAGATATAGATAGATAAAGAGAAAGAAAAATAGAGAGAGAATTTGACACTTTAATTTATATATATGGAAATATTTTCTTATTATAGCTTAAATAATAAAAATTATTGTTTTACTGTCTTTCATGAGTCATTTCACAATACTTTAATTTTAATGCTTTCTTATTTCAACCCCAATGAAAACAATATACAGAAAACTTAAATTTATTAGACATATAGTAAATGGTTAATAATGGTTTAATAGTAATTATCAAAAAATATTGAGCTAACTAGAAAGCAACTTGCTTTTACAAAGTTAAAAGCAATCATAAATCTTTCACCCACACCTGGGAAGAAAAGATTTGAAAACAAAAAGTAAATAAGACAAAGAGTCTTCAAGTGCTCTCGAGAACAAGACGAAACGAGAATGGTGAAAAAATAATTGTCTGTTCGTTCCCTTTACTGCAGTTTTGATCGATGTTTTCTCCCGGGAGCCGGTGATTGTCCTGTTCCAATGTCCAAGTTGTGACCAAGTTTATCGGCGGGGAAGAGGTGCCTCTTCAGGTACCGAGGGAATTCCACGCTTCTATTGATCAACTTCCACCTCTCTTGCGTGATATAATAAAAGTTCATTGGCACACCCGACTCTGCTCGAGTGTTGATGAGAGGGAACGCCGGTGGGCACTTGTCGCATACTCTGTTGTGGGCCTTCGCACCCACTTCTCTGGACAATCCAGTTACCACTTAATAAGGGTGGGAAAAAGCGAGGAGAATTCTGATTAAACCGAACGTAGGGTGGAGGGTGATCGACTGGGAATAAGGAGCCAGGAAATGAGATCTGGAAGCGTAAGTGATCCGTTATGTTGGAAAAATACGCTGTCCGAAAATGGCCTGGATGTGTTATGGTTCCCTCAGAGGAAATGTCGGAATAACATTTAGAAGTTTGGCTCTAAATATACTTAGCGTTGTTATTGGAAAAAATACATATAATTTATGTATTTTTTCCAAAGGAAGAAAAGTTTTGTTTGCAAAAAAGAATTCATTGGTTAAGATATTCAAGGGAGAAAATTTGCCAATTATAGCATATTTTACTTTAATATATTGTCAAGGATATCAAATATACCTTAACATTTCAACATAAGTTTAATATGGCATGAAAAGTGAAAATACAATTTAATATTAAGAGAAGACACAGTATTATAGTCTAATGCCTTATAAACGTAAGCATGTGGTGATACGAATTATTTTAAATGTTTTCATTGTGTGTTACCTAACAAAATTTCAGAAAATATATTTAAGGAAATTTAAAAAAAAATCATTAATAAGATATGCGATTATGTTTGATATTTTTTCCCTTGACTTGCTTCAAGTAAAAAATGGCGTTTCATTTATACCGATATTAATAATAAATCCCGCTTAATAAATTTATGCTTTTTAGTTACCTAATGCAATGAATTTAAATTTGAATACAATTGGCTTTATTTTATAAATATTTACTTATTTTTACAAGAAACAATATAAATGCAGTGTAAAAGTTTTTTCAAGATTCTTCTTCTTCTTAGAATTAGGTTTGTATGTCATTGAGCACCTCTGCTTATATCAGCATTTTGTTCTATTTACTCCAAACCCAATGTTTCCTAGTTCCAGTTGCTCGGGTCACCCACTTTATTAATAAAGTCCGATATAACCCTTTAATGGAGTCTAGGTGTAACTCTCTAGTATGGATGATGCCTAAAGAAGTTAATCTAGGGAGGGCAAGAGCCTCGCATTCGTAAATGATATGCTTGGCCGTTTCCTCTAGCGTATGACATTTCCTGCAGATAGGGTCTTGCTGAAACAGTCCCATTTTATGGAGGTGTTTTCTGAAATAGTAGTGCCCAGTTATGAAGCCTACGATTAAACGTATCTTCTGCCTAGTGTATCTTAGAATTTCAGAGGCAATCCTCGCTGATGATCCACAGATCATACTTTTTTTTTCAAGATTACATTGATGGAATTAATTTAGTGGGTGAGATTTTGATTTCGGCAAATAATGATATTTTATATATTTTGATTATTTTTGCATCTTGCAAATATAAAAGTATTGAAAATATAAAGAAAATATTTTTTCAATTTAATTTCTTATAAATCATGCGTTTGATTATTATATGAACTCAATTATTTTGAAAAAGCAATGATTGAAAACTTAATAATTAGAGGCATGACAAAATGTAAGACTATTCTTGATTCTTTGATATAAATGAATAAAATAGGATTCTAGTAAATAAAAATTCAAAATATGTTAATAGAATACAAGTAAAATATCTTACAGTGTCGTTCAATAACATTAATTCTAAATATTAGTTCATCAAGCAAAAAGTTATGACTTTGGATTAATATTTAACTTAAAATATTTGATGTCTATGTTTTATTGTTGTTGAATATTGGTATATATGGTATATTTTCTTAAGAAATATTTCAATTCTTGATTTCTAGAAAATATGAAAAGAGATAACTTTTACAACACATTTTTTCTTAGTTTGCACTCGTAATAAAACTTTTACTGAAGATTTAACAAATTTATTAAAAGAAATATTAATCCATTGAAAAATGCATCTTAGAATTCAAATATTAGAATTAACAAGTATATATAATGCTCCTATTTCTAATGGTCTGTGATATGTTTATGATTTAAAATAATATAATAGAAACATTTTCTTATATTCATCACTAAATTTCGTGGTAAATGGAAAAGTTTTGTTTTAATACTTTTTATTTTCTCATTAGCAAATATCTGTTTTAGAATTCCCAAGAAATGTTTTCGAACATTTCATTTGTTTAAAATATGCCATTAACTTTAATTACATTTCAATGAATTAAAAATATTCTTCAAATGATTCCAAAAGAATATTATAAGTTGATAAGATAGGCTAGAAAAGTACACGATGCGTCATTACCAAAATAAGAAATGATATATTTTGAATGATATATTTTAAAATGATATATTTTCAAAAGTGAAATTATTTTTAAACTATTAAACTTAAAGCTAAATTCTTGTTCTTTTACTTTATAATTGTGGACTTGCCATTTTATTTGAAACTGAAATGCATATTTTTTAAAATTTACGTTATACAACTTGTTTCTCTTTTTGTATTATCAAATGGCATTTTGGTAAAATAATAATTTTTTTTAAAAATTTTTATTACTTTTGAAATATGTTTCATACTTTCATTTGATTACGTTGAAACACTTTAATTATTAATTTGTGTATGTAAGTTAAAATTATACTGACGGTACTCAGAGGCTTGTTGATCTGATCAAAATGCAAAATTTAAATGAATATTATATTGACTACGTTGTCGAGATTACCATCAAAATAGTTTGAAGTCGTGTCAATAGATGGAGCTATATTACTGAAAATATGCAAATGAGTGGCTTGTGTAATATTTTTATGAAAGTGATACATATAATTTAAAGAAATAAATCGTCTGCCGGGTATCATCCCGTGAGCAAGAAGGAAAGTGTACTGACAAAACAAAATAAGAGTAACATTTCGGCAGCACTTTATACTGGAGTACGAAAACAAGCAGAAAGGAGACCCGTGTAGGTTTATTCAATAATGAAAACATTTAAAACAATTGATTTGCTGGATTTAGGGAAGGAAGAGGACAATATGTAAATCCTCCAGTATTTGAAATTATATTCTATTTGAAATATCAGCAAATTCCTCAAACCCTATTAAAAGTAGTGTACGAACTCTGGATATTCCAAGAGAAATTGCACGCATACTTTAAAGGAAAATTTTGGAGCTATATTCTTACAAGATTCACCTTATGCAAAAGACTGGAACCACAACGTTTTTCTGAGCATCTTAGTTTTGTCTTGAAATTTTTGACAAGGAAGTAAGGACTAATGGAATCTCGTACGCTATCAGTTGGCATAGTTCATTTTCATTCAGACGCTGATACAATGCACAAAGCTTGATCATTCATTATGCCATTCAACAACCACTTCATTCATCATAAGTCGCAATTTAGAGAAGATTTATTTAGATTTTCATTTCAGACCATTTCTTCTTTGGGGAAATCACGATGAATGGTTTTAATCTGCTTACGCTCACAAATGAGGGGTGCAATAGACTCATGGAAAAGTTATTTCTACTTTAGGATAAAGAAGTTATTTATCTACTACATTATTATCGAAGCTTGGTTAGCCGATGAAGTATCTTAGCTCATGCCGAGTTAATGAATAAAGTATGTAGCTGTGAGGCAACAGCTCATAAAGAAAGATGCTTAAAATAAGTGGTTCTTATTTTGTTGTCGTGTGCCAGCTAGGCTGACAATATGGGGTGCACTGCTCCACTTCCAACTGAACCATATTTGGTGTGGAGTCCGACTTCCTCAGTACACACTTGTCATAGGTACCTGTTTATAGGGTAGGCAACCATTTACACCTCATTCATACAAGGAAGGGACAAATACAGGATAGATAGAGAGAGAAAGTACATCCGTGCCCAAACCGGGATTTTAACCCTGGACCTTCTTATCCGCTGGTAATAATTTTGATTAAAATGTTATTTTATGCATTTTGCTGATTGCCCAGTCAGCAAGATCATCAAATTTGAGTTCTTGTTATTTCCGACTTTAGGCGTTCTTAAAAATCGAGTTTATCAAGGATTTGATACTAATGAAGTGAGCTTCAATGCCAGCAATGCATCCTATTACTTTCTTATTTCTATTAGTAGGTTGGCAACCATTGATAATATGGTAGTACGTTTCAGTACATTGTTGAACAAGGTATGCTCATAGATGAAAGAATCGCTGGTAGAGGTTGGTAACATTTTGGTAGAGATGTACAAATCTCTACCAAAATGCGCAAAGGCAAATATTCAAACAGAAATTGAAACTTGACTGTATGATTTACACAACATATATTTAAATTTCCGCTCATATCTATTCAATAGAACTAGATCTATGAGTCTCTGAGTACCATCAATTTCATTTTTAATACTTTGCATTAAAACATGCTTAAAAGGATTCCATTTATTTTGTTTGAAGATTTTCTACAGAAAACAATATTATTTCCATATTATGTTAGAATAAATCAGTGATATTAACGGTGTGTTTTCAAGAGTGAGAAGGAAAATCTGATAACTGCAATTGTAAAAAATCTAGAAAACTGTGATTCTAAATATATTCTAATAATCTAATGTATCTAAATAAGCAAACTTGCAAGTAAATATAAATAAATACTTTTTCTTAGAATAATATTAGTTAAATTTTTTTGGAGTAAAACAGTTTTTATAATTTCTGATAATATAAGTTTTATTCTTTATCCTGATAGTTCAAAGAGCATGGCATAAATATAATTTATAAGTTCTAGTTGATGCTTAATTTAAAGTTATATTTTGTTTAAACATATACGAAAACAAAATATTTACTGAAATGACAAGCAATCTTTTATTTTACTTTTAGTAATTTTGACCATTTTGTATTGTTCGATACCTCATACTATTATTTAATACATTTGTTTTAAAGTAACTGTGGAAGTGAACGTACAAAAGGGCCACTGTTTTTGTATTTTTAAATTAAAAGGTTAATGTAAGTTTTATTCTAAGCCCCATCATGAGGTTCTTCATATTCTTAAGAACAAAATTTTTGATATTATTTGAAAATATTTATTTTTAGAACTAAATTATCATTTCTCTACAAATAATCATAATTTATCACATTCACTATTTTGATTTGGGGATTATATACATTTACTTGTAAAAGAAATAAATATTCATTAATTTATCGTATTTACCGAGTTATGAAAAGATTATGAATAATCACCTATTAATCACTTTTACCGTAACATAAACATATAAACATATTTTTAATAAAATTTTAAAATTGTTATTTCAACTATTTTTCATGAAAAGACTATGCAAGTAGAACAATCGTAAATATGATATTTTAATATTTCTATAATTTTGCATATAAAATATTTAAGGTATTTAACTTTAAAAGTTGGCCAAGAAAATGATGTCATTTACCAGCAGGCGTCTACGGCTTCAGACACTCTCTCATGTTCTACATTTAGACATTTCTTTCTCTACCTGTAACATTTCGCCTGTTTTTTCTCTCCTTGTATATAGTTCATTGTTATTTGTTTGCTATTTTCACACCATCATTCCAGCTCTCTCACTTAATTATAATTATTGTCATCATGTTGTATTGACCTATTTTAATGCATTATGTATAACCTATCTAAACTTTTTGTATATATAGCTGAGAATTTCATATGATCTAACTTACTTTGAGCCGATACACCCAACTATCAAATCCATACTAAATCCATTAATTATTCATTAATCATTATTATCTCATTAATTTGCAGTATAAGTGCAGGTATATGTATTCAATTTTGTTTTATCATTTTTAATTTCCTTTTGTTTTTCCATTAATTTTCTTTATTTGTTATATGCATGCAATTTGATTTGTATTTTATGTGCCTGTCTTACCACATCCTGCCATGTATTTTGTCTGATACCTATTTTGAACCAAATATAAAGAAATTATTGATATAACACACTTATATTTTTCCAATATTTAATAAATAAATTTTATTATCCTAAATAAAATTAGATACGAAAAATTTCGTAAGCAGTATTATTTCTTTTCAAAGTAGATGAATAATCAAAAAATGATGAATGATGGTCTAATATTTTTCTTTGAGATTCCCCAACTGAGGTGGAAATTTTAATAAAAGAGCCACTTTGTCACTCTTTTGCAGACAAATAGATATGTGGGAAAAATAAGAAAAGCGGGAAATATTTTGAATGGAAACTTGCTGCATTTGGCATAAGAAAAAATTATGCTTTGGCGGTAATTTTGAAGACTGAATTAGATTTTCTTTTTCAGAGTAATAGAAAACTTTACATTTTTGTCCTAAAATTTTAGAGAGTAAAAGAAAATAGATAAAAATCTTAAGATTTTTACATTTACTTTCATTTCAGAAAATGAGTAAAAATATAGTTTTTTATGCAAAGAGAAAACTTTAAATCATTTAAAAACAGAAAGTGTGTGATGTAAAGTTAGGAAAAAATTATTTAAAGTCTTATGTGTTTGATATAAAACATTGAGAAAATGAAAAACTATGTATAATTAATACTTACTTCTATTCAACTAAATTATGGAATTTTAAAAAACACAATTTGCAATTTAAAACTGTACATTTATACATATTTTGACGTGCCGCCCAACTTGACTAGTGGTCAGCGTGCCTGACTGCGGATAAGAAGGTACTGAGTTTGAATCCCGGTTCGGGTATGGATGTACTTTCTCTCTCTCTCTATCCTGTCTTTGTCCTTTTCTTGTATGAATGAGGTATGAATGGTTGCCTACCCTATAAACGGGTTTATATGGCATGTGTGTAGAGCAAAGTCGTACTTTCATCTTCATGGTGCTCTGATTAAAAATGAAAGACGCTCCCAATTGACTTAAATTTGCATAGCCAAGGCATAGCGAACTTGGCTTGTCCAAGTGTCATTAGTAACAACAACAACAACATATTTTGACGTAACATAGTGAACAGTAAAATATATTGAAGTCATTTTATACAAAGAGACCATGCAAATTACCTTTCGGAACAACATTTCATAGATAGTAGATTGTATTCATGCAGTAAGGGGTGGAAGCCTGAAAACTGTAACAATATTTACTTCGACAGACGTTCACGATGAAAGCAGAAGCGCAACACCCATCAACTATTATTCAATTTTTATGCTTATTTTGGACAAAACATCGAATAGCGCATATCATCTTTTGTAGTGGACGTTTTTAAGGCATTGCAGTGGGTTTCCAGCTACCTGTTTCATCCGACCGAAGCCGCTAAACATGGCCAACTATTTCTAACTTTGAACCATGGTGAAGTAGTGATGTCGACATTTGAGTGAGGATCCTCCTCTTCAAGTCACTCGCAGACCAATATAGAGCATTCAATGCATACAGACTCTTACAGAATGATGGTCTTCATTAGGAATCCACTGCATACTTGCCACGAAAATGATGTCACTTACCAGCAGGCGTCTACAGACACTCTCTCATGTTCTACATTTAGACATTTCTTTCTCTACCTGTAACATTTCGCCTGTTTTTCATCTCCTTGTATATAGTTCATTGTTATTTGTTCGCTATTTTCTCACCATCATTCCAGCGCTCTCACTTAATTACTTAATCACAATCATTGTCATCATGTTGTATTGACCTATTTTAATGCATTATGTATAACCTATCTAAACGTTTTTTATATATAGCTGAGAATTTCATATGATTTAACTTACTTTGAGCCGATACACCCAACTATCATATCCATACTAAATCCATTAATTATTCATTAATCATTATTACCTCATTCATTTGCAGTATAAGTGCCGGTATATGTATTCAATTCTGTTTTATCATTTTTAATTTCCTTTTGTTTTTCCATTTATTTTCTTTATTTCTTATATGCATGCAATTTGATTTGTATTTTATATGCCTGTCTCTCCACATCCTTATTGACGAGGCCCTCAAATTTATGATCTCGATTAGCAGCACTTGCGACATCTGGATTTACTTAGACAGCAGGAGCTCCATTCAATACCTAAGCAGATGGAGATGCATTAATGACAGGCTCGGCATGGACATTGTAAACAAACTTAAGAGTTACTCTTCACATAATGACACTCATCTACAGTGGATTCCCTCCCATGTGGACCTCACCTTCAATGACTTGGCCGATGAATTGGCTAAGGAGGACTTTGCTGAAACAACTGAAAATGGTGGACTACTTACGTTTAGTGAAATTTTCTCAAAGGTCAAAGCCGAAAACAGCAAGACTTGGAGGATCCCTCCTACTCATGACTGGTACGAACAAAACCATCCTGGGGCTGCCCTGGAGCTGAAGGGCAATAGGAAATTGCAAACCACCATTACCAGGCTCATTACTGGACATACTCGCACCCTTACATTCGTTCAGGGTCAAAAAGTGTTCCCTGTGTGCCTCAGGTGTAATTTCCACCAAACTTCTCCGGACCATCTGTTCTCCTGTCTGGGTTTGGAGAAGAGAGATCTTTTGATAACCCTGCGCTGGTTCGGGACTTTCTCTGAGTGAACGATCTACTGGACTTGGTCTAGATTGTACTAGATCAAGTGGAATAAGGAACAACAACACCACATCCTGCCATGTATTTTGTCTGATACCTATTTTGAATGTTCACGTGTTAACTCTCAATTGCAATCCAATTTGTGTTAAACAGTATACTTTACAAACCCTCTTTACTGTGTAAAAGTAATAATCTCCATCTGATTGCAAGCATAATTGTATTGTCTTGTATGTACTGTGTTCCGTTTTCTTTTCTCTCCAGCGGGTCCATCAAATCTGGTAAAACCCTTTCAGGGTTAGGTACAGGGACTTCTGCTGGTGTTTACTTTACTTTACGGCTTCAGACATTGCTTATATGTTTAACTATACATTTTCAAAACTAATCTTTCTTTTCAAAATAATTAAAATGCAAAGAATATAAAATTACGTATATTTTTTCTGTGCTTCATAAAATGTATTTCATATCAGATAAAAATTATGGATTATAAATTGCTCATTCTCTCTCATTTCGTTACAGAAATATCTTGATATTAAAATATGAAAATGATATTATCAATGAATAAATGAGAGAATTTGAAAACAAATAAAATACTTCAGTTGTGTGATTCAGAAATATTGGTACTTAAATCATTTTTATATATAATTAGTGTCTGCTAAACTTTCTCATGGGAATATAATGAAATGTAGAAAAACTAGAAAATTAGGAACTGAACTTGGGTGAAATCATAAAACAGGTACGAGAGAGTTTTCTGAGATGTAAAGATAATTTTTGTTATGAAAATAGATACACCAGACAATTGAGACAATAATGCATGTGTAACTCAAGAAACTGTTTTCTCGAGTTACTAACTGGTACCGAGAAACCGAAATGTCATACAACGATGAAAAAATGCTCTAAAACAAATCGTGGTATTTTTTACATGCAAGCTTCATAGCGAGTAATTCGAGTCATAATAGCCCACCTTCTCGATTCAATTACTGCATCGAATAAGGGATAATTTGTCATAACCATAGATATTCTGAGAATAAATAAGGCTTTATTTTACCTCAGTGGGGTGGTCAACTCTACGAATTCTCGTATTTAAATTACGAATAATTGAGGATGCAGAAAGAGTCAATTTACTTTCTGCAAAATAAATATTATATGTTTGTATTAATCTGATAAATTTAACTGCCTCCTTTTTTAGATAATAACTACTTATAGTCCTAACGCATGCTTTGTTACATATCTTTTATATTGTAATAGCCTGAAAGCTTTTTCTTGCACCGTAACTATGATTCCGTAATGCTTTTCACTAACTATTTGGATACAAGTTACTTTAATCCTACGAATTTCATAATGCTCATAAGAGCTTTTCTTCTCTTAATCCTCTTTCTTCAATTATTTATTTAAATGATTTTGGAAATTCATTTTATCTTCATATCTATTTATACGTGATTTTAACCTATTTCTCCATTATACGGTAATTTGTTCTCTGTAGAGAATTTACTTTTTAGTTAAAGGTAGCTGCATTAACAAATAAACATAACACACACATGTATTTGTCTGTATACCATCGACTGGAAGATTTTATAATTAAATAGTTTTACAACATGGAATCTAGTTTTAGAAAACAAAATGGATATGATAGGAAGAAAGACTGAATGACTGGAAATATTGATTTCTTCACATTCAATGCAATATTGCAAAATATCACTTATGCTAGTTTGATAATACAAACATAATTTAGAAATGTCTTTTTGAATTGTAATACCTGTATATTTAGTCTGAATTCTGATGCCATGTAAAGCAATAAAATACTATATTTATAGACACATATTTATAAATACATTTGCAGAATAGAACTCAGTAATGCATATTTATATTCGGATAACACGTTTAAAATTTTTCTCTCATTTCACGGAAATCTTAATGTGTCTAAAGTTAATATTTCTTAGATGGATTTTTTGACTCCCCCTATTGATGGGAGATGAAAATATTCTTCCGTCTCTTGAAGGATATTCCTCATATTTTATACTTTTTTCCCACCTTCCTTGCTGTAAGATATGTAAACCAAAGAAAGCTTCTTCTCGACTTTGAAATTTAAATTCAGTTTACTTTTCATACCATCAGAATAAGTGTTCCAAGCGTCTCAATGGTACAACGTAGTGCACTGAGAAGGAAAACGCAAAAAAAATCGATACATATCAAAAACCTATGCATGAAAAAGGAAACATTTTTTTAAAAAAAAATGTTATAAAAAGTGCGTAGTAAAATATGTCTCAGAATAGTGACTGATTTTCGGTTTAGGATATGTGCTTTGGGACTTTCTGGGACGCGAATGTCATAAAATTGAGGATTGCATAAAGCGGAGATGCGGTAACATTTTTTTTCGAATAACCATCAAATAAAAATAGGGTTGAAATTATAGAGGATCTGATGCACGAGCTACTTTATCCATTTGTATTCTAAACAGCTAATGTAATATAAAATAAGGAAACAAAATTTTATCTATCAAATGCTTGATAAGTTCTTTTCAACGGAATGGAAAAACAAATTTGAGTCCTTACCAAAAATTTCGGATTCTTTTATATTATCAATTATTCAATTTAAATGTAAAAATAGCCGCCCAACCTGTCTAGTGGCCAGCGTACCTGACTGCGGATAGAGAGGTCCTGGGTTCGAATCTCGGTTCGGGCATGGATGTACTTTCTCTCTCTATCTATCCTGTCTTTGTCCTTTCCTTCAATGAATGAGGTGTGAATGGTCGCCTACCCTATAAACGGGTTCCTATGGCATGTGTGTACTGAGGAAGTCGGACTCCACACCTAAAATGGTTCAGTTGGAAAAGTGTAGCATATTGCCAGCCTAGCTGGTACACGACAACAACAACAACAGCAACAAATGTAAAAATATACATTCATGCAAATTACTGATAAGCAAATTTATTGATGAAAACTTGCGAAAATTGTAAAAAGTACAGTAGAACTCCTGGGAGAAAGTGGGAATGACGAATAACTGAATAATTCAAAAGTTTTCTTTTGAAAATTTCTGGATGTTCAGAAGTGCATGATGTTCTGAGGATATGAGAGAATGGCTTTTGAGTCAAGCTTTGGATTTTAAATTGCACATGACGCTAAACTTATTGAAAGTGTCTAGGAAGAAAAGGACATTAATGTCCAAGTTAAAGCAAACGCGGGGCCATCAACTTGTTAAGCATTTGCGGACCTTGAAACTGCTTTGAAGTGGATGGAATGTCAGCCCGAGTGTTTGATCACATGCAAATTCTCACTGTCAAGCTGATCTGCAGCTTGGCTGCCCTAAAACTGACGAAGGCTGTGAAACAGCTTTCTCTGACCAAGATGTCCCGCAAGCAATGACTTTAACTTACATTACTGTACATACTTATTGTATTAATTTACAGCCCTTGTAAGTATCTTAACATGTAGAAATATTGATTTTTTATTTAATTGATTAAAAGTTATTTTAAAAATACAATAATTAATTAAAATAGGCCGCCCAACTTGTCTAGTGGTCAGCGTGCCTAACTGCGGATAAGGAGGTTCTGGGTTCAAATCCCGGTTCGGGCATGGATGTACTTTCTCTCTCTATCTATCCTGTCTTTGTCTTTTCCTTGTACGAATGAGGTGTGAATGGTTGCCTACCCTATAAACGGGTCCCTATGGCATGTGTGTAGAGCAAAGTCGTACTTTCGCCTTCATGGTGCTCTGATTAAAACGAAAGACGCTCCTAATTGACTTAAATTCGCATAGCCAAGGCATAGTGAGCTTGACTTGTCCAAGTGTCATTAGTAACAACAACAACAATTACAATAGATCCTTTTTTCAAAAAAGTATCATTAAACCGAATGTTTGATTACCCAAATGGGGACCCAACCCAATTGTTTCGGATAATTGGAGTTCTACTTCATGTAGTTTGTTGTAGTATCAACAGTCATTTCTAATTAAATGAAAGTTTGATTGGATGATTATTATTGTATAATAGAAATCTTAGTATTCAGATCAAGTGTTTGCATGTTTTCTTTTTTTAAACCACCAGGCAGTGAATTTGAAACAAGAAAGTTGTAAATATGCGTTTAAAAAAACTAATATTATGTGTGTGTGTGCTATTCCATTTTTAATCATCAAATAAAAAATCTAAAATCTTGAAATATGTAAATAAGCTTGCATAAAAATTGATTATTTTCTATATTATATTTAAAAATATTCAACTATGTTGTGAAGCTAATAAAATTAAAAATTTGATATTTAAATATTTAATAAATCTGGTTTGTGTGTTTCAGTACATTACAATCATCAAAAACGTTGTTAAAAGAGTAGATATGCAAAAACTTTCAATTGCATAAAACAATTTTCAAATGAACTTAAGCCACAATTACTGAAGCACTAAAGAGAAGTTTACTAAATGTTGTTAAATTCAGTAATTCAGATACATAAAATGTGAAATTATTAAAATTTCTAAGGATCAGATGTTAGAGTCCTACTTTTTTTAAAAAAAATATTACTTTGCCAGTATAGATTTCTGGAATAGGTGTTTATTAATTTACGTATTTTTTTTTTTTTTTGCTAAGCATTGCAAGTACCTGATAGGATCAGCAAAGTTTTGAGATATTCAAAAGGGATATGCTAATTAGATATTCGACCTAATTTTTTGCTGAGAAATCAGGTGTTCCATCTAGTCACGTAAACTTAATAGAATAATCTACGGAAATATTGTCGGATTTGTTACATCATAATCTCTCTGAAATTCTGCACAATATGTAAAAAAATTTTCTAGTTGTGTTGCGTGACTGTTGTTCCATCATTTTCTGGGCGTCTATAAATATTTTTCTCTTCTCACTACATATTACTTTAAAGCAAGATTCATCAGTGAAAATAATTTTGCTCCAAATATTAAAATTCTATGGTGAATCAACCTGACAACATTACAAATTTTCTTGTTGATGAGTATAGTTTAGGGTAAATTATATTTACATTACATGCTATAGCTTATACTGCCACTAGCTTAACATTTTATTGTAAGTAAAAGTTTATTAAAGAGTCACAGTTACTTGAGTTACCGATAAATGATGTTTATAATCATTCAAATTCAGGCTACTCCTCCGGTTGTTTGTTATGACAAATGTCCCAGAAACGTAATTTCTTGGCACAGGGGTATTACCGGGAAAATTCAAGATCCTACTTTCCTGATGCCCTCGGACATCATGGAAAAGTCAGACATGTTTGAAAGGACATTTGAAATAGCTTTTCCAACTAGAGATTAATGAGACAATAAAATGTTTGAAACTAATACAAGAGATCTAATCTGGTACACAGATGGATCATTGAAAAACAGCGTCTCAGGACTGGGAGTATGTGGCGTGTCACCAAGAACCAGCCTATCTGTAAGCCTTGGGCGATACGCTACGATCTTCCAGGCAGAAAATTTGGTTATTATCCACTGTTTGCGACTAAATATGAGAAAGGGCTACCACGGTAAGCGGATTCTCATTTTTAGTGACAGTCAAGCCGCTTTAAAAGTGCTCAGTTCTTTCGAAATCAAATCTAAAATAATTTTGGAATGCAGAAACCTTCTTACAGAATTGGCAACTAGAAACAAGGTGATCCTTGTATGGGTGCCAGGGCACAAAGGTATCGAAGGTAATGAAAGGGCTGATGAACTTGCTAAACAAGGATCGTCTTTTGTTTTCATCGGTGCAGAACCTTTTTGTGGGATCAATTTGAAGATCACAAAAACCAATGTTCTTAGATGGGAAAAACAGAAGATGTATGAAGCTTGGCTCAACACTCCTGGTGAAACCCACGCTAAAAGTATGATCTGTGGATCATCAGCGAGTATTGCCTCTGAAATTCTAAGATGCTGTAGGCAGAAGATACATTTAATCGTAGGCTTCATAACTGGGCACTACTATTTCAGAAAACACCTCCATAAAATGGAACTGCTTCAGCAAGACTCTATCTGCAGGAAATGTCATACGCCAGAGGAAACGGCCAAGCATATAATATACGAATGCGAGGCCCTTGCCCTCCCTAGATTAACTTCTTTAGGCTTCATCCATACTAAAGAGTTACACCTAGACTCCTTTAAGGGGTTATCGGACTTTATTAATAAAGTGGGTGACCCGAGCAGCTGGAACTAGGAAACATTGGGTTTGGAGTTAACAGTACAAAATGCTGATGAAAGCAGATGTGCCCAATGACATACAAACCCAACTCTAAGAAGAAGAAGAATAACGTAATTTCTTATCATTTACATTTTAGGTATGTAGTAATTAACTGCGTGAACGGCGATTCCTTCAAAATCACTAGTTATTCATTCACATGTCACAAAAAAGTAATCATTTTACATTGAAATATATATCTATATAAGATAACCTTACCCATTTACATAATTCTTTACTATTATTTTCCTTTTTATGTCTTATAATATATATAGTTGTCTTTATAGAATAAAATCTGAGAAATTGGATGCTGTATATATTTTAAATACATTTAGAGTGATTATATTTTTTGATAAAGGTATATGTTACAAGAAATTTAGAGCTTCATTATTTAATGAAAGGATACTATTTTAAATGAAAAAATCAGCATAACAAGTTAATGGCATGGGTAAACTTAAGAAAGCTTATTTTTATTAGGAAATAAGTATTAAAAAATGAAGAACAAAATATTTTCAATATGAAATAAAAAAATAACTTTTATTAATTTGTCGAAAAACACATTGTAAAATTGTTTTTATATAACATTTTTTCACCTTTTTTTCTTTAAGATTGACAAACTAAATTCTTCCTCTTTCGTCTTTCCACTGCAAATCTGTTTCGAATTCGGTAAATATAATGTATTATAATAAATTTTTATATTATATTATAACAATTATACTTTCTCTTAAAGAAGACATTAAATTCAAACGAATAATATTATATAATTAGTGTCTAATTTTAATTAGAATATTCTCAAAGATTTGAAGATATACTTTTAAATCATACGTTTGGTCTAAATAAATGTAAGTTTAGATTAGCAACTGTTCAGAAAAAAGAATATTTGAATGTTAAAATGTTTGTATATATATGTCAAATTTATTTAACAAGTTAAAGATTTTATAAATTGTTTATTTGAATAGATTTTGTTTCTAAGATTTACCTACGAATTTTATATTTTAATTGCTTAAATTAGCTAAAGTAAGTCAATTTATTAAGTAATTTCTGTTGCAACGTGAAAAATATATTTATTCATCCTGTTCTAATAGTTATATTTTTAATGAAGAACTCTAAATCCTTTTAGTTTATGAAATAATTTGTAATGATTGCGATGTAAACATGAAAGGGTAAAAAATAACAAATTTATGAAATTGTAACAAAACGTTTTTGTTTTTTATATATTTATACAAAAATATACCATGAATTGTATTTGAGACAAAAATGGTCTTTGTTTTTATTATTCATTAAAATATGTAATATATTTTCTGGTAAACATTTAAATGACCAAGAAGATGCAGTAAACTTATGTAAAACCAAGAAAAGAATTAATTACACCAACTGGAGGTTATTAAATACACCTGTTTGAATCATTCAAATCTTGCATACTTACTGTTTTAAAATAATGTGATTCGAAACACCTTTATATCTTGTTTTATTTTCCAAGCTGAATATTTAACTTAAAAAGCAGAGTTTTTAACTATACAGACAAAATTTTGAGTCAAAATTTGATATTTAGTTAAATTAAAACAAATGTTTGCTTGAAAACAAGAAGTTCTACTGCTCCCAAAATTCTAAATTAAAATTTTGCATACCTTGAAATGAAACCCGAATTCTTGAAACATTATGCAGATAAATTCATTAAAAAATTAAATACTTCTTCAAAGAAAAAATATTTAATAACATTTAATTGCTACAGAAATTAAAATGAAACACATTTAAACTTTTAGATTGAATGGAAAAAAACCTAAAGGAACCTAAGAAATTATGTAACCTAAAGAAATTATATGAAAACCTAAAAAATGTTTCTTAAGGAATCACATAAATTTCTCTAGAATCTTAATTTTTAATAAGCTTATATTATTTAAGAGGCATTTAAATTCTTTTTACTCAGAATCATAAGGTCTAAAGCAAAATATCAAGAGTCAAGTTGAACCTGAGAAGTACATTCATGTACATATAATTAACCTTCTCCCTTTTATTTATATGGAAACTTTTGATTCCGTAGGAACAACACTAGCTTTACATTTCATGCAGTAGAAATAAAAAAAAGAAGAACAGTAATTGGATAGAGTTTAGGGATAATACAGACATTTTTGTCTTTAATTGAAAAGAAAATTGAGACGGATTTGTTATAAAAACTATTTTAAGGTTTACTTTACACAAACTATGAAAAAATAAGTAATGAAAAGTATAAAACAGTTGAAAATATTTATGTCGAACAGAAGCAAAAAAATGGTTTTATGAAACAGGAAATATAAAACCAGTTTTGAAGAGATAAATTTTGTTTTGTATTAGATATGAAAGCGACTTTTAACATATAGTGAACGGAATCATCATTTTCATTATTTGATACGTTTTTTTCATGGAACATATTGATACTTTCTGGCATATTATTTCAGAATAAAATACATTTTAAGAAAACTGTTTTCTTACCCATCAACAACTCATTAAAAATGAATTGGTTTTCAAGAATAGAAAAATTAAGTGATTTTACGAAAAGTATATTTATATGCTTAAAATTTTATGATATATTACTTTTGTTATTTTATATGATAATTTATGATGACAGAGAGAAAGCTTATTGTATCCCACAACTTGTAATGAAGAGTATTTGACATTAAAAAAAAAACAATTTATTTACGTTTAATTCTATATATAATCATTTCATAAAGGAAAATGGCAATTATTATTCACATTTTTAAAATTACTAATATAACATATTAATCATTTTGAAATTGATAATTTCCAGAATAAGATTTTACTGACATTAAATATTCTTTACATGTTAGTATAAAATATAAGATATATGTATTGTAAATCAATGAAAAAAGCATACTTTATTTATTTCTATCTGTGTAAGAGATATATCTTGGATATATATATATATATATATATATATATATATATATATATATATATATATATATATATATATATATATATATATATATATATGTATGTATGTATGTATGTATGTATGTATATATGTATATATAGATATTCATTTTTCACAAACTGTATTCCATATTTTATGTGAACAATATTTTTTATAATATATTTTAATACACAAGTAGAAAAGTTGTGGATTGTTTTAGAGTATAAGATATTGCATGAAAAGAAAGCAAAATGGTAATTTAATTTTATATATATGGTTAAGTGAGAAATTGAAAAGAAAAATCTATTGCAAGTATACAATTAGTATATTTTATATTTATATTTATGAGTGTGTGGTATACGTGCTCGTTAAATCTGTAGAATCAAAAGTCTTGTAGTCGATTGTTTATCATGGGTGTAATGGTCTGAAGAAAAGCTCCCCCTCCATATCAATGTCAAAATTGTGGGAGTAAATTCTTTGATGGTGCCATCTATCGGAGGAGTCTCGGAGCAAAGACGCACTTTTACCTTCGTGTTGCTCTGGTCAAAAGAAAGACGTGCCCTCCTGACTTAAATTCGCATAGCCAACAGTATAGCGAGCTTGGCTTGTCCAAGTATCATAAGTAATGACAACAACAACAACGAATCATATAACATAAATGGGAGAGGAGAGTGTTGTTTCAAACGAGTCTTTCTACTATATATTCCGCACAACTCCTATGATGTTAAGAACCTGGCACTGGAATGCCCAGGGAAAAGTTGGAAGACAATCAAATATTCGGGAAACTAATTTTGAGTATTTTTTCTTGATCCGTACTTACATTCCACTCTTTATAGGTTGATCTCATTTAGAGACATTATCACATAATTCATAACCATAGTAAAAAAAAGTTTAAATATTCGAGATGGGGAATTTATTTTATTCAATAAATAAATTTTATTTTCCATTATTTTAAATCGTTAGAGTACACACACACTAAATTTAGCAACTATCCATTAGCAATGCATACTTTCAAGCAAATATTACACAAATATTATTCAAATAAGAATTTTCAATTCTATAAAAGTATTCTTCATTATAAATAAAAATTGTATTGGTTAAATAGAGTACAATTTTTTCTGTCTAAAAAGCATTATTTTTGAATTACTCATACAGTAATAATAGAGTTATAAAGTTAAAACTTGGCTCAAAATATATATTTACGTGTTTTTTTATTAACTTTTATATAATGTGGTTGGGAATAGTTTGTCATAATTAGAAATATTAACAAGCTTTTCTTTTACACAAAAATTTGCATGATTTTAGTATTTAACATTACGCAGTAAAAATACACTTATTTCAGTTTTTTATTCTTAGAAAATACGTGTATATTTAAGTAAATATGGACATAAATTCATCAGATATTCATTAAAAAAATAACACATTTAGAGTTGACTTTATTAAGAAAGAAATTGAATTCTATCAGTTTGCTAAGAACTAAATTAGTTCTATGTACACTTATCCTCTAACTAATTATAAGTTTACTATACTCACTATCAAATTAATATAATTACATTTTTATACAGCTCATAAAATAATTATTATTTTATATTAAAGTAGATCTTTGTTTAACAATTAATATTCTAAGAACATACTTAAAGTATTTTCAAAAAAATTATATCTAAAACATATTTATAAATATTTTAGAAAGATTTTCATCATTTTTATTTGATTTTCTGGGATGCTTTTAAATTATGATGAACACGAATCCGTTATAATTCTTAAAATATGTTCTTTGAAGTAGTTGTGTGTGACAAAATGAGTACTTAAAATAAATTATCCTGAAAGCTTTATTTTTCAAATATGTTCAACAAAATACGTGACAGATAAGTTTTAAAAAAAAGATAATTGAAAAAATCAATATGGAAAGAAATATAGGTTAACTAAAATAATGCTAAAATATTACTTCTTTGAAATCGGTTACTTTTGAATTTATATTATTTATTTCAATAAACTATTTGTTGATGTGCATACAGTAAAAAATGACTAGAAAATATAATTTAGTTACTTGATTGAAGTTATGAAATAATCCATATCACTAATTTTATTGTTTGAGTATGGAAAAATAATAAATAAAAACAATTTATACAATCAATCTTTGCAGTCACTTCTAATACAGTGAAATATTTAAGAATTCATTATTATTCTTTATGACATTCATTATTCCTTTATAGCATTCATTATTGGATTAATAAGATTTTGCAACCAATAACTTTATTAAGAACATTAAATGGAGAATTTTCCATTTTTGAAAGGTTTTCTTTACACATCACAATATATTTTAGCTATTCTTCTATTTTAACCAATTACTTCTTCATAGTAAAATAAGTAAATACAATAGAAAAATCAAACCCTAAAAATCTTGGGATGTCTAATGAAATCACATATGAAAATCATAAAAAAAATATATGTGTTGTTTGAAATAACATTAATGTTATGAGATACTATTAATTTTAATATCATGTTTTCTTAAATAAAAAGTCTGAACTTAAGCAGAGTATAAAAATTTTTTTGGCGCATTACAGATTTCATTTACGTGTTGTTCAGAAGCATTGTTGGTAATTCAGAATACAGAGCAAGACATTGCCCAAATTCAAGCAGATATTGAAAGCTGGTTTAAACATCTATTATGTATTCAGCATTGAGTCCCCGAAAAAGAAATTGTGCATTATCCCGTAAAAAAGTTACCGTGGTAAAGAAGAGTTTTATTTAAGAAAGAAAAAAGCCACACCTTTTTCCTAAGGAATAAATAAAAGAAATACGCAGATGTCTTTGAGAATTCAATCGAATTTAGAGACATCTTTTCAAATTTTCAACATATAACAAATGAAAATGCTATTTTTAAATTATATGAGTTTAAAAAGTTTATTATATTTGATAAATGTCGTAATAAATATCTCACTAGGCATTTTTAAAATGAAATAATTTCTTTTTTTTCAGTTGTATTGAAACTCAGAGAATGGAAACAGAACTGAATTTTCTCTTTTATTCTTCATTTTTATATAATTTGATTTTAGTATTACCTATTATTTTCATTTTAAAGAGTTTATTTAATAAGCAGTAATTAAACATTACAAGATTTTTATTGAACAATGTCTGAACCTATAAATGGTTTTATTGAACATAAAATCCTTGCATATAATGCTTTTATTGGACATATAATGCTACTGCTAATCTTTTATGCATTTAAAGTAAATTTAATTATGAAAGTTTAGTTTGGAGTATCTTAAATTAGTCAATTACACACGCACGCGCAAACACACACATGTTAAATTTAAATAAAAATATCATGTGTTTCATAAATAGAATTTTGATTTATCTCATATAGCTTGACAATGAGACATAACTTGTAAAAAAAAAATCATTTTTATTTTACAGAAAAAAATTAAGGAAACAGAAACTTTACGATAAATCACATATAATGAGCTTTTTTCGAAATCAAACAGCTATTTTTCTATAAATTTCTGTAAAAAAATCTTTTAACAAGATAAATTGATTTAATTTTATGTAAGCTTATACAAATAACTATTATTTTTAATACACAAAAATTATTTTTTATTTGATGAACTTTCTCAAACAATTTTTAAATTTATGAATTTAGAGATGATTGAATTCCTTAATGTAAATATTTCTCAGAACAAATGTTCACTAAAAGTCAGTTTTTTCCTTCATTCTCGATCATGTTCAAATTCTTTAAATTATGAGATCAATAATTCGTAAATAAATTATTACAAGTGAGCGTCTCAAACAGCTTTCATTCAACTTTTGGAAAAATCGATGCTCAAGTTAAGTCACGAAAAGTTTTAAACATCGATTATGATTCTGTTTTTTCTAAAAATATATTGATTTTGTGTTCTGCTTTTTATATGAAACTCTCTGAAAATTTTCTTGACATAGAGTCCCCTTTCGATTGCAGAGTTGGAATCCAATTTCGAAAGCGAGACATTTTTATAAATATCAATGAAAGTGGAAAATATTTCATTTTTATAGTGTGTTTGTGGTATTCATTTTTACCCGATGAAGGTAAGAGTTTAAGGAAACTAGATGAGACATCGTTATGTTTTCAGAAATCAGTCTAAATAATGTCAGAAAGAGGAAATAAGTTTATATAAAAGAATTCAATTTTCTTACAAACAGTTATATGTTTGTTTGGGTAGAAACATTTAATGATAAAAGCTCAAGATTTTATTTTAATCGTATCAGAGCTATAGGAAAAATATTTTCATTGAAATGTGTCTCTTATTTCTAGTGTATTTATTTTAAAAATAAATTTCTCAAATTGCTGCACTTTATAAAATTAGCGTTAATTTATTAGAGATATTGGATCTAGTTTAAATAAAAATACTTTAAAATTTTAAGCGTTTCATGCTTCCATGACGCAGGTCCGAGGTTTGATCCTCGGGCTGGGCACGGTTGACACTCAGCCTTTCATCCATTTAGTGGGTCGATTAACTGAGTACCAAGCATGCTTGGGAACTAAACACTGGGGGTCTTACGTTAGGCTGAGCACCTAACTGGGACGTATGATTCGCAGCCATGGGACCTCGGTCATGAAAACAGTTATGGGCACTGTAGGCCTTGGCCCACATGGGCTGTCTTGCCATGGAGTTTAGTTAAGTTTAAAATTTTAAGGCAAATATAAAAGACTATCATTGTTATGATTAGAAATACAAATGAAAGAAGTTAATACAGCATATTTAAGATTTTTTCCCCATGATAATTCTGTGGGATTCAATCTAGTACATAATATTGTGAGCAGTAGTGTTTTACATATAAATGAAATCACATTTATAAGTGATTTATTTTTTTCTATACAGTGGGTGATCGGCTAAGAAACATAATCGGTTACAAGACTATGGTTGTTATCTGAATTGTTCGTGAACCGATACGATTTACCATAGATTATTTTGTGAAATCGATTCATTCGCTCTGGAAACCCTAAAAATGAAATTAAAAAAAAGTCTGTGTAATTTCTTATTAAATTTATAAATAACTAACACACGCATAGAGTCTTGAATATTAATCAGTCCTTTTCCTTTTTTGTTTTATACGGTGTTAAAGAGCATGTCCAATGTCGAGTGCTTTTCTCTCTTTTTTACAGGATTTTCCGGAAGTAATTAATAGCATTGTCGTTATAAATTGATTATTAATATTATTTTTGTTGCCGCCTGGAATTCGTTATTTCAAGACAACGTATGAGATAGTGAATGAACAGGAGGGAGGATTGGTATTCGAAATCAGTTTCGGTTTTGAATGAAATCAAAACCGAAACTCATAGTCTACTTAGGCTATAAATATTCTATTAGGGTAAAAAGTCTTTTTTTATAGTATAGAATTTTAAAGTTCAATAGGCAAGTAACATAATTCAAGAGAGATGAAAAATGATTTTTGGTTCTTTGGGTTTGGCAACCTAGCACATTATGCTTCGAGAGACAAGATATATTCGTTAGAGTTCATTTTAATTTATTATCCAAATATGTGCTCGTCGTCCGAACACAAAAATATTTCGTGAAAGTGTTCATTGTTCGATTTGCTTACAGTCTGAACTGTTCGTTAACCGATCACCCTCTGTATATGGTTATAGACATTTGAATTAAACAAATAATAGTATGAATGTGATGTAAGGATTTATAAATGAAATGAAGTCAATATTGCTTAGTAAGAATTTCTCTACATTAGAAGCTCAGTGAAAATCCATGGGATGGCAATTCATACTGAGATTCAATCCAAGCAAACTATTTTGTACAATTGTTACCTCCAAATCAATTGTTAGAAAATTAAATTACATTTTGGTAATTTCTACTAAATGTACATCCTACTATAGAATACCATTTTAGAGTGTTCAGTTCACCAGTCATGGAATTACTAAAACATATCTATTGCTTGAAAGGATTTAACTTGTATTCATTCACAATTTCAGTTCATTGTATGTACGAGCTTTACAAAAATATATGAGGCTTTGCACATGATTAAACATGTAATAAGTAAATGATTCAGCAATTAAAGGCAAAAATAATAATGCAAATATTTGATGAACCAAGAAATTAGATTCGGAACCATGTGGAAAATATAAATTAGTTGAATTAGCCTATAAAACGCACGAAGAGTTAAGAGACACTGAAAATTCTCTCCATTTCACGAATCAAATAGAATGCGCAAACAATGTTACATTTTATCATCATATGAAATTTCTTTCTATTGTTGTTGTTGTTACTAATGACACATGGACAATCCAAGCTCGCTATGCCTTGACTATAAGAATTTAAGTCAATTGGGAGCTTCTTTCGTTGAATGAGAGCACCATAAAGATGAAAGTACGGCTTTTGCTCTTCATATCCTCCAATATATGGCAGCACCAGAGGATCTACTCTCTCAATTTTGGCATTAATCTGAAGGGGGAGTAAATTTCTCCATACTATTGCACCCATGGTAACTGCTCAACGATCGACCACAGGACTTTCGATTTCACAGATTTAACGAGCACGTGTATCGCATGTACTCGGTGGGTCTTTGGTGGCATTGGGAATCGAACCCCACCCTTCCGGATGGAAGGCCGATACCCTAATCATTAGGCTACCACGGCTATTCCTTTCTATTATATTGCTTAACAGTATTTGTATTTATTTACTTAGTATGATAATTTAATTCTAATACTTATATTATGAATCAACATAACGTTACTCATTATGAAGTATTTTAACTGTTTATAATAATGTCTTGCATGATAATGCAGTAACGTAGAACAAATGCCCACCTGAGTTTCAAAAAAAATCAAACTTTTATCTAATGCGTTAATTCTTGAACATAAATTTCTGAAATATTTGAAAACAAAAATTATCACTGAACACAATTATCATTATTTTATTAACGGAGAAATATATATGGTTAAGAGAAGACACACACATATTTTGAAATATTCATAAAGTTATAATATATCTTGACGTACACAATTGATTTTTTACACGCATAAATTCTTTCTAAGATCAATATTTATAAGTAATAGACTGATTTATGGACCACTATAAATAATAAACAAATGTAATTTCCCCCTATCTATAAGACTGTTACTAGATATTTACCTTTTACTACTGCCGTAATTCATTTAGGAATCGCCTTAGCTGTTTTACTATTTCTTTGCATTCTTTTTGTGATGAAAAGGCCGATAATTTTTTTCTTATATTGTTATTCTCCCTTATGTCAATATTATTATCTAATGTTATACGCTGCGGTTTGTATATTTAGAATTTTTTTGTCAATACTTTTATTTGATCATAGAAATTAATTTTATTGATTAATATAAAAGAAAAATATCTTTCGCGTTAAAAGGAATTAATAAATTTTATATATTTTGAAAGATTTTTTCCTGATATTTCTTTTTTTTTTAGATTAATAATATCAAAATTGTTTGAATGGAAATGAAATCCCAATGCAAATCTACCTAAAGTATTTAATATAACTTATAGTTGTTTTACATAATTTATGGAAAATTTAAAAAAATGTAATCTTCTGGAGTTTTTAAACATAATAGTAAAATTGTTTTTTATTTAGTAAGGAAACGAAATCTAAGAAAAAATTCGACATGTTGAAAGCATTATTGTAACATATATAATAATTAACAATTTTTGCTATACATAAATAATAAAAAAGTTTTTTAATTCTTTAAAATATCGTAAGACGTAAATTGTTTGATGAAAGATATATTTATTATAAGAGCGAAATTTATACATTGGAGAAATATGTATTCGCCTCTATTACTTTATATAAGCCACCGCTTTATATAGAGAACTTAGTCACATATTAGATTAATTAATTCTTTGCATTTAGCGGTGCCCGTTTTGATTATTTCATTACATTCAATATATATACACACAGACACACACACAGACACAAACACAGACACACACACACACACACAGAGACACACACACAGACACATACACACACACACACACACAGACACACACAGAGACACACACACAGACCCACACAGAGACACACACACAGACACATACACACACAGGCACATACACACACAGACACACACACACAGATACACACACACAGACACATACACACACAGACACATACACACAGACACACACACACAGATATATACACACAGACACATCACACAGATACACAGTAGAATTTCATCGATCCAAACCTCTTTCAGAATTTCAAAGATAAATTAAACTGAAGGAAAAAGTAAGAAAGGGAAAAGCTGACAATGACTTGTCATTTGAGGAATTCAGAACATTCTTTTTAAAATTCCTGGTTGTTCAGAAATTGATGCTGAAAACATAGGTGAATGGGTTATGAGTCAGACATTGGACAAATTGCAAATGATGGACAACTTATTAAAAGTGTCTAGGAAGAAGATGAACTTAATTTACAAGTTGAAACACGGAACCATCAGCTTGAGGCTCTGAAACTGTTTTGAAGTGGATGTAGTGTCAGTCTGAGTGTGACCACATGCAAATTTTAACTGTAACGTGGATGCGCGACTTGGCTGCCCGAAAACGGATGAAGGCAGTGAAACAGCTTACGCAGACCGAGATGTCCAGCCAGCAATGACTTTCACACACACATTTACAGCACACTATATATATATATATATATATATATATATATATATATATATATATATATATATATATATATATATATATATATATATATATATATATATATATATATATATATATATATATATATATATATATATATATATATATATATATATATATATATATTATAATACTGTATTGTTAAGGTATACTGTTAATATACCTTAACATATAAAAATGTTGCCATTTTCTTTTATTAATTTAATTTATTTTTCTTTAAAAAATATGTAGTTTTTTTCTCCCATTTTCAACACACAATAATTTATTCTAATGGATCTTTTTTTCTAAAAATTCCAATCAACCGAAGTTTTGATTATCCAAATAATGTCCGATGAGAATTAATTCGGGTAGTTGGATTTTTACTGCATATATAAATATATATATATATATATATATATATATATATATATATATATATATATATATATATATATATATATATATATATATATATATATATATATATATATATATATATATATATATATATAAACATTGGATTTAATATTTTATTTTGGCTTGACTTTTACTTCTTTTATTCTGGTTTGATATTTTGGTATGATATTTTTGGTGTGGCTTTGGGGTGTATTGGTTTCTTTAAGACTATGTCTTGGCCCAATGCAGAAAAGCAATGCAATTTTGTACCAATGTGGTCAACATCCCTTGAAGAAACTGGCCATGTTGATACTTCATTTTTCTTTATTCTATTTTCTTTGAAATTTTAAACTATATATTGAACATTTTTCCATGTGTTTAATATATTTCGTATTTTCAATGTATTATATATATATATATATATATATATATATATATATATATATATATATATATATATATATATATATAGATAGATAGATAGAGAGATAGATAAATTTTGTTAAGTTATTAATTCATAACAAGAACATTTAAACTTTTCAAATAAAGTTTAATAGTACATAATCAGGTTATCGTTGCAAATCAAAAGCGCATACATGAATAGATAAATTTGTGTGTTTCTTTGTAGGTCAACATATGTAAATAAAATGTGCATGAAGTTCCTGTATATATATTCACAAAACCATTAAATTGAATTTGAACAATAATTTCTAAAGATATAATTAAATGAGTAATTCTTTGAAGCCATTCAAAATCCCGAAATAAGAATATTATTGATGATATTTTTCGAAAACGCATCTTGACAAAATTTATTGTTAAATATAAGCCATTAAATTTCAGATGACAATAGACTTTAAATTCATTTTAATTAATCGAAAATTTTCTAGATTTTTAATTTATTCTAATATTTCTATGACTTTGCAAATAAATAATTATGAATAAATGGAAAATACACAACACAAATTCACAGGAACTGAAATTAAAATATATATTGATGAAAACCATTTTAAGTGTCTATATATTGTGCTTTGTTTCACTCCTAATTAGTAAATCATTTTAAATTTATATAAAAAATATAATTGCTTTTAAAACGTGCGTACAATTATGAGTTCATTGTTTCTTAAATGGTTTTAAAACGCCTTGATTACAGTTCTATTATAATATTCAATTATTAAAATTTATTTTTTAAATTTATCTTCCAGTGCATTCATATATAATTTACGTTAAATTAAAAATGCATTCATTTATAACATTTTATTTGTTCTATGTAAAGTACTATTTTGATATCAAAAAAAAAAAAAATTCGGGTGAATATAACACAAAATTTATTACAAAATATAATGACAAAATTTTACTTATTGCATACTTAATTTGGTTACATTTTTTGTATATTTTTTGGATTAATTATAAACTAAAGTTATAAAAATCATTTACGTAACCTCATATTTTTCAGAATTTTTCAAAATTAAAATGTCTAAATGTCACCAAATTAATAAAAAGGGAATATGGGGCATGCTGAAAATATGATGAATAAATAGTTTATATAAATAAAGAGTTTGTACATAGTGTTTAATTATATCAGCAATGAAAGTTTAGATTAGTGATTATATACTTATAGAAAGACAAGCACTGACATAACTCCATCGACAAACGCTAACTATTATTCACTGAAAAGCATTGACTCACAATGTAAATTAATGACACAAAAGCAATTAAAATTTCTGTAAAATCAATAGTAGAAAGCAAATAGGATATTTCTAGCCAACAATTTCCAGTAGCATTTAATTTCAGCTCTTTATTCATAAATATTTAATGGTTTATTTTCTGCTTTAATTAATTTTTTTACAAAACTAATTAAATTTTACGAATAATTTAATAATTATAAAAGAAAAAATTTGAATTCTCAGCCCAATAGTAAATAAATTCTCGTCTTAATAAGTTTTTAATTTTAAAATATGTAATTACTATAATTAATAATTATTAGATACATAACGAAAAATTTTTTAACTTTCAGATATTTTATAAGTATTTTAAAGAAGATTACTCATGACCCATGTTTCAAGATTTAAAAGAATATTTTTTCTTTACCTTCGAATTAATATTAAGCATTTTATGTTTATTGTAGAGCAAAATAGAGGTCATCTGCAATATATATATATATATATATATATATATATATATATATATATATATATATATATATATATATATATATATATATATATATATATATATATATATATATATATATATATATATTCATTATTTATGTACTGGATGTTTATTGTAAACTGGGTGAAAGACAAAATTAGCAAAATCTCTTTGAACCTAAAATCATGAAATTTGAAACAATGGCAGCACACATATGAGTTGTTAACACAAGTGCTACCACTTTCCTTTTCCTGGGAAAATTCCCTAAATGAGAAGAACCAAACTTCACTTTGGCATTTTTAAGCTTGCTTTCGAAATTTCGACCACGTCCCTGTCTCTAACGGATTAAATTTAAATGTTGAAAGAGAAAAGAATTAAATCTAGGGATATATTTCACCTTCTTATTGGTCCAAAATTCTTAAGGAAATGAGCAAGCATTTTAAATGCCGAGAAAAGGCTTTAATTTGTAGTGTTTCTTAATTACTTTTCAAATCCCTGGTGTGGTTAAACGGAGAAAAAAGGACTTTCTTAGAATACTTAATGATGATGATGGGGAGAGCAGAGTGGACGTCTCTAACAGCTCGACTGGCGCATTTTAAAACAATAAGGTTTCTTGACGACATCGCGGGTGGAGATTGCCGTGGGAGGGAATGCTGAAAATGCTCCTCTCAAAACATAATGACGTGATTCCGCTGCAGCTTTGAACTACTCATACTTCATTAAGTCATCCCTTATAAGCTATTACAACTGAGTTTATGTTAATGTTAAATTACCATTAATTAAGTATTTCGGAATTTTTTAGGACTAATTGACACTTTTTAATTAATTAAAATAACTGTAGAACAGTGTTTTGAAAATGAATTGTTATGCAAACGTGCACCATGATTCTAGATAGAATTTCGATATACATGGTATGTAATAATAATTCTTGTTGAGCAAATTTAGGAAGGATGATTTGGAAAAAAGGGATATTTGTCATCTCATAAATATATTGAATATGAAGTTGTTGTTGTTGTTACTAAAGACACTTGGACAAGCCAAGCTCGCTATGCATTGGCTATGCGAATTTAAGTCGATTGGGAGGGTCTTTCATTTTTAATCAGAGCACCTTGAAGGTGAAAGTAGGACTTTGCTCTACACACATGCCATAGGGACCCGTTTATAGGGTAGGCAACCATTCACACCTCATTCATATAAGGAAAGGACAAAGACAGGATAGATAGAGAGAGAAAGTACATCCACGGCCGAACCGGGATTCGAACCCAGGACTTCCTTATCCGCAGTCAGGCACTCTGACCACTAGACAAGTTGGGCGGCCATGAAGTAATTATATAGTATACTTGATATATTTATTCATATATATTACATATTTATTCAAATATATTATATAATATATTTGAATATGAAGTAATTATATAATATATTTTTGTTAAATGTGAATAAATATTTATCTCTAAAAATGGATCTTTTTTACGTCAAGCAGGCATATATTTAGAAAAATTTGCCATTTCATAATTATTCTACAAAACAAATTTTAAAAGTTAGGGTCATTATTAAACTCATATACAAATTTAACCGCCTTTATTTAGCTCGTATTAACGCATTTATCTATAAATATGTAAATATATTATAAATGAAATAATTGGATACACATTTTTCTTAACAGTAAAATAATTATTCATCTTAAGAAAGAAAGGGATTTTTTTATATTAATTTAATTTTACCTTTCTTTTTTACCTTACTTTATATAATTTTATTGATTCATGAGGTCATGTTTTAATTGTCATCATTTTTATAAAAATATCTCGTGCATAATTATTTAATCTAAATAATGTTTTAATTGTAAACTTTTATCCCTTCCATTTCTACGCTTTTTATTTCTCATTTTTACTTATTCTCATGTAAAAATATACAATTCAATTTTAATTCAAAATTTAATTCAAATATTTTAAAGATGAAATTATGCTCAAAATTTATATAAATTATTATCAATATTATATATATATATATATATATATATATATATATATATATATATATATATATATATATATATATATATATATATATATATATATATATATATCATGTAACTGTATGCTGTATGTAAGTATTTAAAATTTTTACCCAATATTTGTTGTTAAACGTGAATTAATTATTTATGTTAGAATATGTACATTACACCAGTTTGTTTTAATTTGATTTAATATTTTATCAATACACATTTTTATTTTTTTTGTGTTGAGTTCAACTTTCTTATTTCCAGTCATAATCCATGATTACATGTTCTTGAAAAAATTTCACTTTATAAAATAATCTAAAGCAAGGGAATTTTTTGAAGATGTATTTCGGATGCGAATTTAATTTTTCTTTTTAACGTTACTTGAACTTAATTAAAAATCTATTTATAACATTTCATATTTTTTTTCATTTTCGGAAAGTTTGATACATATTAAGGATACTAATAAAGGAAACGTATCTAACTGAAAATGGTAAAGTAAAAAAAAATATTTAGGATTTACAAAGAGAAAATTTAAAAATGCAATCATGATTTCTTTTGCTCATCGATTCTAAATATCAGTGACATCTTGCTAAGTTAATGAATAGTGTATTCGTCCCACTTCCGTTTATATAGTTTTTACACTGTGAACTTGAAATACTAAAATTTATGGGCAATTAAATCTTTTTAAAAAAGCTATGTATATTTCAAACTACATATTCCACAGTATTGTTTCTCAATGATTTCCAAAATAATTACCATAAATTAATATATCGAGTCATTCGATTTTTATATATATAAATATCTTTCAATTCCTAAAAGTTATTTTTATTAACTATATGAAAAATAACTCATAATTACTGATTAATGTAACATACTATAAATTTTCTTTTATTATAACACACTTAGATATGATGTCTAATAAAAGTAAGATTCGTTCAAATTATTCTTTAGATTATTTGGTTTATGAGGTTAATTTTTTCAACTCTCTCTCTCTATATATAGGTAATACAATAATATTGCATTGACACAAAGGTATTGTACTGCATTAGTTCTACTATTGCAGTGCACTTCGAAAGTGCAACAATGATTAATAATCGTGCTCTATCAAGAGATGAATCTAAACTTTTAAGGAGAAAATAAAGAATTTATATTACATGAATAGATGCAAAATGCTGAGCTTAATCATAAGTCAAAAAAGAAAAAGATGAACATCAAAATACATCTTCATCTAATTCCTGAACTTGTTCTTTAAATGTATTCTTTGGATAACATTTAAAATGTATTTCTCCTCAGCATCTGAATATTGAGTGCTTGTGTTATCCTGATTTAAAATAAAAGACTAATTCAAAAAATTGAATAGATATTATAATGTATACATTAAAGAACAATGCCACATAACTTTCTAAATTTTTTAAGGATGATATTTTAAAAGGTTGAAAATTTAAATACAGAATTTTTTAGAAATTGTCGGATGAAATCACAAAAAAAAAAACGAAATTAAAAATCCATAAAACTTGTAATTCAAACCTGGAAGTTTTATTTAATGAATATGTATTTATAAAGTTAAAGCTTATAAGTACTTACAAGGCATAATAATATGCTAAATAGCTTAAATCCCATTTCACACTTTAAAGAAAACTGAAATGTTTTATTTATTTTTCTCAAAGTAATTTATTTAAATTATAGAAAAAAACAAATTATATGAAAAAGTTTTTTTTTATCAAACTTTTTAATTCATTTCTTCAGGCCCCTTCCATTATATAATATAATTTAGAATAATAAATAAAATATTATTTTGTCTGAATTGAATTGCAAATAATTGTAAAAAATATTTTAAATTATTCATTTATAGAAGTTGAATATTACTTTATGTAATTTTTTTCTAAGCAAACAGTATAGAACTGATTCATTGTTCAGATGGTAATATATTATAAACATAAAATCTGAGAATTTTAGGTAACACTCCTTTTAAAAAGAATAAGAATGCTTAGACACATTTTACCGATGATAGTACCTCAAATCCAATCATAAAGTTAACTTTCCAAACGATAACTTTCGCGAAATATATTTCAAATATCATGCACGAAACCTTGAATTAAGGGAGTAGAGATGGCAGCAGTCGGAAAAACATTCTCTTTTATGTTTGTCACTTCCAGATTTCGAATTTCATTTTATCGAAAATCATTTAGAATTCCAGTTGCTTCCCCATAAAAGCGGACCTAAGGGGAGGGAAGAAAAGGACGGCATTTCGCATTATAATCTTTTCACCTCTCTGTCAGTGACATATGTTTGAAAAACTATTTCATCATTTTTATCGAATCGTTTACCTTATGATAACATATTCATGTAAGAAAATGTATTTCTTCTTCTCAGATACACTTCTCCACAGTTCGTCCTCCAAATCCCTTTTTTCGCCGAATGTCTGTGCCGGAAATATAAATAGAAGATCATTTATGCCAAGAACGTGCTTAGAATTCTGTTGCTTTTTGCCTTTTTCCCTCTTTACTTCGCTTAAGGGGGTGGAGCAGGATTCCACTGCACCCCCCCCCACCATTCCGTTCTTCGCGAAGAAGACATATAAGAATACAAAACGAATAAAACTCCACACTCCCGAACTTATTTTGAGATGTATCGGAAATAAAAATATATTTTCCTTGAGCTTTTCAATTGCTTCATTTCCGCTTATTCTGAAAGATAAATAAAGCGATAAAAGTACACAAATACAATAATAATAAGGGAAGAAAAGGAATAATTAGTTCTTTCGTTTCACAGAAGAGCTGTTACCTTTTGATCCTGGTTTAAGCATCGAATTGAACAATTGCTAGGAAAGACCTTTGAAAAATTTATTAAAATCTTAAAACAAATCTACCACATCAGAATAAATCAGGTGCATCAAAGAAAAATCAATGCTGATCAGGCAGGTTTTATTTTCTTCACCTCTTTTATTTCTCTTACATATTATTTGCTTAATAAATTAGAATATGTATGTAAAAATTTTACAATTTTAATGATGTTTAGTTTTTTTAGGCAAAAATATTTAAAGTTACAGATATAACAAAACGCAAATATAAATTAATTTGTTGACAATCCACGCTTATATCATAGTACAAATATCAAAGATTGTTTGTTTTTTTAGCCAATGGTGGGCACACAAGGGTGACTGAACCCTATGCCACAACAAGGCCAGAAACTGATACTCATTTATCGTTACCCAGCGGGCACCTATGAACCAAGTCACGGAGGCGAGTGCGTTACCCGCGTCATACCACCACAAACCCGTTTATAGGGCGGGCCACATTCATACAACAACACAGATGAAAGGACAGAAAGAACAGAGAAGGAAAGAAACATCCATGCCCGAACCGGGATTCGAACCCGGGACCAACAGCTCAGTAGTCAGGAACGATAACCACTCAGCCAATCGGTCGGCATCAAAGATTGTTAGCAATTGAATATTTTAATCGAGTTATACATTTTAAAGGAAATGGATATTATGCAGTCTCTATTTCAGTATGTGGACGTGGACACCAGCAAATTTCCCTGTTCCTCCTAACTAAACACCACATCGATACGTAGTTTTTTTTCCGACAAGAATATGAGCTATCAGCCTTATTTGGATTCAGATTCCATCGAAGATATCAATCAGACTCTGCTTGAAGCCGAATTAATTTTACAGATTTTCCATGCTATTTATTAGATTATTGCCCAATTTAACGTAATGTGTAAATAGGATGGTGTAGAAACACAAAAATCAATTAACGATGTGTTTCTGTAAGAAACAACCTACTGTTCCTTCCTATTGTGATTACAACCTACCCCCTTCTTACTGATTTAATTATTTTTATATTACTGTTCATTTTTAATCATCAATTATGATTAATAAACAAAGGTGAACACACACACAAATTAATTAGGCACATAATTTCTTTCTGATAAAATAAATACTATTATATTAGGTTGGGGAATAAGTTCACGTAGCGTTTTTACCAAAGACTTTTATTTAAACAAAAAACAATAATTATATCAATAAGTTAATCAATTATATATTTGCCGTTGCTGTTTACAACCTCTTCCCACCTCTCGACAAATTTGTTGATGCCGTTCAGCTAAAAATCGTTTGGTCTGGTGTCAAAGAAGTTGTTCAGTCAGTTTTTAAGCCCCTCTTGGTGCTGATAAATACTCGAAAAGAATGCCACAGTCAACAAGGAGCTCTACATTGCCCTGCTACACCGCCTGAATGTGGCTATTCGACTGAAAAGACCTGATCGACATGGTCAAACCATACTCCTTCACGACAACGCCAGGCCCCATGTTGCACAAGTCGTCAAAGCCGCACTCCAAGAGCTTGAATGGGAAGTCCTTCAGCATCCGTCGTATTCTTCGGACCTTGCACCGACCGATTACCATCTTTTTCAAACCATATGAAGGGCGTTACCTTCGATAACAAAGATGTAATTAAAAACTGGCTCAACAACTTCTTTGATAACAGACCAGGCGATTTTTGGCGGAACGGCATCAGCAAATTGGTCGAGAGGTGGGAAGAGGTTGTAAACAGCAACGGTGAATATATAATTGATTAACTTATTGATATAATTATTGTTTTTTGCTTAAATAAAAGTCTTAGGTAAAAACGCTACAAATTTATTCCCCAATTTAATATTTAGTTATATCTTTCAGATAATATAAATATAGTTAATAAATAGTTTTATGA
Source organism: Latrodectus hesperus (assembly GCA_037975125.1). Taxonomy (NCBI): domain Eukaryota; kingdom Metazoa; phylum Arthropoda; class Arachnida; order Araneae; family Theridiidae; genus Latrodectus; species Latrodectus hesperus. The sequence continues at coordinate 29,720,604 of CM075852.1, forward strand.
GTGGATTCTAAAAACGTTTCTTATTGTAAGACTTTTAAATTCCATTTTAGGTGAAGGAATGGACATTTAATAATGTAGTTTAAAAATAGATAGGAATCGAAGTCGTTAGAGCTGACATTAATTTGATCCTGACACAAATCGAAACAAACTAGAAGTTACTTCAGGCATTTTCCTAGGATCGATTTAAAAATTCCTGATGAAAACTCATAATTCTTGTGTAGCACTAAAACGAAAAAACAATCAATATTTTTTTGCAGTAAAATATATATATATTTTACAGTATTTCTTTTTTTTACAGTAAAGTGGTCCTTCTTACAATAGACTTACATCCTTTTGAAATGATGTGGGTTGAATAGTTCTTCCCAGATCATCACCCTCAGAGCATTCTGTAGTATATTTCTAGTGCGGTTTCAAAGAAAAATGTATTATTTTATATGTCATACATTAGTATTACATGTATAAGGCAAATTGATGGAATTTTGATAAAAAATTTTGCATTAATTTATACAATTTTCTGTAGAAACATAAGAATACATTACACATAGTCGAGTTTTCCGAGAAATATATTTTTTACTTTTATGTGTATGAAATCAATGATTGAATTGCCGAATAGAATAGGCATTGTTTGAAATTATATTCAAGAAAAATATTAGTATTAACTGAATATAAATTTACAACAATTTTCAATAAGAGGGTCGGGAATTCCCGGTTGAAGAAAAAATCCCTATAAAACAGCCCATCCAATTTAAAATACTCACGTTGTGCGTAATAGAAAAAGTCAAATATCCCCTATTAATCTTCCCCATTCTAATTTGCTTAGGGAGCGCGTCCCTACGTGGAAGCGATCTCTCACCGGATTAATTCCGGGAGATATTGCCAGGTATTCGCAGGCAATCCCAGCGAAGTGGTGATGTTTTTGTGTTTACACGGGATAAAACACCCCATTTCGAGGTGTAATTTTCATGGGCCCCAAACTCTCTCTCCGTCAAACCCTTATTTCGTGGCAGGCAGCATAAGGAATCGTTGTTTGCACAGCTGCTGTTGCCACTGCGTTGGCTTTAAGAATCTTTTTGCTTTATATATTTTTTTTGCAGGGCTGTTTTCATTTCGGCCCCAGACTCCTTCCAAGGAGAGATAAATTGTTCTACTCCTGAAGAAAATCTTCGAGGAAAAGGGATTAGCTTCGATTTAGCGCAAACAAATTGTGGAGAGAGTCAACAGCCGAGAACGTTGTGATTATTCTCTCTTGACCGTACTCGCGCCGGAAGTTGGCTGATTAAAGTAAACGTTATTGAGTAGGAAGTACTGTTGCCACCACCGAAAAAATGTATATCCCTTTAATATAGTCTATCGAAAAGTTGAGGCGATAAAATGATTGTTGTTTACTGTTAAAAAAAATTACACTTCAAACAAGCTAAACGTCATTTTTTCGATAAAGCCATTTAGTTATGAAAGGAAAAGGGTTATTATTTCAATTAAAATACATATTCAAATGAAAATATATTTTTCCAAGGCATAATATATATTTTATAATATTTTAAAATGTCATTCTGAAGAATAGGATGGAAAAATTTCGAGAATCGATGGGATGAATATTTTATCTCCTCTGCCGCTTTTGAGAGATCGGTTCTCTTACACCTTTTGAAGTTTGACAAAATTATGGGGACGCATGTGTTACCTAAGAAATAGAATTTTCTTTATGGAAAGCAATCATACTGAAGATATTTTCGAATCCAACACAGTCAGGAGAAATTCTTTTCTTGTCAATATGTTATATAGCATCAAAAGGAAACTTTTTGATATTTTTGGATACAGAGATTCTTTATATGACATATCAAAATATAAATATAAATTTTCTCTCCTATGAAAAAGCTTTTTACATGTTTTCAATATGAGAATATATTTCTCTTAAGACATAATTTGTCTATAAATAAATTTTGAAGTAAAATTCGACCTTAATTTTCTGCGAAATAGTTTAAAATTTTATAGTTAGTTTTGGGAATAAAATTAATTTTGAAAAGTTTTTATTTGAAGAAAAATGTTCAAGTAAAATATTTCATCTTTTCTTAGTTATAAATAAGCAAATCTTTTTTCATTATATTGTCACTCACCATTCTTTTGTGGAGATCTGTAATTAAGTGTATACTCATGCACGCATACTGCAGATAGTTGTCAATACATCAATTATATGTACCCATAAAGGGTGGTAAAAATTTTTTTTATGAAATAATATTTCGGAACAATGGTAGAAAAAATGCGGTTGGCAACGAAGAAATGAATGCGACGAAAGCAAAAATAATTCTATAACAATTCTCTTGAAGGACAACTGAAATTAACCTTTTGAAAATCAAAAAATGGGGTTAATGTATAACTTTTATTAAGGCTTGTAATTTACAACTATTACTTACAAATGAATTTCCTTATTTAGAATAAACAGAAAAACAGGCTTAAAATGAATCCATTCAAATGATGTATATCCAGAACTCTATTCGCAATTATTTCTCTTAGATTTACTTAATGTAATATTTCTTGATTCTATTTTTATTCACTCCACGCAACTTTGCAGAACAAAAAGTAATAACCTTGGCTGATTGATTATAATTTATGATGATTAAAAATATGCTTTTAAGTAAATATTGTTATGATTTAATTCAGTCAGGTTATTTCCTTACATTTCCATTCGAACAATTGCAGTTTTACAACAAAGAGATAATATTGTTAATTAGTTTACAAATTTTTTTCGGAATAAATATTTTAAATATATCGATTTTAAAAAAAAATTTATACATAACTTTTATTTATCAGAACATGCTTACTGAAAGCTTTTGTGAACAGATTTTAATATTAGAAAAATATCCTAAGTAAAAAAGGTATAAATTTACAAAAGACTGCTTTAGCATTTTTGCTTTGTCAGCACCTTAGGTGAAAAATTCAGCATATTTTTTAGAAATCCACCGTGGAAAAACTGCAATGAAGAGATTCTGACAAAAGTGTCAGAAATATTCCCGTCTAACCCTTCCTTTCACGCAGAAAAAGTTGAACCATATTAGAATTTAAGTGTTTTTTTAGCAGTTTTATATTAAATGATATGGATATAGTATAAAGAATAAATATTTCTTGCAATTATTATAAAATATTTCAATTACCTTATTTGTGTTCGAATGCATTTTTTCAACAAATCGTGCACGCATTTGAATTTTATTTAATCATTAGGATTCGCTTAGGTTGTGTAGAGTTGAATTTAGTAATTTTCTTTTGTCTTATTTACATTGCACATTACATTTGTTAAATTGAGAACTATTTTAAATAATCAGGAAAATTACATATTTGATATTTCATAAGACAAAATAATAGATAAAATGACATGATATACACTAAATAATTTTATTTCTAATTAAATAGTTTCTAATCAGCTGCCTTTTATAAGATCGTTTATCATTTAGAATTTTATTTTAACACCATTTAAAGGAATTTTTATTTTCTGTTCACTCGTGTTTTAAGAAAGACCCGTTGTCTAATATGAATGATTTTAAAAAATTAGAAAAATTTTTTAATATCAATTATATCAGAGAATTTATGAATAAATTTTATTTAAGTGAATTAATTAAGTAGTGTAAATTCATTCTCTATATATTGAAAGGGAAGACTTTTAAAAAAGTTAAATTGAAATTGTTTGCATAGCAGCAATATATTTTTTTAAAAATATATATCAGATAAAATATTCTTACATAAGAAAACTTTTATAGACTTTTTAATAGACTATTAGACAGATATCAGTACTAAAAAGGAAATGATATGCCTGTATTTAGAGATTGAAGTTTTTGAATAAAAATTCCAAATAACTCACTTTATTAATAATTTTGAAGTTTAACAACAGTATGATGACTAACGTTTAAATTTAAAACTAGAACTTAGAGATAAAAGCTTTGTGTAAATATGTTAGAAAACTTACCATTAAATGAATTGTATTTACATATTAATAGCATTCTCTCTGCAGAATTTAAATTAATTCATTAAATTATTTAAAACTTCGTGTTTATAAACGTTAATTTGCCAAAGTTAGAAACAATAAAATTGAACGAAATGGATAAAATGTTTCTTTTCCATTTCTACGCATACAAATACACACATGCGCATATTACTTTATTAGTTAAAGTAGTTTATTTTTATAATTTTAAACATTTTTAAACCTAACTAAATTATAAATATAAAAAATTTGAAATCAAAGAATAATATAATTTAAAAATCTGTCATGAAATAAATAATTCATTTAAATGATTTTTTTCCTACAATTAATAATATGTAAGGAGTTGAATAAGATAAACTTATTTGATAAACAAAATGAAGATCGAAGGACAAAATGTCTATAAAATCGCAGAGATCATCATAATAATTCTTTAATTAAAATCATAATACACATTAGTGAAATATAGTTCTGTTAAATTTGTGTTACGTTTATTATCAGAAGGATATGTTTCTGATATTGTACAAGCAATCTTTTTGATCTAATATTAAAAAGGATTAATTTGAGGCAACGTTTTTATGTAACCAAACTCATCTTTTCTAGTTCATTATTGTTTGCACTTTAATGGAATTATATAATATGTGTTGCATTAAGTAAAAATCCACTCTTTATTATAGTTTAATGTAACTGTAAGTGTACTCTATGTAAATGCCAAAGAGTGATTGGGTTATAAAATATTTAGAGAGTGAAACAGAGTTGAAAGTGTGTTAAACTGTATTAAAGTAGTTTAAACAAAAATAATTCTGCATTTTATGTTCATATCAAACCTTACATTCAGGGCCCGACTCAGCCTATTAGGGGTCAGGGGTGAAAACTTCATTCGAGGCCCGTTCTGCTTCACAACAACAAAATTTCTGTTCGATTTAGCAAACTATTTTATTTGATAGACAATGTAAAATAAAATTTCCATTTAATTTAAGGGCCTTTCTGATCTGGGGGCCAGTGTATTCTTGCCTTAATCAGGCTCTGGTTATATGAGGAATAGGATGTTTAACTACCCAAGCTGTTGACGCAGCCTACATATACCGATATACATTTCTAAAATATTTAGCAAATTATTTAAATAATACAAGTGTTAATGTATGAAAAAAGATTTTTATGAACAATATTATTGTTTGAATAAGCAAACTAGTTTCGTAACTCAATATTACTTTATTAACAAAGATTTGCTCAAAGATTTGAAATTTAACTCTCAAAGATTCGGGAAATTGGGATGTATATTACTAATTTCTGATCAGCGAAGCATCTTTGCAAACTTGGTAGGCCGCGTGAAACTTACAAATAACCATCATCTCGCGTGCCAAGAAATTTATTTCAGAAAAAATATATTACTTCATTTCTTTTGCTCCAAGAAAAATGGAAGTGAACGGAGAAAAACATTTATCAAATTCTTACATCAGTTAAATATTCCCCATTTCATTATTTGTTTCCAAAATTTGCTCAAAAAAAATTTGTGATTCCATTTTTTTTTGTCCCGTAACTCTCGGAGTAATGATTGCATCTATTTCTCCGGCAACTGCTCTCGCTCAATCGAAATTTCCCAAAGAACCAAACCATCCATCATCTATAAATCGCTCCGTGGAATTGCTATAAGTGATTGATCCGCGGAAAAACTCTCAGAAGTTTTGATCGAAAACGGTAAAAAGAGCGAAAGAGTTAGTACAAAATTCCAACCTCTACTTGAGACTTTTAAAATGTAATGTTCTGCTGATCTAGATCATATTGTTACGGTTGCTCTTTTGAAGTGTTATATATATATTTTTTTTACATTTATGAGAGGGATAATGGCAAATGATGAATAAAATGTCCAATAAATTCACAGGATCTTTTCTTCTTACTGATCATATTCATGCATATGGAATCATTGTTTTAAGAAATTATCCATCATCACATAGTTTTGATTAGTTGCTTAATTTTACTCTATTATACTATTTTTAGTTGAAATTTTACTTGATTTTGCTATTAAAAATAGTTAAAGGAAAAGTAATATTCATGTATGTAAAATAAATATAGCATTGATATTCAGTTGTTTTATGTAGGAAACCAAAATGATCTATTGTGTGTGTGAAATTCAAGATGCTTTGAAAATTCTTTTTTTCAATTGCATTAAGAAAGAAATTAAACACAACACAGAATAATTTATAATTAATTTCAACAAATTATTTGCTTGATAAAAATGAAATTTAACATATATATACATGTAAAATATATTATGTTTTATAAATACGTGTGTGTGTGTGAAACATATATCGTATAAAAAATCCAAAATCTTAAATTATACTATAAAAAAGAGGGAATAATCATGAAGTTTGATTTTCGCATTGAATGTAAAAATATTTTATGAGATCTGTTGAAATGCATTGTTTTGGTTTGCTACAAAGTACTTTTAATGAATTAAAAAGCTCATAGTAATTAAATATGAATTTACTATTGATAACGTGGATTGCATTTAACATATTTTATTCTTTCAATAATTTCATTCTGCAAGATAAAAATTGAAAAAAGAATGATTAAAATCCTTAAAACTGGTGTGTTTCAGTGGTTGTTAGCAGTGCATTACGATTTTTTTTCAATTTCTATGATTAATTTCTAATGTCACACACTTGTATGTAAAAACAGAAACTTTGAATGTTCTTAATGTGAAATATATATATGATTAATGCGAAATACACAATAATTTTAAATTTTAAACCTTTTTATATCACATTACTTACTGAATTTCAATTATTATCGTTTGATGGTATCATTAGGATCATTGATATTATTCTTAACTAAAGAGTTATAAGAATTTTGTATCAATATGATGCAATGCATGATAAAAACGAGCTTGTATCAATATAAACAAAGCATGATAAAAATGACCTTATAATAATAATGCAAGAAATCATACTGTTTTATATTATATTATAATGTATAAATATTTTATTCTCTAAGCTGAAATGTAGATGGCAGGAAATATTATACTGAATAATTTTCAAAGTGTGTGTTTGATATTTTCTAAATTAGTCTGGAATTTACATCATGGAAAATTATAAGAATTTCTTGTAAAAATTGTGAGTATTTAACTATGTTGAGAATTCTCATGTTACAATAGAGGAATTTTCTTTAATATTTTAAAATATATTTTTTCCTAAAAATGTTTCTATAATACAAATTTGCATAGTAGTTCCCCATAAGCAACTGACTGCAGGAACAATGCAATTTAAGACAATCTGCTTGAGATTCATCTTTTTTCCTGGATTCAAACCCCCTTCAACTGTCCTGCTGGTATCTTCATCATGAAAAAGGGGTGACTTCTTGCGGTGGGGGGGATGTACGTCTAAATATTTGTATTTAAACCTCTCAGACTTATGGAAGTTCGCTGAGCAACACAAATTAAATTTTAATCCTCTGAAATAAAACGTTTGTTCTTTTAATACTAACAGGAAGCTTTTCAACTATTTTTCGCAGATTAGTTTTGGTCAACTTCTCGCTCATGAAAAATATCCCAAGTATCCAAAAATATCCAAGATTCATCCTGGATTCGGAACTCACGTGCAGTAAACATGCAGAGAATCTTGTACATCGTGGTAAAAAAAAGAAAGAACTTATTAAAATATATCTCGGGGAGTGACTGGAGAGCCTGCGCTGACACCCTTCTAATTATCTGCATCTCACTTTTGGAATATGGATTCCCCCCACCTACTTAAACTTCAGATATTAGAAAGGATTCAAATGAGTGCTGCCCACATTATAACAGGCTTTAGAAATAGCTGCAGAACAATATCGTACCGTATGAAGCGGCTATTCAGACTTTAAGCATGAGAAGAGATACTTATTTAGTTAAATACTACAATAAACTCTCTAGTTAGGGTAGCCAAAAATCATATTGCAAAGATCATACTGAATTGGCAAAATAACAAAAGGTTAAAGAAGGATAGCCCGTTAAGCTTAGCTACTTTTTTGACTATCATTGACAAAAACGTGGAGAGCCATTTGATCAAGACTAATATTGATCCCTCTGCTATCCTACCTGGCGTTTTATACTTCACACTGAGCTGCTCTCCCCAGTGACCAGGAGCTCAATTATTCCTGAACATCTGAAACGCTGGAGATCATTCATAGGATACCAAGGGATGCAATTATACTATACTCTGATGGAAGTAAAAGTAAGAATAACGAAGTGACATTAATATCATGACCCCAGATGGAGATCAAGTGATAAAAGTTGGAAATCTATGGCTTTTTCTCCGTTTTTAGAAGTGAACTTATTGCCATTGAAGTAGGTCTCAGGATCATGATGGCGGAAAAATGTTAAGGTGGGGTCTGGATTCCATCGGACAGGAAGAGCACAATTCAGCCTCTGAAGGATTGGAGTGATGTGGGTGAGAGAACTAGTATTTCCATACTAGACATACTAAAGTAAATTTTCCTTTTTCAGACTGTACATCTCCAATGGATTCCCTCTCATGTCGATATTTGGGGAAATTAGATTGCAGATAAACTAGCTAAAGGATATTCAGAGGCCCCGATCTCTGCCCCAATCAAAACATTTTACGAAATCTCTTCGATTAGGAAGAATTTTTAACACAAGTTTAAGTAAAAAATCTCTCAAATTAAATAATGCTACACAAAACTAGCCTTGTTGATTCTCTAAGCCTCACCTGATTTCGAAAAGAACCAGACTGCTCTTTCCAGATTTGCCTGTGGCCACTTGAGGGGACTTTGATAGTATAGGAGTCAGAAGATTTTTCCAATATGCAGCAAGTGTGTTTCAGAAAATGCTTCCCCAGAACACATTTTGGAATGTCTTCAACTCTTCCGCGACTACTTAATTAGAAATTCTTTAATGTTTTTGAACTTTTTGAGGGCTAATCATCTCATGGACCTTATTTAAAAGTCACTAGACTCGGAGGGTAATAAACTACAATAGATTCAATCCCCGAGTCAAACGAAATAAAAATATGAGCTCTTTTCTGCATTCACAACTAGTCATAATATTAAATTTAATTATTATATAATATAATTACACTAAATATGAAATTATTTCCGAATAAGTTTATTACCATGTCAAATGATATGTAGTTAAATTTGATGATAATCAATCATCATAATTATCATACGATATGTAGTAAAAGTCAGTTTGAATAAATAAGATACCGTTAAGTGAACTTGCTAAAAAGAGAGTTGGAGATGCTTTAGATTTCCTGCAGATAATGAAGTGACTATTTGCGAGCCATATTTGATTTGGTTTGTTTACTTTTCTTCGATCACCTCTTTTGCTTCCTAGGCAACTGGAATCTGCAGCTAAAGTGAATGCATAAATCACTGCAAACATCCAAAGACCGAGTTGTGAATTTAATCTATTGAGAGTTGAAAGCAGAGAGCTAATTATTCGGCTAAGTTTGGGTATTAATGAAATAGAAATTTTTAGGAGAAAATGTGAAGCATTTTAATGCTTTTTATATAACTGAAAGCATTTTATTTTCTGCTCTCTAATATAATAAAATACCTAGAATTTGTGCAAAGTTAATAAAGTGTTCGTTTTAAAATTTCACATGATACGGTAATTTAACATGATAATTAACTACTTCCATTTATAATGTAAGGATAGTTAATTGATTCCCTGATGCTAAATTTTAAGAGGATATCTTATTAATATTGATTATATATATTTAAATACTAATTTTTTTTCGAGCTTTACTAAAGTAATGTATAACATCATTTTAATAAAGCTGTATGGTTTTGAAAAAATTAGTATATAGTGAAGCATACTATTTTTTATTTATTTCCTGAAACATCTAAACATTGTGATACTGATAATTATTGTAATATTTTGTGTAAGAAACAAATTGGATTGCTTAATATTAAATGGTCACAATATATAGTTTCGATTTTTACTGAAAGGAAAATGTTTCTAAATACTCGAGTTTGCATTTGCAAGCATCGTAAGCAGACAATATGAAATGTGCATGAAAGACATTGTAAATAAGTAAAATGCTCTTGTTTTGCTGAGGACATATTAAATATAACATTTAGATTTTAAAATTCTTATGTAATGAATCTATTTAAATACTTTATAAATGCATTTTAAATTATAAACGATTGCTGAATGCATTGTCTTTTTACATACAAGTACAAAATGTGCAAAATTTGGAGATTTTTAATTAGTTTTATTTATGGATGATATGTTATATAAACATATTTATGGCATATAGTTGATTCTCAAGTTTTCTATTTCTTATTTAAAAAAAGGAAGCTATTAGTCAAGCAATATGTTAATATGGTTATTCTATTTTTCCGTATGAAAACTTCATTTAACATAAATAAATCTCATAAAAATGTGTTGCAGTTATATGTTGCGAAATAAGAGCTTCAAATCAGTGTGATTCAAAAATCATAGGTGGAATATCAAAATATAATCACTTAATAAAATATTTCAAATACAGTATAACTTATTCGATTTCATTTAAATATGTTATTAAAAGCATAATAATGCAAATATTTAAATCAAAATCACCTCTTATATATAAAAAAAGTTGTTATGAACATAGTAAATACTTTCAAGAGTTGATTCGTACAGTTTTTTTTAAAAGAAAATAACCCCAATGTTTGGAGATCGATTTGCCTTCTTGACAAAACTTTTAAGGAAAACACAGCGTTTTCTCATACGTTATTTACTGTCGTATTTGGTTATGAACCAAAGTTTCAAAATTAATGAAATATTAAGTTTCTAAAACTTTTCCAGAATATTCTATACAGTGCTAAGAATATTGCTAACCTTTCATTCTTCGGGCAATAAGAAAATTAGAATAAACTGTTAATGAATACATAATTTTTAAGTAATCATTAGTTCCCCTCGAAAGTCAATAAGACGTTTTTAACAAACACAATTCTTTGCTTAAAATTTACATTTCAAACTTTAGTAAAATAATTTGCATAAACGTATAACCTATGGACAAAGAGATAAAGAGAGAAAGAGAGAGAGAAAGAGAAAGAGAGAGAGAGAAAGAAAGAGAGAAAAAGAGAGAAAGATAGAGACAGAGAATAAGATTCTCCTGCTGATGCTATGAAACAATACGATAACTAATTAAAAGTAAATTTATTATAAAAATACAATATTACACTCTACAACAAACACATGAAGGCAAATTAATTTCTTTTATATAATTTTATTGTAAAGTATTTTTTCTGAATAGAATTAGTTTAGGAATACGTTGCAGAATTTTGATTTGCATGTTTATAAATATGTGAACAACTGTAGGGATACAATTTGCATCTTGTAGGCATATTTTCAAGGTAATAAATCTTGTTTAATTTAGTTTTTCCTAATGTGATAAAAGCTTCTTAGAAATATTTGATGATTTCAATGGAAACAAAAGAGAGCTTTAACAAATAGACGTTTGCCCAATTAGATGCAGTTAAATTTATGAGATATTTTTAGCAATGTATTTTCGATGGCTTGGCAATAATTTTTCAACAACTCATACTTCGGCTGCTGTTCAGAGCAATGACAAATATTTATGAATGTATATGAAGAAGGAAATACTGTGGCTATGCTATTTAATAAGTACAAAAGGGGATGAAATATGGTGCAATATAACCAATTATATTTCTAAATTTTAAATAAACCAATTTATTAATTTTTTCGCTTTATTGATGAACAAAAGCAATCGAGAAATATATATAATGACAAAAAAAAATTATTTTTTCACATCGCATTAATCACACAGTTTTACCTAGCCAGCAAACATGTTTTTAAATTTTCATCTTTAATTTTTATTGATTGAAATAATTTTTTATATTATTGCTACCTTTTGCTATCATATACATTATAATGAGTAATAAGCTACTTTATTACACATTTTTGAAAATTTTGGCGTGCTAATAGCTGAATTGTTAGAGCTCTGGTCTTCAGTTCAACAGATTATGTGTTTGAATCTCACTTTAAGCCTAAATTTTTGAAATGCTAGAAAGTTCACTTTGAAATTTAGATACCAATGGTATCAGCAAATAAATAAATAAATAAATTGATTGATTTGATCAGAAGTCTTTTTTATCATGGTTTTAAAGTTGTCCTTCATTTCCATTAAACTATATTTTTCACTAATTACCTTTCTTTCAATATTTTACCTTTATAAAATGATTCCATCACCAAACATTTTCTTATTTGATGGAACAATTGAATTATCTTTGATTTAATAACATTTATTGTTTTTATTAATACCATAAATTTTTCTTTTACATTTATCGTAAAACATATCACAACTCAAAATTACAAGATCTTAAACAATATTTGGACAAAATAACTAATGTGAAACTATTAATTATTGAATCAATTTTTATAAATGTATGTTAATTTTCATGTGTAAATGTATGTCTCCTATATACCCACTTAATCCTTTTAAAATTTACATAGAAGCATTTATTATTCGATTCTATTTGTTAAAAAAGTTAATGGTGGATGAAATTTATATATTTTGAATTTTTAACAACTGTTATGATTTGATTATAATGTGAAACTTATTTTACAAAAATCTGGTCATTAAGCTAATCAAAATGTTTCGAAACATAAGGGCTCTTTATTTCATTTTATTTTGCTTTGATATAAAACATTTGCAAATGATTTCATGTTTTCAGTAAATTTTCATCTTATCTAGTATAAAACTCATAAAATAATCAATAATCCACGATATTACTCATAACTATGTTCCATGAAGCGGGCAAAAAATGCTGCCACGTAAGAAAAAGACATCGAAAAACTATAAAATAAAGTTCGGAAAGAGCATATAAAATTACAGTTTTGGAAAGAAACATGTAGTGTAGCTTGTATAGATTTTTATATTCACTATTTTTTATGCCTTTGTCTGCAACTATAAATTTATGTTTTATTAGTACTTATTCTGAATCGAAATATTCTAATATTCAAAATACTTCAAAATTTTAAAGTCACGATGGAAAATTACAGAACAGTAGATTATCTTTCTCTTTTTTTATGTGCAGTCTATTTAAAAATGAATGGTAAGCATAATGGGTAAATTTGTTTGCGGAAATGTTTTTGAAGATGGAAAATATTGATTGTTAATGAGATTGCATGTTCAGGAACGTAAATGCTCTTTGGAATATTTTGCTGAAACATAAACTGATAATAGTTTCTGTCTGTGCTTAAATAATTAGGATATTAAGATGGCCAGAAAGTAAACTATATTATTACTATATTATGGAAAGAAAGTAATGATTGTGTTCCCTGAAATTTTGTTACTCATTTCCAAAGATTCGTATTACTATTTATTATGAGTCTAAGGATGTTTTGTTTTAGTGTTTCATCTTACTAATTTGGTTCCAAAAACAAATTGTACTAATCAGTTTCCAGTTTTTCAAAAGATTTTTTAATCAATTATATTCATTTGTTAAAGTATTACATAAGTAAATATTTGAAATTAAATAAAAAGTAACAGTGTAGAACGTACCAAAATAAATAAAGTTAAACATTAGATTAATTATGCTTATATATACAACGTATCATAGTTAGTAGTTGTCTGAAAATGACAAAATAAGCTGATGTACGATTTACAATTTTGTGAAAATTCTTCAACTGAAAATTATTTTAGCACTATTCAGCAAAATTTCGTTGCGTTTTGTTTTTATGGAAAGATTTACTGAAAATTATTTTAGCACTATTCAGCAAAATTTCGTTGCGTTTCGTTTTTATGGAAAGATTTACTGAAAATTATTTTAGCACTATTCAGCAAAATTTCGTTGCGTTTTGTTTTTATGGAAAGATTTACTTACTTTGAAATATTGTCATACATTGAGGATTTTATGCAATATAATATTTAATATAAAATTATTTTCTATAAAGTGTAATTTACGTCTCATTCAAAATATTCATGTTTAATTTCAAAAATAAATATAAAAAAATGATAAATTTAAATCAGCCTTGTCGTTTTGAACTAACCATAAAGCGAATATTTTGCCTTGTCTTTTTCATTTTGCATTTTATTCTGTTCTATTGTCAACTTGTTCATGGCTTGAATCAATGGAAAACGGCTTCTCAAATAGATGCTTTGGTCCTTATATAAGAAATCGTTTTATTAACAAAATGAACTTTGACGCTATTTTTAGTTTTGAGATTCCAACGAGTTGAATCCATAGAGTCGTTACTCGATATGGGTGTCATGTCCAAATAATTCTACGACTGTTTTCAAGGCATTTGGCTCAAATCGATTCGAAACGACTTCTGGAATCATGGTTTCGGATACTTGTAATAATCAATGTTTTACTTACAAAATGTTCATTAAATAAAAAATAAAGAGAATTAGAGTAGCTTTAACGGATTTGAAGAGAATGTGGAATGACACAAAAAATGTTGGTGCACCGGAGAGAGCCAGGCAAGAAAATTTGAATCGGTCAAAGATACAAAATAGAAAACTTGACTTTTTATGTCCGTTAATATAAAAAATTAAAACAATAAGAGAAAAATTCAGTTTTTGTGTTATAAAATTTTAATTGCTTTTTTTAGCACTACCTTTTAGAAATATATACACTTTTTTCCTTTTTTTTTCGAAGCCGGGATTATTTGTTATAAGAACAATAATCCCGGCTGCTAATGAAAGTTGTTGTTACTAATGACACTTGGACAAGCCAAGCTCGCTATCCCGTTGGCTATGCAAATTTAAGTCAATAGAGAGCGTCTTTCGTTTTGAATCAGAGCACAATGAAGGTGAAAGCATGACTTTGTAGTTATTAACACTTTGTTAGTGCTTTCGTTTTTTTTCATCAATTGGTGTTACTACCAGCATGTCTTCGCAGCCGGAGTGGTAATACGCAGCCTAACGTTATCTGATGTCAATGCATATTTTAAATCAATGAGAGCCGCCCAACTTGTCTAGTGGTCAGCGTGCCTGACTGCGGATAAGGAGGTCCTGGGTTTGAATCCCGGTTCGGGCATGGATGTACTTTCTTTCTCTATCTATCCTGTCTTTGTCCTTTCCTTGTATGAATGAGGTGTGAATGGTTGCCTACCCTATAAACGGGTACCTATGGCATGTGTGTAGAGCAAAATCGTACTTTCATCTTCATGGTGCTCTGGTTAAAAAACGAAAGACGCTCCCAATTGACTTTATAGCCAAGGCATAGCGAGCTTGGCTTGTCCAAGTGTCATTAGTAACAACAACAACAAATCAATGAGAATTGCAATAAATTGGCGTAATCATGATCTCAACTGAAATGAAAGAAGCAACCATTTTATGGCTAAAGAAATTTCAGAATGACCAATTTTAAAATAATAATTAATCCTTTAAAGCAAGGAAAGAACTAGTCACTTTTATTCTATGTGATTTTCAGTTGTCTTAACTAGATACAGGATTAGCATTAGAGAATGTTTTTATGGCATTCGCTCTTCTATTAGATTTCTGAACGAATTCCTATTATATTCATGAAATATTTGTGAATTACTAAAAATGCTTTTCCTTGCACATATTTAGGACCTCAGTTTTAGTTCTCGATGATGTATACAATTTAAAGAGGTAATAACATATTCTGTCAAAATAAATGTAATAAATAAACATTTTTAATGTATGGCGTCACAACACCTCCGCCTTCTCTGTTCAGATAGGAGGGACTTTACAGTGCTTCCACTGCTTCATTTCTGAATGATAACAAACTAAAACTGCAATAATAAATTTAATTAAAAATATGTGCAATAAATAAAGCATATTAATAATAAAATAAATAATTAAAAATATTCAGTATTTAAAAATTTAAGCTATGCATAAATTTGCTGTGTATTCATCTAAAAAGCAGAAATGAAAAAAATTCAGATAATGTGCAAACTGACATTCCTTTTAATTTTTAAGCATTTAATATAAAAAGTGATGGTTTACACTTTTCTTAATGTTAATGGAAATATTGGTCTATCTTACAAAATATATTTTATTGAATCAAATGTTTTATCGTAGTTAAAAAAAGCAAATATTTGATTATTCAAAAAGCAATATTCTTTCATTTCATAAATTATTTAAAAATCGGAAGTTCAGTTACATTACATCAACAAATAAATAAATCTTTTCAAAAAGTAAAAACTATTCCCTTTATTTTCAGCTTCTCACTATTGAAGATTTAGAAATATCTGCTATGAATACAAGAGTTGTTGAATTGTAATTACAAGTGCATGTTGGGCATTATAGAGGACAATTTTATTTTAAGCAACGAAATTATTATTGATTAATTACTGCATTGCTCATAACATTATGAATAAGTAGGCGAGTTCGTATTTTTGAAAGATGATCAAGTACAGACCATGTGTCAGACATAATAAAAAAAATTGCCATTCATTTTGTTGTGTCGCAATTTAATAATATCTAGGCTTAAAATTTGTATGCCATGTCAAAACAGTGTAGTCACAAAACATTATTATTTCTCAAGGATGTCGCCTATCAGCCAGTAAATATTGGCGTAGTGATCATTAAATATTGACGAGGAAATCACTGTTACTATATACGATATTTTATACCATCTATTAGTTATAATTATGAAATATCACTTCATGGGTGCATTAAATAACGTACATAAACAAGACGCATAATAATATGACAAAAAATGTCGTGAAGAACTATTTATTGTAAAAATATCCCGAGAAACATTTATTCAAACAGTTTTATTTTTGTTTGCATGCTATTTGAATATCATTTGTAATTATATAACAGAAGCATTCTTCTTCTGGACATTACAGCTTGCTATTGGTCAAAGCCGTCCAAATGATGTACGTCATATGGATTTATCCTTAAAGAATCCCTTATATTTATGATTTTTATGCCAGATTCTAATGTTAGTTTATGATTTTTTGATTTAAATACTTTCTTAAATTTAAGATGATTTGAATTTTTTTTTTTTTTTTTTGCAGTAATTCATTTCAAATTATTTCTAAAGCTAGGTTGTCTTAAAATAAAAATGTTATGCAGCCAAGAAACATTAAATAGCAAGAGAATTTATCTAGAACATCATGTAACATCATAAATTGCTTTATTTTCATGACTCCTTGATTTTAAGAAATGTTTTCTCATCAATATTCTACTTTTGTTCAGTTTTAACGGCAGTTTTGTACGATTCAAAGTTTTGCTAATCCAGAAAATTTTGAATTAGTTCTTGCTGTCAAAATTTCTTCGGCAAATATATTCATAATATTGATTTTAAGCCAAATAAATTATAAAATTGGACCCCTTATATACAGAAACAGTTTGAATATATTCAAGAGTTATTCCACATTTTCATTCTACCCATTTCATCTTTTATAAACATGCCACAAAAAACTCATAAATGTATAGAAAGTGAAATTAATGTTGATGTTCCAATTTATTTATAAAAGATGAAAGCATTTTTATTAAATTTCACTAAATTTATTACTAAAGTTTATTCTCAAGTATTCATTCCAAGTTTTTTTTAACATTATATAATTTTTTTAAACTTTTTCTTTTTTTTTCATTTAATATCTTTCATATTAAAGCTTCTTCTTTCAATTGGAAAAAAGTATTTTTACTGCAAAAAAACTCGTAAAATCAAGTTTTTTTATGGAAAAAAGTATGTATTATTCCATTTTGCCTTAGTTTCAAATGAGAAAACTTCTCATGGAAAAATTCATAGCAGGACACCTGATCCCATTATTTTAAGAGTAAATATAGAAATTAATTTTATACACCTTTTTTATTATCCTCTCCTATACTTCCTTTCACTTTTTATAGAAAGATGATAACTTCAAAATGAACATTCTAAAACAAGTGTTCATAATTTTGAAACTTAGTTATTAACAAATTTAAAACTATACCTATGAAAATAAATAAAATTAATATATTTTTCTACTTTGAAATATTAAGAGAGCATATTCTTTTACTTTGTTAGGAGTTTCTTATTTTCAATGATACGCGACGTTTCATATATATGCACCTGAAAAATTGAACGGTTATAAGTATTTAATTTGATAATTTGTGTTATGTACACAAGTGTTAAATAAAAAATGTAGAAGATATTGCGCCAAAATCTCGATATCTTATGGTTTTCCAAATGAAAAATAATCTGATTTAAAAATTATCTGCAATTCAGAAAGTACTGAGACAATTAATGTAAATGTTATTTTACTAATTGAGGAAATTCTGGAAATAATTTTAAGGTGAGAAAAATATATTTATAAATTATAGTATACATGATTCTATTTCATATCACATGGGTTTATGTTTCCCAAAACAATATTGAAAATTTCTTATAATTTCTAATTTTTTTCTATATAGTTATTGTTTTAATATTATTAGTTAACTTTAAAATCATTGGAGAGCTGTTTCATTCATATTTTGAAGAAAAAATCATAGCACTAAATCTGATTTTTTTAAAATTGGTAGTTTAGATCATTCTGTGAATTTTATTGTTACTTCTTGAAAATGTAGTTTGTATTTTATGTTTTATTAAATTATATATTCTTATGTAATTATAATGTACATCTTTAGAAAACTTGTTGTTCATCACATTATTGATTAAAATGACATAATTAATTGACTTAGTTTTAGGCTATATTTCACAGAAAATTATGTTTTAAATCAATATATATTATTAATCAATGAATTGATTTGATATAAGGAAATGCTTATTAAAAATTAAATTCTTTTATTAAAGTATAAAGAAGAAATATTTTTATAATTTCATTAGCAATATTCCTGATGTACAATGCATAATCACTCTCATTAATTTAGGTTTCAGATTAATAAAATCTCAAAGAACGTGTAAAATGCAATTCGACTTGTAGTTCTAAAATATTCATGAGAGAAATGCAATATAACATTTTAATTTGTAGTCAAATTTTTTCATTAAAACGTTTTTTTTTCATGAAATCATTCTATTTTAAATTGGTATTTTACAATATTAATATAAGTAAACTATTACAATACTAATAAAAATATTGTAATAAGAATAATTTTTACTCTTATAATTATTGTAAAAAGATTGTGTATCCATCTAATGAAAGAAAGGGTGCCCCATCCTTTAGGGTACCCTTTAGTTTCTCGCCTCTTTGGCACCAGATTGGGTAATGTGGAGTATGGTAATAAGCATTTGTTTGTAAAATTCATGTCATTTCTTAAAATATGTATCTTTGTATAGTGCTTTTAGAGCCATTTTGTATTTTCAAACACGCCCGAGAAAACGTTTGGCGACAAAAAAGTTGCCAATTTTCGCCAAGGTGTATCGTAAAATATATTTTTCCCTAATAGAAACAATACAAGAATTATTACTGCAAATATTAGGGAATTAGTTTCACTATAATAATTCTCGCTTAGGTGCTTAGCTGCAATAAATCTATTTTATGTACGCGAAAGCTGCGCCATTAAACCTTTGTCGTGATATGATTTATTCAAGAGGGTGATTTCATCTTCCCTCGGAAATATTAATCCAAACATTAATGTAATTAAAAAGTATGCACGTCAACTATAATTGTTTTTCAGTCGAGAAACAACTTAAAAGTGGAAGGATACAGGACTATCTAATACGTAACAAAGATAAACTAAAAGGGGGATTTATATAAGTTCTGTTCACTCAAATAATTAAAGTTGGAAATTTTTCCCGTGTTTTTTATTGTTAGTATCTTAAACCTCAAATTGCATTATTAAGTTAAATGTTAGAGTTTGATATATGCATAGTATTTAGCTTATGGTCTTTCTGAAGTGATATGTACATAAAAGTAGGATCATGAGTTGTTGTTATATTTTACAATTTTAATATTTAGATTTTATTAATAAGAATATGAATATAGAAATGCATATTTTTATTGAATTATACTAATTACTGAATGGTTAGCGATCTTGACTCCTAAGCTGTTAGACTGTTTGTCCGTGCATGGATGTTTTTTTCGTTCTCCTGCTATATGAATGAATGTGGCGCAACCTATAAATTGGTTTGAAGTGGTATGGCGTTTGTAATGCTACTCCCCTCTGTGACTTGGTTCACAGGTGTTCATTGGATTTCGATAAATGAGTATCTATTTCTGGTCTTGATGTGACTAAGGGTTAGTGACCAAGTGCCTACTTTTCGAAAAAAATATTTTTATTAAATTATAATCCTATAATGAACCAAATATTGTTAAATTTATCTCAATACAGAGATTAAAATGGGCAGGACATTTGAGCCGGATGAACGACAATCGGGTGACAAAAACATTTTTCTTGGCTCGCCCCGTGGGCACCAGAAGAAGAGGACGACCGAAACTCCAATAGCGTGACTGCCTTGAAAACGACCTAAAAACACTAAAAGTGACAAAATGGATGACCTTGTCCACAAAAATAGATGTTCCTGGTATGAAATTCTGAGGAAGGCAAAGGCCCACCCTGGGCTGTCAGGCCAATGAAGAAGAAGAAATTATAATCCTATATTATTGTATTATAATTTCATTTAAAGTATATTACCCTCTAAATATATAATAACAATATAAAATATTTCCATATGCATGTCTGAAAATTAAAGTGGTTGATGACAGTGTAAGAGCGTAACTAAGCGAAGAGAACTCGTTCTGTACCCTAAAACTATCGAGTTTGTATCGATTTAACGTAACAACGCGTATTCATTTAACTTTCATAAAAAAAGGAAAAGTAAATAGATAAAAATTCCGGCAAATGACACCTTACATGAGAAAGACTTTAAGTCCTATAAGAATTAAAAATGTGATAAATAACATTAAAAACACTAGGAATCTGTACAATTAATTTAACTTATAATTAATAAATCTGCATGTTACTCTCATCTGAGGCTTTTAGCTATTTACTTTTTGGTGAGTTTAATATGCAGTCATTTGAATTCGTTGACACATCGGTACCTTCAAGGGACAAACTTTTTGAAAGTTTAATGAGGATATATTTTTACTAAATAATTTTTAGTGTAGAATAGGATAAAATTTTCATATGTTTGTTGAGGCGACTGTATAAGTGGTATTGCTTGCTATCAGAATATATAGCTAAATAGTGGTAAAAAGTTTCTTAGCTACCACAAAAGCAAAATTCTGTTTTAATGATTTTTTAATCCTTTTAAAATAAATTACGATTGGTCCATAGTTTTCTACAATGTAGTTAATATATGCATTGTCTAAGATATCTTAATTTTGAGTATTTTAGGTTTGTGAATCTCTTCCTTATAATCTCTCGTCCTATAGTGGTTGCCACATTCTAGAAATATTTTTAGAAAGAATTTGTGGTTAGACATTGGGAAAGGGTTGAAAATTGCTTCAGGTTCTGGGATAATTGCATTTACTTTGGCTGTAACATCTACTAATTCCTTTCATGAATTATTTGGCGCAGCTTGTCCTTATCTAGACCTTGCGCCATAAAACTCAACCAACCAACCAACTTTCATGAATTACCTGTATGTGTACGAATCCAACTGCAACGGATCTTGTGTTTGTGTTGAAACTGAGGTAACTTACTTTGAATGGAATTTTTAATAGTTGCTTAGAATTTTGTAGAGCCAATAAAGTAGAAAGTGAATCTGTCCGCATTGTTGCTGGTGAATAGTTATTTCTAGCGAATAGTATTATTGAAAAATATATGACATAAAATTCAGTTTGAAATAATGAGTTCTGATCCCACAGTTTTAATTTCTATATGTTTACAGAATATTATGATAAATTAGAATGGCTGGTCCGCGTGGTTTTGCCATTCATTTTTGGTCCATCATAATAAATATTTTATTTGGCAACATAAGTGAATTTTCTATGTTTGATTTTGTTATTTTGCTATTGATATTTATCCTTTAATGAAGATCTTTAGCTGAAGTAATTGATGACATCAAAAGTAACAAAATTTATAATTTATTAAAAAGTGGGGTACTTTTCCATTTCGCCGGCGCAAATCTCGCCAAGTGAAAATTAGGTCGCCAATTGGCGATAACACACAGTATACATATAAAATTTTTTAAATAATGTTGTTTTACATAAAATTTTTTAAATTTATTTATTTAATTGTTGTTCTCGTGTTCACGCTATGCGTGGAATGATGGGTGCCAGAGCCTCAATTTATTTACTTATTATATTAGATTACAACTTATCGGGTGATGCCTATTTCAAAATCTTATTATTACTTTTTTTAATATTTTTTGTGAATTTGTTACGATTATTATTTTTTAAGATATATTTTTAAAATCCGTTTTTTTCTAGTGAGATTTTATTAAATTATTAAATTTGTATACATAGCAACATAGCATAAAATTATGAAATGGGGAAAAAAAGACTCGAAATAAAGTCGTTGACAGTAAAAGCCGTCACATGTTTTGGAAACGTAGCAGTAAAAGGTTACCAGCGGAGATATTCCCTCTAGCGCCGGTTGTATCATTTTTGGCGACTTTATCGCCTGCGCCGGTGAAATGGAAAAGTACCAAAAGTGGACATTTAAGGCAATACTATAAGACAAAAGTTGCGCGAACCGACCCTCAAATCAATAATCGTAGTATGTCCCGTACATAATATAAAAGGAGTAAATGTACTAAAGGATCTACTAGTTTCAAAATTTCAATAGTAAGTTTTCAAAATTTGAAATCTAATCTTATAAGATTTTGCAAATTGTTTTTCAATTTTGAATCATGAAGAAGTCAATGTTAAAATACTATTCATATATATCAAAATAAGATTTATATAAAAAGTTAAAATTTTCCTAAAATATACATTCACAAACGCCTTTTTCGTTTAAGAAAATTCGAAAAGAACATTTAAAAAGGTATGATTTAAAGAACAATCAAGAAATAAAGAATTCAAGCATTGAGAGAAAAACTTACAAGAATAATATATAAGCATAATTACTTTTCATTGTATGCAATGATGAGATTTTGCCTAAAATTTCAGTTACATTGAAACTTGAAATTGACTTGAAAGTTTTTTTGTGTGCTGGTGTTGGACTTTGAATCAAGATCTTCCATTCTGAGGAGCGTTGTCCTACCACTTAACTGTGGTAAATCATGTGCCAATATCGAATGTCAAAGAAAATAATTAAAGATAAAATGCTTTACTTTTCCTTTTTCATAATCCCAATCCACAAAACATGCAAAGAATGAATAACCTTTTTTTTGAAACAAAATTTACAATAAATAAAGCTTGGATATTGTATTTTTAACATATACAATGTCTATAAGTCACGATACTACTCAAGTTCCGCTTAAAATGAATTATATTTACTATATTTCGAATGAGCAGTTTTTGTGGATCCAAGGAACTAAATCAGAAACTTGACTTGCTATCAAATTAAGAATACTATTAATAAGCTCTGAAGATTTTAATTGGTATAAGAAATGTAAGTATAGATTCTAAGGTTTTGCTGCTATATTTAAATTGATGACCTCTAGTAAAAATCACTTCCTTTTTTTTAATTTAAAAATTCCGTAGCATACTTTGTATATTTTTTATGATGCAGTTAGAAAGTTGTTGTTGTTTACTAATGACACTTGGACAAGTCAAGCTCGCTTATGCCTTGGCTATGCGAATTTAAGTCAATGGGGAGCGTCTTTCGTTTTAATCAGAGCCCCATGAAGGTGAAAGTAGGACTTTGCTCTACACACATGCCATAGGGACCCGTTTATAGGGTAGGCAGCTATTCATACCTCATTTATACAAGGAAAGTACAAAGACAGGATAGATAGAGAGAGAAAGTACATCCATGCCCTAATCGGGATTCAAACCCAGGACCTCCTTATCCATAGTCAGGCACGCTGACTACTAGACAAGTTGGTCGGCAGTTAGAAAGTTATCTTGTTAAACACGCTACAAAAATTTTAAATTCTGAAAAAATATGGTCTAATTGAAAAATGCAAAAAAAGTGTAGTGGGAGAGACTATGAACGATAATATCACACACACTGCTCATATATCTATTTCTATATTATAAAATATATTGTGTTTAGCTGCATCGACAGACCTGAAAGGATCTGCTGGTAACATAACGTACCGAACCAGTAGATTACTCATTTTTAGCTGAAAATGAAAAAAAAAATGTTTTTGTACTATTCATACACGAGGTCGATATTTTTGCTTCCAGTACTGACTACAACAGTCGTTTTCATGCTGAGAAAGGAACAAAGTTTATAACTTCATTTGAATTTTTGTCTTCGAAAGTTGGATTGTTTGCCATTGAAATTATTAACAAAAGCAAACTCGTGTGTACCATAAAACACAGTGATGATTTAAATAAAGTTAGAAAGGATAGAAAAGAGAGAAACATAAACTTTTAAAGTCAAAATGTAAAGGAATTATGCAGTAGTTCCTGGCTTCACCACTATTTGTTGCCAAATTCGAAAGGGAAAATCATCTGCTTTATGTGTGTCATAGTCCTGATGAGAGCGAGGGCTGGAATAAAACATTATTTACTTCTGCCAGTGCCAAGGGATTGAGGACAGCAGATACGGAGCACTCTGTTTACGATTTCCTACTACAGATGTGATCCGCAATGTCAATATTTGATCATTCTATTTTATTTTATCTACCCAGAAAGATGGAAGAAAAAAATCAAAATCTACGGAAAATTGTCGTCGTGCCGTAGAATTAAATTGGAGGACCGTATTATTTTACAGTCAATCCATTTCCGCGGCTTCCGTTTTTATTTTCTCTTTCGGAGGAAAATGAAACTCTTAAAATATTGTCTCCTGCCAAAGGGTGGCCGGATTAGGCGCCAGAAATCTCTATGATGTACGGTGGCTGCGATTGGAGAACTGTTGCGTTCATGAGGTTCAGTGCTTAAGAAAACGTGTATTTATTTTTTTTAAAAAAAACTCTCGAATAATTTTTCACTTACGTTTTGGATGGACTTAACATAAATCCGAAAAATTGATGTTTTCCAAGAAACATGGTAAATCATATAGATAGCTTAGGCTCTTATAAATAGAGTTTAAAGTATGAAATCAGTTATGTCAAACTAAAGTATTTGCAAGCCGTGACGAAATCTTTGGCTGTCGAATGAATTCAAATACTTTGTGCTTGACTCAAAATATATAAATTTTTAAATGTATTTCAAAAATCTTTAATTCATTAGTTATTATTGTTTATATTTAGTATTTATAATTTTATTTAAACAAAAAAGTGAATGTGTAAATAATCAGTTTACTTGTAATAGTTAGCTTATTAATGATAGTTTTTTAATAAATATTTCCTGTCAGTCCTTAATTAATAAAAATTTTATTTACAGAAAAAAATTATGAATTTATACGTCAAAATTTCTGAATTTAGTGATTATTAAAATGCTCTAAATTTATTTTTGAAAACTAAGGCTAATGAGAAATGTGGTATGGAATTAATATCAAATTTGCTTCAAAGGTATGAATGTTACCAGTCTGTTTCAATTTACATAATTGTTTAAAAATATTATTTTGATATATTATTTTTTTATACCAGAATTTCAGAATTTAACTATATCAAAATTTAAAAATACATATGAATTTAACTATTTTATTTTTTTTATAACTTATAATGATATTTGCTTCTGTATCATTATTCAAAATTCTTGATCTTTTTAGAGCTTTATCTTGAGCTTTTCTCACTGTTTAAAAGCTCATAAAATTGCAAATAAAAAGGATTTTCTAGATCCGATATTGATAAACACCATATTGAGAATTACCTCACTGTAATTACGAACATGTATTACCCTAGTACATAGGAAACCTATTTAAACAGTTTTAAATAGTATCACATTTCAATAATAAGGAATCGGTAGGACAAATAATTCCCGGAAAGTCTGATTGGTATGTTAAAGATCATTGACTCTAACCAAAGTCTATCACAATCGAGCATTTTCCAAGATATTTAAAGGAAATTTTTCCCCAAAACATTAACATCTTATTGGACTCGAAACAATCCGAGATTATGGAGTTCATCGTTATTCCTTAGAATATTTAAAATCAATAGAATAGAGAGATAGTTCTTTTATCATTAGAGTTGGTATTAACGTTGATGACTTATAAATTGATCATACATATAATAGGAAGTTAATCACAAAAAAACATTTGCATTAAGAATGAGACCTCTATTCATATAATTTTTATATAAAAAAAGAAGCTAACATCAAAATAAAAGTACTTACTAAAAAATAATTCCTTATATGTATTTATATACCTAAACAGCCTGACATTTAAAATGGAACACCAAGAAGGAATTGCCAGAAAGCGACGAAACTCGGCAAACAGAGAGAACAGCAACGAACAATAATTGATCTGTATTTCGAAACGATTGGCATAATACAGAGCGAGAACAGGGTTGTGTTACTAAATTGTAGGACTACCATGGATGACATTACACGAAGCAACAAGTCTAGGCACAGAGTCAGTGAGAGTAGGGATTGCGTCCTGAGCAATGGCTTGCCAATTACATGCAACCATTTGCCAAAGTGCGTCTTCTAAATAAGGCAATGAAAAGATCTGCAAATGACGCCCACTCATATCGTAATAGTGTTTGATTGCTGAGAGATGTGGCGGTGGCCAGGGAAGCAGCTGTACCCCTTACAGGGCATGTTGGCTGATACCAGAAATGTGCGGTTGGGCGTTATCTTGCTGATAAAGGGCACTGAGGACCCCCTAAAGGTAGGGAAGTATCACTGGCTGCAGCACATCATCCACGTAACGTTGGATTGCCATACATAGTGGCGTAAGCACGAACTTGAGGTGACCTAGTATTGTACGCAATAGCGCCCCAAATGTGCAGGTGTCGGTCAGCTGCGATTTGTCGTAAGGACCAACCTGCCCTTCTCAGTCCGATCACCAAGCCTCCCATAAACTTGTCTATCTACTGGAACTGACGATGGTCTGAATTTCTTTGCTATTACAGGCGTATTTTGCAACAAGAACAAACTTTCAACGTTTATTTTCCAAGTAGCAACAACGGTGCGATTATTGCTCATCATACCGGTTATTAACCTTAAATCTTATCCTAAGAGCACTGAAGAGGTACGTATTTGACATCATTTGCATAACTTGATAAGGTGCCTTCTACGCTGAAATTTGCATTATTTTTTTGGGCACTCCTTCTTAGTGTTGCATTTTGAATGTCTGGCGTTGTATATGGTAATAAAGTTCCCTATAGTAATGGTAATGCCATCAAGGTTATTGCTGTTTTTAGTAGTGATGCATTCCAAGGTAAAATTATTATTGTTTTTACAATTTGTGAAATTCCCAAAATTGTGTTTTGTGTAACTCTAATCAACTAATGAATTTTGAATATTTAAGCAATTTCTCAGTATGAGGCTAGGGTCAAAAAGTATTGGAAGGCCCATGAACTAACAGCTTGAACGCTAATGTTCAACATTTGTAAAATAAAACTATTTGTGAAAATAGGAAGGTATTTGATTATTTTATTATCATTTTAGCATGAAATTTTTATAGCAATTATTCAACCATAAATCTGTATTTTTTTACAGTAGACATTTTTACAATTGAAGATTTTTCAGTAAAATACGGACATTATTGCTGTTGCGCTAGCATACCTCCCTGTAGCTACCATTGAATTGGGCTCTAGCAGATTGATAGAAGCAGCCGGGTGGAGTCTTATTGATTTCAAAGCAAGTATCAAGCAGAAGACTCCCAATGCCACCCCCACAGGTATCATTTTACTTGCAAGGCATTGAGACCACGCCCAGTTTTAACGTCTCATTAACAAACACGGCGGTTATACCGGGATTCAAACTTCCTGCCTTTCGATTATGAGGACTAACCCCTAATCAATGTCTGTATTAGGCCACTGTGGTCTTAATATGGACATTATAAAAAATAATAATGAACTTGTACTCTTTTTCATATGTTCATTGTTTGAAATTTTTGAATGAATTTTTTTTTTTGATCATACTTTAGAAGTATATGAAGTCTGTGCGGAACAATTACTGGTAATTCAATTCAAGATAATGAGTTAAACCATATTTACTTTAACATTGAAAGTTAGAAAAATGATATTGCAAACTATGTAAAACGTTTTGACTTACTTAATGTATTTAGAATATTAATATACTTAATTTTTGTACTGTATTGTTGATGAAATGGCGCAAAATATATTTCCTGTGTGAACTGGAAAATCATAGAATAGTCACAAATATTATGATAAGGATAATCTCTAATATATCATGGTAAATAAATATTTGATTAAGCAGGAATTAAATTATTTCATAAAGCGAAATGTTTTATTTCTGAGGAGACATAGCATCCAACATTAATGGAAAATATGATATCAAAAGTATTCAATGTTTAAATTTCTATTACTACATTGATAATACATTGAACTACATTGATAATGGTTATTATATAAAATGTTACTAGAAATTGTGTATGTGATATATTTAGAAACTTTTTAACTAGTTGAAGAAGAATTGTATATTAAAGTATATTTCAGGCACATGTGAAAAGTTACCTAGTAGTTTAACATTTGCAATTTTATATATTAAGCTTAGAACTTTGTTATTACAAATACACTATTTGTCATGTAATTCATAACATTGATTTTTTGTAGAAACATTTGGAAGAAAGTTGAATTATTCCTGTCAAATAATATTCCATGAATAATAAATATAAGTTAGAAAATATCATATCATCAATAATTTCCTTTATGATTAATTAATTATTTATAAAGGATATATATATCTATCGTAAAATTAAGTAACTTTCTTTTTAGTGTTTGAAAAAACATAATTTTTGATATACTTAAATAATTAATTATAATTATAAAGGAAATTATTGATTATATGATATTTTCTAATTAATTTATTATTTATGGAATATTAGTTGACCGGAATAATTCAACTTTCTTCCTAATGACTATATATATATATATATATATATATATATATATATATATATATATATATATATATATATATATATATATATATAAAGTCATTTATTTAAAACAAAGCTTTGAAAAAGTTGATTTATTAGTAAAAGAATTTTCTATTTAAATAATATTCCCAAAAATAAGAAGTTGTTCATAAATTACTAGTAAACATTTGCTAAACATGATAATTTAAAATTAAAGTTCTAGGGTTTTTATAATTTAAATATGAACTTAAAGACCTTTGAGTGGCGTTATGTTGCATAACCATCCGAAGAGTCGAGTTCTTCTTTCATCAATGGATTTATGAAATGATCGATCAAGTATAAGAGCATCTCTTGGAGTGTCAGTCACATATAATGATAGATGGGCAGGTGACACTTTCACATGCATATTCCAGAAAGATTCATAACACTACCAAAGTGTCCGTTTTCTTCCACAGGAAAGGCTATAATTATTTTTGTGTCAAATGCTATACATTCGTACTGCGCGAATACTTCTATTTCTAAATCATAAATTTACTTTTACTGTGAAAATATTTAAAATTAAAAACACTCTATAAACTTGCAAAATTATTAGTGTAAATGAACTGGAAAGTGATTCGTATTCTGCGCTGGAATTCGCTGACTTAGTAATCTCTGCATATATCTATTAAATATTAATAAACTGGGGTTGTGATGGGGGACTGACTAATGGTACATTTCAGGCCCTCTTACACTATCTTATTTCTATAGAAAATGCATATTAATTTGAGTAAATTAATCATACACTAAGGAATTTTTCTTATTCACTTATTTAAAGTTTACTTATACAATTTCTAAAAATGTTAACCTTTTATTTTAAATAGCGATAGA